>BLKM01003572.1:23390-140890 GCA_013340265.1 Coptotermes formosanus | reverse complement strand
TTGCCGAGACACAGAAAAGTAATCCCGAATAAATAAGGCCTAAGAGAGGCCAAGGAAGTTTATTGGGACACAACTAAGATGACTTCTATGACTGACAATTTCAAACGTTAATACATTTCTTAGTACCGGCGTCATAAACACAACACACAGACTAACTAATGATTGTGTAACTTTAATTACACTATGTTTTTCTGCTGTGTAAAGTGGCATTATCAAAGAGAAAAAATTAGTAAAATTCAAGTCAACAGGAAAATTACGTTTTTTAAAGTTGTCAAGATACGTAAACATATTATACGAAATTAAAAAATAAGCTGTACGGAAGGAACTAAAGGAAAAACTTTATAATTACAGAGTCAAAAGATTAAACCGTTTCAAAGATATATAGAATTACAGTCTGCCAAGTCTATACCTGTTACAGGTACAGCCACAAAGGTAACAATCCGAAAGTGGATGTCAAATTCTAACAGACTTCAGCCTAACCGAGCAGGGAAGAGGAAGAATAAAAATATAAGGTCATGAAATGTCAACAGAGAGAGATACGAGTCTAGGCCTTGTTGTGGCACTGTCCATAAAAGGCTTGTCAGTACTGCGCCTCAAGGAATGTGAGACATAGAAATACTAAATGTAAGTCGAGCCTTCTATACAGCTGATGTATTTCGGTTCCACACGTGCGTGCAAGTCTTACAGAGTAGATTAGTATCGGGGATTGTGAAACATTGTGATAAAAGAGCTCACATTATACCTGTTGCATTAATTTGCCTGCAAGTATATTTCCGTAATACTTTTGGAAAGTATAACATGTAATCAACATGCCAACAGTGATGGATTTGCCCGCAGTCACGTGTTTCTGAGAGATAACGTTCACTGAAACGAATATTTGACAGCACATTCGTTATTAGTTCCCTGAAAATTCTTGTGCTTTGCTTATTTAATATTTCACTTTCTATATGAGAAGATAAGGAATGATAAAAATCTTAAAATGATAACGAATTACGATACATTTAGAAGGGGAGATATCGGACGTAACAAGAACAGAAACGTAAAAAATGTACGAGGTTTAACAACTTCTTATTCCAATCCTCTATGTATGGCATAAGTAAATGAATTTAATTTGATCACAGCATATGCATATAGGTTAATTGTGTGATATCAATGCATCTTAAAGGTAAAGGTCTCCCCGTAACATCCCATTTAGGCACTGAGGGGGAGTAGAGATATAGCTCTACTCATTCTTAGCCTCGGCGCTAGATTGGGGTGGGTGGTCAACTCCACGCCCTGGCCACTTTACCCCGGGAAAGAGCCCCGTACCCATTGTACAGGAGGCTGTGTGCCCCCAGGACCGGCCTGAACATGTGAGGAGAAGAGAGAATCTCTTTTCTGCACCGGACGTCGAAAGCCTCTGGCAAGCAGCTGTACCGACTACGCTATGCCGGCCCCCAGATGCATCTTAGATGCAGACGACATGCAAGACATATGGAGCTCCTGTTAATATCTCAGGATTTTATTCTCGGTATTATTTTTCGCCATGTACACAATTTTCCCCAGCGGTACCAGATGGAAAACCAATACATTGCACTAAGTTATTTGTTAAAAAGTGTAAAAGCTTAAAATCCATGTTATGAACATGAGGGAATTGGCTGCGGACAAGATCAGAAGGCTGAGTTTGTGCTAGGGACGACAGGCGTGATGTTTCTAAGGTTGGTTATACGCGTATTAGTCATTCAGTGTTTAATTTATCCAAATGCATTAATACAGAATCTCGTGATCAGATATTCTAACATGATACTCGTAGGTGGCAGTCGGAAGTTAATATTAAGGAGTCCTGGCCGCAAGCAGACCCTGGATGCTGGACTGTTAGAGCAGAGGTGACACCTGGAGTAATTTGGGCCCGTAGACGTTGGGGGTCAGGTCTGTTTCAAGGACATCACAGAGTAAAAACTCAGACTAGACAGCGACGGTTATAATACCCTGGTCACGATAACCCTCCCTGACATTCTTAAGATAAAAAATATTTTGGACTGCTACTGTGAGGGGAGGGGTTTGTGACTAAGTAATAAACTTTTTGTGGCATTTGAAGTTGTGTGCCTAAAACATTACTACCGTAGTAGCAACATCATGCACAGACGTTACGTTGTGCAATGGATGGTGTATGCTCAAATTTTCAAGTGTTGGTTTTCTAAATGTCTCGATTCCCTAGAAGTATTCTACATACAAATGAAGTTCTGGGAACAGTTTGTGGCGCATTACTTTCCGGAATTCTTCTAACTAAATATATAGGGCAGCAGAACTGAACATTACGAATTACGTAATTTGGAAATTGCTATTAAACAAGCTTATTTACACAGAGAGCGTTTCAATCCCAGGGCATTTTCCTTTGAAGTTCGTAGTGTATATTCCGTTAGTTCCTCCGAGTATTTGGTCTTTTCCTGACATTCATACTTCAATCATAACTTCATATCCATCTACGGGAGCCCCTGAGACGCGTTAAAGCAACCGCAGCTCTTACTAGGGCTTCGCGCTTGACAAATTAATTGCTAGGCTTTAGGATAAGGAAAGGTAGTTATAGTAATCTGTGTTCTTCCGGATTTCTACGAATACGCACTTTAAATAATAGAATACTGTAGAATATTAGATCAAAATTTTCATGCTGTTTGTTAAGTTGAAATTTCTGCTGAAACAACATTATGAAAGATGTGCAGATGCATTTACCAACGAATACTCCTCCAGATTCCACGTACTACGTACCTCATTCACTCAAGTTAATCAGTCCGTGATTGTAATCGAGACAAGATTTTAATGAGATTTTTAAAAAGATATTACACATTTAAGATGTAGGCTTTTGTTTTTGCCCTGACGGAAAATCGACTTCAGTTAGTCACACCATACAGAGTTTCAGTATAGCCCCTTTATGAGCGTTGTAACGTACGGAGTTGTTTCATGGGCTTATTGAATATCTGTCAGCCAAAAGAATACTATAAATTATGAACCCAGCTGCCAACACAAACATCAGCTTATTAGGGTTAATCAAGTCCCAAGGGAATAGACAAATTGGTTGTGTAGCCATTTATTCTTCTTCCCCATACGTGTTTTCTCGCTTGCGTCTGTGTAGGGGTATCAGCTGATATAAGTACACTGGGTTAAACTCGTAGGGTCAGTGTCGGGTTAACTTTGACAGCGCTTTCCGCTGTACCAGTGCCAATGTAGAGGTGAAATCGACACGTTTTTCTACCGTGTTTTATGTTTTTTTTTTCCCCTAAAGTCTTCTTATCTTGGGGCTGCTTTCGAACTTTGTAAAGATTTGAATATTTCTGGGAAAAAGTTTTTGACTAGACTGCTGGATTTTAGAAGAATAAAATGTACTGCAAAGGATTAAACAATGTAAAGTGAAATTCTCTAACACCGTTTGCGAAATGAGGAATATGTTATAACCCACTAATAAAACCATCCAATACAACTACTTTAAGTAACTCATTTCTAGTTACACTTGTATAGCCTACACATTTCGAAACCTCTGTGGCAACTTCAGAGGTAACTTCTTTAAGTATTTGGTACATAAGCCAACACACGTATATCTGATTTCATGTATGGTTTCATAACAGCTGTCTTGGTTGTCTTTATTATGGGTTTAAAATTTAAAAAAGAAAATTGTCTTGTCGTGCAAATGTAGCTGTATATTATAACTTTGATTTCTGTTACTATTTTAAGTAGTAAAAATGTCACCTCCTTTATTAATTCCATTAAAGGCTCTGGTCAAGCCTTTTGCAAATATTCTTAATTTTTCCAGAACATTTTATATAATGCGATTCGTATGCAGTACTCAGTGTTATGGAATGCAGCTGAAAGCAGCAGATTCTTGCGGAGCGTTGGTATCGATGTACGTAAATATATGGTGTCACTTCCTAAATGGATGTAATCTCAATGGTCAGCGTCGTGGGAACCTTAAACGATTAACTTTTCCGGCAGTTTTAGAAAGTTACTTCTGCACTGGAAGTGCTCCATTAATTTATTTTAGAAGAGGCAAATGTTCTCTGCATTCATTAAACGTACCGCACATTCTGTTGGCCACTGCAGCCCGGAAATGTTACCACAATGTAATTCGCGTCACAGTTACACGACATTTCACACTGGTCCTTCTCCCAACTGTCAGATGTCAATGACTTCAAAACATGTCGTTGTGGTATTGTCTTTCGTTCGTCTTGACATGACCAAGAGCAATCAAAACAGTCGCATAGGAGGAAAGTGGCAAAACGACTTTGTAGTTTGACTGCTATCTGGCATTCTTGAGGTTCGCAAGCATGTTTTAAGTGTAGAGGTCACACTCAGACTTAATGTCTTTGCAGTTTTGCCAATGACAGAAACAATGAGAAGCACTAAAACTGGAATTTAAATAACGTATCATCACGGCACGGTACGGTACGTACCCAGTTTTCGAATGAAGGAGACTGCCTCCAAATATGTAGTATAGCTGAGAATACATTGAACAAGCAGTCGCGAAGAGCTGTCTAAAAGGGTGGTCTTCCAGGTCTGGAGTTGGGCGTGGAGGTTAACAATCCTAATGCTCCAGTCCTGGAACAGATGAACCGAGTCCACACCATTCCACCTCATGTAAGATCCATCTTAATATTATTCTCTCATCTAAGTCTCCGGCTTTCTAGTGGTCACTTCCCTTCAGTATTCCTCACCGAAACCCTGCATTCATGTATCTTCTGTCCCATGCTTGCCACATGCTACCCCCATCTCATTCTCCCTAATTTGATTATCGTAGCACATTGTAAAGAGTACAAATCGCAACGCTCTTCATTATGCAGGCTTCTACGAACTCAGTCAATAAGGAGGAGGATTTCAGTCGTCAGTAACATATTTTATTTGTAACAAATTAAAATTAAGTTGAGGAACCGTCATGAATAATTGTACCTCATTTGAGAAATATGTTTAGTCTTAATTGCTTCATACTTTTACACTCCCATCCGAAAAGCATTCCACTCTTGGACATATCAGCTATACCCGAGGAACGAATTAGTGGTACTAAACATTATTTTTTCGGAAATTCTATTTCCCAATGACAGCACATTCATTTATTACAACATTTAAAACATTTTGCTCCAATACTGCTGTGACCGTGTTACACTCCTTCTTCTTGTCACTTCAGTATGTTGTGTGTGTATTTATTGCCAATATATCTGTATTTAGACTTATTCAGTTCTTTTGCACGAGTAATTAATAAATACAGAAATAAAATGGCGACTCTGCTGATACAGATGAAGTTTCCAGGAAACTGTTTTTGAAGTAAGACATATTTACTTAATTATGATTGGAAGTAAGTGTACGAGAATTACAACCTCTTATTTTGTGAGACCGAATATTGGGTTTGCATTTTCTGAAAGAACGGCACGTCTAGAGAAAAGAATTATCTTGCAAAGCTGAAATATTCGTTCATCTTGTCCCTGATTTAGATCATCACATATAGTTTCTTTTATGTCATCAGAAATGTACATTTCAAACGACAATAAGTGAATTCATTCCCTTGCTGAACGTTCCAGATTTATGGTAAATAAGATAACTAATTACGTGCTACATGTTATAGTTTTGGTTTTTAAGGCTGTGTAATCTGATAGCTGAATGGGCCTACTTCAGTTTTGCAAGACTTGTATTATCTCTATTCTGAAGATGGAGGCAGTATATTCGTCCGAATAAGGCTATTCATTTACTATAATACATGATTTTACAACCCATAAGGGCAGGAGATGAACCTCTGCTTGAAAATTTCAAGTGACGTCGCTGCAAGACGATTATTCTTCATGACGGTGACTTAACCGTTTGAAGAATGAAGACACTAAGAGATGGAGACTGAAGCATAAGAAATAGTAGAAAAGATGACGAAAGGAAAGTAATGGGAGACGTTAAAGACACTGTATTCATGGGTGGAGGAAAATGGACCAGATGGAGCATAACGTTCTTAGAAGGTTTCTGTGCTTCGCCCTTTCGTCCTTCTCATAGGTGTGGAAAGGAAGTGAAGACTTTGGAATGGTGAGAAGTAGTGGCCCTCAATAACGATCGCTAAATTTTAATTTCCTTGTAACGCAAACTTTCAAGAAGTAATTTGGTGGTCTTTAGAGTCAGGGGATTTGGTTCGACGGATTTAAATTGGGAGGGCAGCAGGAGAAGCATAATCTAAAGCAGCAATTTGAAACGCGAGAACCACTCAAATAGGCCTATTTGCTTGAAGCGCAACGTAGAGTAGCAACTTGGAACTCGGAAACCATCGCATTATTTGCCTGAAGACAGAGTAGAAACACGGTAGTTTTTCTTTGTCTTGAGACAAATGTTGGAGTGGTTGCATTCATATACGTTACATAAAATAATTCATTTCGTACCTTGCAAAAACGGAGTACGAACCTGCTTTCGTTCTCTTCAGGGAAATAATACGTCTTTGATCCGAGAATTACGCGTTTACGAAATATATGAAAGCACTGTGTGGACAAAACGCAGAATTTTTGACTATTAGAGCATATCATGGGTATACTTACTGCTAGGCTTTAAGTGGCTAATATAAGTTGTCATGCCCACGATTTGGCGTGGTTGATAGAATCTATTAATGTCTGTGTGTGGCATATGTCTTTCGTTCATTTATTTTAAAAATCGCAGCCATACATTCTGAGATTTTTGTTTTTCTCATATTGGTTTTCATACAGCAGGGTCAATTATTATTATTATTAGTAGTAGTAGTAGTAGTAGTAGTAGTAGTAGTAGCAGCAGCAGTAATCACCTCTATAAGGATATTTACAATTGCGTGCCTGAAACGAACAGTATTACTAGGGCACATAATGTTGCAGCTATTCTGTGTTAACACTATGGTACATGGTACATGTAATGTCATTACCCATGATAAGCATTTTGAACTTTTACAGTAGTACTTCCCTAGGTACGTTCGCAGTGCGCAATATGGCTGTTTTCTGCAGTTCCTTGATGTCGCGCTTTTCAGGCATGTAGTTGAGATATTTTCTGAATAATTTTGAGATGGTTCCAGTTGCCTGTGTTATTACTGGTATCACTTTTGTTTTTATATTCCACATGTGCTGTATTTTTGTTGTAAAGTCTTTATAAGTTCTTTATATTTTATAAGCGTTCTGACTTCTTTCGTCATCACATTTCTGTCTCCTAAAATTGCAACATCTATTAACTTGCATATTCCTTTTTCATTGTCCCGGATTATGACGCCTGGTTTATTGTTAGGAATGGTTCTGCCACTTTTCAGTTGTTGATTCCATTTACTTTATTTTCGTGACTTGTTTCTACTGATTTTGTTTCACATTCGTACCAGTATTGCTCGTCTAATTTTACCCCCACATAAAAATAACAATTATTATCATCATCATCATCATCATCTGCTGCTGCTGCTTCTTAATCTTGTTTGTTTTATCTTGCTATCAAAGCACGATCACAACAGTCTTATTACTTAACTGGATAGAGTACCCCAGTCGCATAACGAAGCAGATGTACGAACACGGAGAAGCTCACGTTTCCCGGCGTCAGTGGCCCGTAATCATATAACCATGACATATTGGGGTGTCTTACTAGCTCTGACTCAGTACGATGCCAGCGTGCCATTACTGCACGGCATTGTTTCAGAGTGCCGCATATCAGGTCAATCTGACCTGCAGTGACCCCACACTACACACTGGGAAAATGGTGGTGCCTTCTCTAAACCTGACCCAGTCCACACGCAAACAGCGATTTGATCCAAGTTGCGGTAAAATCTAATTCACTTCTGTCGCGCCAGGGGGGGGGGGGGGCGGTGAAATCAGCTGATAGATGATGATCATGCGGAGGTGTGGTCTCCTCATATAATTGAATTGGCATCCCACTAACGTTCTTCCGCGCTCGTCTTCCCACGTGGATGGATTGTAGCCAGCTAACACTTCGTAAAAATAGAAGGTGGAAAGGAAAAAGTGGGTGCACAATTGACCGCGCTTTAGCCCAGAGCAAAAGTGTGCGAAGGTGGGCGGACAATATCTCTCTTCAAACCGTGTCGACCGCCACATGTCCTCACCCTTCCCTAATTTCCCACTCTTTGGTGCTGTTTGGCTCCAGAAACTAATTGCGCTTGATGTGAGAGGGGCTCTACTCCGCTGTCTGCCTGACAGGAGTTCAGGATTCGTTTTGGAGGAAATTGGATTTGGACGTGAATTTAAGGAACCCCATCCGGCCGACGTGAGGTTAGAGTGCGACCCCGTGAGTGACACGAAATGATCACCTTCAAGGAAATTTGGCCCATCGCCCGATTGCTACGTAAAGAACTTCATTAATGAGATGAGGAGACAGAGTAACTGCTATGTTTGTGTTCTAAACGTGGATTTAGTCCTCAACCCGCCCGAGGTAACCACGTGATAAATGAATGGCAATATATTTTTCCCCACCATGCATTTGGAGACGCTAAATCGATCCATCATGCCTAAGGCGAAGGTCTATGCACGTGACAGGTGTTTTATGGAACTCAGTCCATAATCTTTCGAAGTTTCGCAAAGAGACACCGGCAGCCGGTAGCTACGTTTTACACGCATAGCTTTCTCTCTGTCACCTTTCAAAATTGTCGACGGAATTCTGAAAGCTCTTGAGCTGAGCTTCAAAGGGAGGTTATACCATTAGTTTTAAACAGGCTTTAAATGCGGCAATTTTTCTTGAAGATATTAGCAGAGCGTGTGATATATGTATAGATTTTGTATGACTAGCTGATAGCTAAAACGAGCATTTTGTGAAGAAGTTACAACGTAACAGTTTCATTCAAACTCGTCACTTAATGTTTGCGACAGTCTGCATGTCTACGTTGAGGTACCGAGATGAAGGCACGCTGTCATCACACCGATACAAATAAACTGCAGGAAATTCGGTATTGAAGTTTTCTGAAATAATTTCCTACTTGAGACTGCAAAAGAAACACGTATCTTTCATGCATATGAAGCAAATATGTTAAATGTTACAGTCTTTTAAAAATGCTTCGCCATTGTTCATAGGTTATCACAGGCGGTAACTGACGTTGTGTTTCTGTTACGGGTTGTTACTAAGTGTGATTTAGGACATGACCTACCAATAAGGTAGAGTCGGACTCGGTTATAACGTCATGAAAGGGACTGAATATTTTGTGTCATTATAAACGAGTGTCATTCTAACCGAGGAGTATAATGTTATGGTTAACCTTAAGAAATTAATTGGCACCTCGGAAAATCTGACCGAGTGTCGCATAAAAGGATATCATTATAACTGGGTTCGACTGTGTTCCTATCAAGAGTACCGTTTTCAGATTCCATTGCCTATCTTTCCAAAACTAGATGGAGAGTCTTAGTAACTCGATGCCGCACAGTCTTCGCTGAGAATCTTATATTGTCTCAGTTATCCATTATATTTTCCACCTTGCTGGTAACCCGAAGGTTCATTGCCGTGACCACAAAACCCTGCTGCAATTCCCTATGTAATATCTGGTAAACCCATTTAACAACCTTGCAACTAATTTTCTTCAGACCCGTTTTAATATTGTCTTCGTATCTATGCATCCTTCTCTTAAACGTTCTCACTTCAGTTTGGCTGACTAAAATGTTGCGTACATTTATCATTACACCATACTTTTCCCTTTTTCTCACCCATCTCAACTTCCTTGAATCGACTACAGTAATAACTGTAAAGTCCTGCTTTTATTTGTCGTAGGTTTTGTATTTTTTATCAATATCCAGTGCTATGTAATTAGTTCATGTTAATTTTCCATACCGTCTTACACAGTCATCACATGGTACTAACAGCAAACACCGAGTGCTGTGACAGTCATTCAGTAGTAGTTAACTGAAACTTGTTAATCTATATCTGATATCCAGTACTTATAAGATTAAAATCAAGCGTTACACATGTTTGTTTTACGTAGGTTGTTCAAGTTGAACCCGACTGCAGAATTACAAGGGACGCTTAAAATAATATAGCTAGATTTAGTTCGGTGACGCTGTGGCCAGCGATTCACTTGACACTCATGAAAAGCGTTCTTAATGATTAAAAGAGGAGATAGGAGAATAATTTCCAATCATTCTGACATATAAGAGCTAAAACATTGGAACGGCGATCCTAACCATTAATTTTCGAATAAAAGTAATGAAAACGCCCTTCTGCAACGGTCATGGAGTAAGGCTACAATCCCTCTGGAGGGAGGGTGTAATAAAATCACTGCTTCCGTCCGAGTCCGTACGTGAGTTGAATAGGGTGGGGACATAAAGGATCCGGAACCGTGCCAGTAGGGTGCATGAAAATTTAGTTGTTTTGGAACCGAGCTTGTTTCGTTGTAGACTTCCTTGCCGCGCCAGAAATGAATTCAAAAATCTTCGTAAAATGAATGGACTATACGACAATAAAACGAAAAGTCGCGGGGGTTTTTCCAGGTTGTAATGCACTGTAAACTTATCGAAGGACATCGGCGTTTCGGAAGAACATTCTTTTTCCGAAACGTTGTGAGATTTGAAGTTTTCACGGCTGTGACTACAAACAAAATCTGTCTTTTGGAATGTGGCGCTCTATAGGCTGCCAGAAATTTCTCATCATACCAAGAAGACAGAAGCAGCATGTCCTTCCGAATCGTCTGTAAATTCGTAGCAGACTACACGGCTTCACATCACAGAAGACAGTATCCTTGAGGTGAAGAGATTACAGTGCTTAAATTACCAAGCAAAACGTCAAGACAATATGCGGGAAGAATGATGGAGGTGTAGCTCCCAGCATTCTTGACCTGTGACCTAGATGGTTTTGAGTGGTTAGTTTTACCCCGCCCCTTCACTTTTTCTCCCGTGGTAAAGCTTCTGGTTCCCATTGGATGGAAGCTGAGAGCGTTCAGGCTTCGTCCGGACGCAGTTGTGAAAAGAAAAGTCTCAGCCCCGTCGGGAATGGAACCCAGATTTTCCGGTCGTCCAGCCCGTAGCCTAATTGCTATCCGAAGTGTCCTACGCAAGTTCGAGAGGTGCTGAGCTTATGGCCAATGCAAAGTTTAGTTCAAAATAATGTATTTACTTCCGTCACCGCGGATTTGAATGCTACTGGAAAACATTGTCCTAGTATTACATATTTAATTTCAGAATTTTTATTTATTTACTTTAACGTTATTGGATTTTACAGAAACACTTTTCTGAAAATTCAGCTTACATTTTGGAAACAGTTATCAGCAAAGTACAAAAATTTTGTCTGAATTAACTGATGGCCGGTTGTCCACCGTCTGCCAAGGACAGGGACGGTGTGTGTGTGTGTGTGTGTGTGTGTGTGTGTGTGTGTGTGTGTGTGCACGCGCGTATGCGTGCGTGCGTTTGTCCCTCTGCTTCTCTGTGTATAGGAGAGAACATGGGTGCTCTCTCTCTCTCTACCACACACATACGCACAAACACAACACACACACACACATGCGGTCTATTTATGGTTGTTATGTCGTAATTTTATTACGTGTTGTAACCTTTAGTTTCTTGTGATGGGGAGAAAATTAAGCCATAAAATACTGTATATCAAACACTATTGCAGACCGAAAGGCATTTTAAAGTCATATAATAGCATTATTATTATTATTATTATTATTATTATTATTATTGCTCAAATGGTATTCGTGGTAGTGGTGGTGGTGGTAGTGGTGATGGTGGTGGTTGCGGTGGTTGTGGTGGTTGTGGTTGTGGTGGTATTCCACTTCCATGTTACTGAAGAAGTTACGAGGCACCTGTACATTGTCATAGTGACGTAAGAACTGTCACAGTAAATGTAAACTTTTGCCGAATCATAGAAATAACACATATCTCATCATAACGAGAACAATTCAAGTGCAATAATCATGGAGTAAAGGTATAAACAACCGTAGGAATATATTGAATTTCAGTAACTCCACTACCAACCGAGAAACAACTGCATTGAACGTCGTGACGAATTCCCTTCAAATCTAACACGCTCTGTTGAACGTTCATTAAGTGCATGTGATATTCCACATATCACAAGAAACTGGCGTACTTATGTTGTAGAACTGCAGGTGAAAGAACCTCTAATGGTGCTTAATGGTTTTGTAGAACATTAGTATGAAAGGAAAAGCTTTGTGTGTGTATGAGGGCAAGGACTCTGTTAATTTTATTTTCTTGTGTAACTATCAATACTTTCAGTCATGATTCGGCCTTTGTCGTTAAATTCTTTTTGTTCGTTTTGTTCTCCATACAAGTGTTTTATTTGAACCGTGATGAAATATTTCTATTAAGGGCATGCACTGACATAAATTGTTGTACAATAAATGGAAGTGATGAAGCGCTTGATTATGCTGTGGATATAATATATATCATCAGCCGATCTTAGTTCTCGTAATTCTTTCTGCCTATTCAGATACGAAATTTTAAATCCATAGTGTGATATATTTTCTCTTGAGAAGAAACTCACTCACCACGCATGTGTATCTACGTGTGTGTATCCTAAAAAACCAGAGTTCTCGCCACTAATTATTTCCACTAACATTTTAACATTCACTAACATTTTAAAACCTTGCGGTAACTTTACGTACCACCAGGTTTAACATTAAAAAATTCTGCATGGTGCCCACATTGCGTTTATGTGTTTTGTACGGATCTCAGAACAAACAGCAACTTTTGCCGTATAAAACATTAAGAGACTGGTTTTTATAACCGAAGTGGAGAGTGTTTACAGCGCGGTACGCACTGAGTCCTTATATAAAACAGATGGGCTTCTTCTTTAAAGGGTTAATCGCTTAGGTACTTCGTCACTCATCACTTAAGACTTGTTGCCTTAGGGCATTATTATTTTAATCTCAGAATACAAAATTTAGCCAAAAATATTTATACAAATTTACTTACACGTTGCTGCTGTGATGTGTAACATGAGGTGACTTGTTTGCATAGTGATGACTTGACTCAATTAAGGGTAACCTACGTGAAGAATTGTGGTAGGGCAGCAAACAGCGTTTGTTTCATGTAAGATACTTGGGGCTTGATATGCATTTTGGGGCACAGTTTCAGGCCTGAAGCAGGGATCGTATGGGGCATGTTACGTAGTCAGAGGGAAATGAAGGATAACAGAATGCAAAGGGAAATAAATATAGTGAGAAGACACGAGCAGTTAAGTTCTCGGTATGTAACCATATGTTCCTCCATTGAAATATATGATTAATTACCTAAAGCAGTCATCGCTGTTGTCATTCTGACGCGTGTGCCATTATTCTACATAATAAGGAACCAGTAGAAGTATTATTTAAAGCGTATAAAATGAAGTTGGATTTTCCCATTTTATTCCTACTACATTCCTATTTCTCGTCCGAGGCAAAGATATTTCCACAAATCTCGGAATCATTTGGGCCTATTTCAGCCAAATTTTTGATTGACTTAATCCTTCCAAGCCGCACTACGGCCCTGAGATCGACTCAGCCTCTAAGAGAAATGAATACTAGAGATATCTGCTGAGGGGTAAAGGCGGTCGGTGCGTAGGGCTGACAACCTTAGCACTTGCATGTGCCGATTGCCTAGAAATTCTAGGAGTCACAAGCCCTAGGGGTCTGTCCAGGCCTGTAACGGGATAGGTTTACTTTTACTACACAAGTCAAAGGCACATTAGAGCGTCAAATAGGCCACGACAAATTTAATGCCAATGTAAATTCATTAGTCTCAGTTTTCTTCCTGTTTAATTACATTGTAACTGATTAAATTAAGTGATATTTGTTAAATTAAGGAACCAGATTTCTTCTGTGGCATAACAGCCAAACTCTAGCCTAAGCCGCCGCATTTTTTAAATTTTTAGATCACACACACACACACACACACACACACGGTAGGACTTCTCTGTACGGGTGATCAGCTCGTCGCTCAGAGTCCGCCACCTACACAAAACACAACAAACACGAGAGACGAAAATCCATGCCCTCAGCGAGATTCGAACCCCCGATCCCAGGAATCAAGCAGCCGTAGAACTACGCTATACAGCTCATGGCCATCGGGATCCGCAGAACAAGATACAGGGTACTTAAAGAAACAAAAATCGAGTAATCCTCTGTAGAGTACAAAAGGTAAAGTTAAAATTCCGAATTCCACATACATTCCCAACCTATCAGTCCATTCCCACAACGAACAGTACAAGGTTATTGACACTAACATCGTTCCTTTCTGCTTCTGAGCATTCGGAAACTTTGTGAGGCCTATTCTAGGAAATGGGTGCATAGTGCATTTGTATGCGACACTCAACAGATGTTCCGGTGGTAAAACAAGGTCATGCTCTTTGAGAGAATAAGAGGCGGATGTCTGCTCTTGTAAGCGTGATCGGTGTTTCCGGATTCGCGAGTCGAATGTTTCTCGCTTTGCCTTTAAAAACACTGAAGCTCTTAAGTGATGTGTCATCAAATCTAGATGTGACTTGAATGTTTTATATGTGCGACATGGTTTCTTTTTTCGCTTTCCCTTGTGGAGGGAAACTGACATTTTTACAACTGCCATGAGCAGAGTACAGTATTGATTATCGGACTTCCTCTTCAGAAGGCACAGGCCGCCGAGTTTTCTTGATGGAATACGTAGTGTAGGGAGACTTGCTTTCTGGGAACCAGCACTTCAAGGACCTTTACTTGTTACATTAGAACGCTGAATGTGAAGATACTTCTTGCATCACGCCCAGAAAATAGCTGAGGCCCATGTGGCTCCCTCTATACGGAAAGTTTGGCCCTACTTCGCATGGATCAAGCATACGTAGCGTGAAGCTAACCATTTAATGCAACAGTTACTATGCTGAGCTTTGTATCCTCACCCCTGTAGGCTTACTTAAGCACCGAGATAGGTTTATATTTTCTGTAGTTAACTGAATACCGTCACAACTTGAAGTTCCAATTTCCCAGTATGTTACAGGAGTTTGTAATTTAAAATAAAGCAGTTTGCGAAGCTCGATGCACAATATAGTCAGAACACACGCTGGAGTGCCGATTCTGTGTGTCCGTCTCATTCATCCCTTTTAGAGTAATTAATAATAAATGAGGTATCTTACTTCTGATTAAATCCAGTCGTACCGTATTTAATCTGCTATATCATAGAATTAAATAGGTGACCATAAATTAGCGTAAATGATAAAATTTCGGAAGGTAATGTTTTTAACTTTTAGGTACTGTGTGAAACTAAACTGTGAAAATTTTATTTTTAAAAACGCAGTAATTTAATACGCCTTTATATTTTATGGTATTCAAGGGGATTTTTTTTCAATTCTTAAGACAGAATATAACACTGGAAAATATCTGACTCCATGTGTTCTCACTTTTCAAGTAACGAAACTTGAAAGGCGTAGAAGTCTTTCTCTAAATTAGAACAATACAGCACAACAGTTCTGTATATGGGTCGCAAGGTGTCTACAGAGCATTAACTAAAACAGCATTAGACCTTTATTCTTATACCCAAAGTATTCATTTCGCTAACACCAAGAACTTCCTAGCAGAAACCCGTCTGTCACTTCTAAGTAGCATGTACATGAAATGTGTAATGTATATTTTCTTCTTCACATAAGCCTATTTACTTTTGAAAGTATATTTTCCATACACTTGTCAGCTCCGTTTTTTAAGTTTATTTTACGTAGCAGGTTACCTTCCAACGCTGTACCGATTTCTTGCGTCATATATCCTCCCTGATATCTTTGACACTATTTTATCAGAATTTGGAACAACATTGACCAGCAATATTCCTACGACAACCCTTTCCCTAAAGGTAGGTTTTATTTCAACTTAATTCAGTTTGCCTCTGTGTTTTCTGTTTTGATAGTCCAGCTTGTCTTTACTCGTTTATTTAAAGGCTTGCCACTGTGTCACTGTCACATACTGAAGTATCCTGGAACGCACCAGAGAATAAAATGCAAATCTGCTCATGGATAACGAAAGAGTATTCACGTACATTCTACATGTATTTGCGTTTTGAGAGAAATTTTCGAATTTACGTACGTGATACTGCTTATCCTACTCGAAGCAGTTTAGTTGCATTTGGAAATATCCATTTTCTGCCCACAAATTTCAAATATCCAAAAAGTCACAAAGTAACTTATCGATATTTGCACTTATCACAAGGCGTTTTCAAGCGTATTTTGAAGCACGTGGACCGATTTGTTTCAGACTACACGCTATCTCATGGTATCTTGTATTTATAACCCCTTTATTTGAAGATATTACATTTAATTTATCAATGGACATTGGATGGACATTTGGCGATACTTCCTTTCCCTAAGTCCTTCTTCAAAGGACGATTTGGGGCTTCCTGCATAATTCTTGGTTGCAGAGAATCTGCTTCAATATTTTCGTGACTTCAAGTGGCCAAGAAAATCTTTGCCCAAACAGTTAATTTCAGAGTTCTGAAAGCAAGGGCAGTGGGTTCAGTAGTGTCTAAAACACACGTCAGTATGAACCGCAAGCTGATGTGCCAGCATTTTGAACTTTGAACTTGAAAGAGATTTCATATAAATTCAGTTGTGAGACTTCTCTCCAACATCATGGTGTTATGTACTTGGAACTGGGGTGACTGCCTATCCACCGGTCCGAGGCACGTTTTGTCTCCAAAACTACTGAAATGATTTCGACCTAAGGTGACATAGAAAATCCACACTAAAATTTGTCAGTAGATTTTCACATTGTTCCTTCCCGGTCAAACACAGATGAAAACATAATATTTTTAGAAACGGACTAATTGAAAATATATTAATACACATGCAGCATATAAATCTAACTAAAATAAATAATTTTGATTTGTAACATTTTCCCTATGTTATATAGCTTACTGTTTATTAAATCATTTCGTTTGTAGTGTATATTTAACAAAATACAGGAGAAAATAATTTGTACTTCTATTCTATATGCTGACTTTTCTATTTGTTTAACTTACGAACAATTTATTGGATGATTTGTGTCATCCGCATCATTGATCAGCTCCGTTTGCATTGGAACTTTATTGGCAGTAAACAGATGAGAAGACCAGGATGCATAGGAGCAATGCACAGAAAGCAATTAGAAAATCCATATCCTCCGACGCGGGTTTATTTTCGAGAAATGACAATTTTCTTTTGAACTAAGAGCCAGACAGTTTTCGCCACCAGACTGCGGAGGTGATTAGCTACAACTTGTAGTCACCATCCAAGCCAAACTTTGCGCCACCTTATGACGCTGCGAACGAAACATCATTAACCAGCCGACATAGAAAGCAAGTGACCGATAGATAAATATTTTGATATTCTGATTGTTTGCTGAATTCGTATGGCTGAGGACAGGCACGAGAAGTAAACTTTTGTGAACCCGGTAAAGTACCATTGACTTCCATAAAATGCAGAGAATTTCTGGACTAAGTCAGGAAATATTGGCTCTTCAAGAAGCATTCTGCTCCAGGCAGTCGTTCAGTCCGTCATTCAGCCAGTCAGTCAGCCGTTCAGTGAGTGACTTTGTTATTTATTTATTTATTTATTTAGTTAGTTAGTTAGTTACGGCTTTTGCTGTAGCCAGAACATTCTGCAATATAACATAAAGCAGAATGCTAATAAATACACTAGTGACAGACTGCTCGTTTTGCTATATTTTTTAATTAGTTGCATAATTTTTTCATTAGTTAAATATAGGGTTACCTTCGCTCAAAGTTTTCTTGGCATTCCGATTATAACTTTATTGACCCATAAGGAAATCCATTTTACTTAAGATCGTAAACAGACTTCTTCACGTACATCATAAAGCACAAGTCAGATTTCATAAACCGTTACTAAGCATAATAAACTGAAAAGAACGCCGTTAAGAAGTTTGTTCTTTTATGGGGTACAAACTTCTCAGACTTGTTGGCTTTAAATTTCAACTGCAGGCTGCAGGCCTGTTCACGTGACATTTCGCCTAATTCTGTTCCATACTAGAACAAATGTTTCTGTCTGATTATAGAGTTTTGTTACTCAAAACTTTTGTAAAAAATGTTTACATTTTTTGAAAGCCTAAAGCGTCCCGGCACTACAATATTTGGACAAAAGGTTTCGTGTCAGCTATCTCACGACTTACATATGTGACTGAAAAAGCTTGAGATGTCGTGCACTTTGAATGTAAAGAGCATAGCTGAGCAGTAGAATTCTACGTCTGTATTGAGAGAGTCGTTTGATAAAATGTTAATGTGTGTTGGGTTCTAGGTTTGTGTAAAATATATGAATTTCAATTGTTAACTGCTTCATACATTTTAGAGATGAAATCTTGCATTGGTTTGTATGCATAATTTTATATAGATGTCACGCTTTATTCGTGTAGGCTGGCGCTGTTCCAACTTGCAGTGCAAAAACTCTCCCTGTTGATGGTCCTAACCGCCACCGAAACATGTCGGAGCTGAAATGATCTTGCAACGACTTTCGTAAGCATCAAATGGCGCGTTAGTGCTGGTAACTTTCTAGACAATAACTTACTAAAGACGTACGGTGCAAACAACCATGTGAAGTTCCATTTTATTGTAACTCGCTCCACGAAAACCAGAAGGTGTTCAAAGTATTGTTAAGAGAGACCAACAAACGTACACACTGTATATAAATATGTATTTTGTTATAATATCACCCCTACATGTTTTGGTGGTCAAGCCACCAACATCAGGGGACACCAAAGGTCACAAGCGCCGTTTTGTATCCGATAGGCATGTGATATTACATTTAAGAATATATTATTTTCTTAGTTTGTAATAATTCACTCTCGCTCAGCTGAAAAAGCATGATAATTCGCTCTTCTCAGACTGCACAGTTAAAATGATGTGACAAACAAGTGTTGCATATATATAGATATATATACAGTAATTATTGATAAAATGCATTCGCTACCACTTCCCACAGTCACCTTCCGGGTTCGCCACGCACGCACGCACACACACGACGTAAGGACGAGATCCACCAGAGATCAGTAACGCTTTTACACAATTCCAGCCCCAGTTCCTGTACATGGAAATATTTTTAACGTAAACATTTAACATTTTATCGATACTTACCGCTTATATATTACATTTCTTTGTCGCATCATTTCAACTGTACAGTCTGACAGACAGTGAATTATCATGTTATGTCAACTGTAATGATTTGAGCGAGAGTGAATTATCACACACTAAGAAAATTATGTATTCATAGATCTAATATCACATGACTACTGGACGCAAAACGGTGCTTGTGACCTTTGGTGCCCCCTGACCATGGTGGCTTGACCACCGAAACATGCAGGGGTGATATTACAACAAAAATATATACAGGATGTGCATTTGTTGGTCTGTCTTAACAGTATAGTAATATGCACGGTGTATAATATATAAAAAAGTGTTCAGAGTATTTTTACAGAGTACATGTAATAAACGTGAACGCTACTGTTAACAAAGGCAGTAATCATTCCACGCCACCAAACTGCAGGAAGTGATAAGTGATTCCGAGCAACGAAACATCACATTTGTTACGAATTCAGTCCTCTTCACTGTCACATTCGTTGAACAAAAAGGAATTATCAACACCCTTAATGTAACACGTGGCAGACGAGTAGAGATTGATTGGATTGCATGAGCGGCGTGCAGTAACCTATTCCCTTACTGACCTCACCCTCTTCTGTCTTCCCCAACCTCAAAAACTGACCTACATAGTGATCTGTTCCCATCCCTGTCACCTCATATTTTGTCCATTTAGTGGCCTGAATTTAGCAGCAAATTACAAATAATACCTTGGTTATGGAAAATGTGCATGACCATAGCAAGTTGCTGACTCAGTTGCTGCGCTGACAGCATTTAGCCACAGATCTATTTAGTCTGCCCATTTAAAAAGCAGAGTGGTTAGAACACTTAACCGCCTTCATCAACAACACACAAAAATATTTACCGTTTGCGAGCAGAGTGTATGTGTGCGTTGCGTATAATGCTGACAGTGAAGCGTAATTATTTCCCTACCCTTCATTAAACAGTTTATCTTCTGAATGGAGATGTGATGTGCTTACTTTTAGACAGAAACTATTCATCATTCATTCCGTACTTTTTTCTCATGATAGATCTATAGCCTCTTGCAAAGCGGGGTCTCCATAGAATTGTATATAGTGCTTCTTCTTCTTCTTGCAATTTTGACTAGCCTGTCTTTTTCTTGAGGTGATACCTTAGCTTTTTCCTCGTCCTCCCGTCACTTCTATCCTTCTTTGTATATTTCCCACAATAACATATATTAGAAGGCAGTTCCCCATGTTAAGTGGGTCCCTGTCACCACGGCATGGCGCGTCCTCAGGTCGCGGATGGAGGAACTGCCTGCAGGTATGGAGGGTAGCTGCGAATACATTGAATAAGCAGTCGCGGACAGCCGACAAGGGGTGGTCCTCCAGCTTGGGGGTTGGGCGAGGTGCTAACAACTCCTCACCGTAAAAAATTATGATGTTACGAAACAGCCTACAAAGCCTCGGACCTGGACGGATTCTTTGGTACGACCCCAGCTACGGAAAAGATATGAGTTTTGGAACATGGAATGTGAGGAGCATGTATAGGTCAGGGTCACTTATGACAGTGGTCAGGGAATTAGCTAAGTATAAGTTAGATTTAGTGGGTGTACAGGAGGTTAGGTGGGACAAAGAAGGGACTGTAAGAGTCGGGGAGTATACTTTTTTCTATGGCAAAGGGCAGGAAAATCATCAATTGGGAACAGGTTTTTTTGTGCACCAGAGAATGATATCAGCAATCAAGAGGGTGGAGTTTGTTAGTGCTAGGATGTCATACATAGTGCTGAGAGGCCACTGGTGTAATATCATTGTTGTGAATGCGCATGCACCAACGGAAGAGAAGGGTGATGATTCAAAGGAGAGCTTCTATGAGGAATTAGAAGGGGTTTTTGATCATTTTCCTAAGTACTATATGAAAATTCTGTTAGGAGATTTTAATGCAAAAGTGGGGAGAGAGGATATTTTCAAACCGACTATTGGGAATGAGAGTTTACATCAGGATAGCAACGATAATGGTGTTAGAGTAGTAAACTTTGCCACATCAAAGAATCTGGTTGTTAAGAGCACTATGTTTCCCCACCGAAACATTCATAAATACACCTGGACCTCTCCTGATGGGAAGACTCACAATTAGATCGATCACATATTGATAGATAGGAGACGGCATTCCAGTATACTCGGTGTGCGATCTTTCATGGGAGCTGACAGTGATACTGATCACTATCTGGTGGTTGCGAAAGTTAGGGAAAGACTGGCAGTAAGTAAACAAGCAGCACAGAAGTTTGATATAGAGGGATTTAATCTCAAGAAGCTAAGTGAACTAGAGGCTAGGAAACAGTATCAGCTTAAGATCTCAAACAGGTTTGCAGCTCTGGAAAACTTAAATGTTAGTGAGGACATGAATAGGGTTTGGGAAAACATTAAAGAGAATATCAAAATCTCGGCTCAAGAGAGTCTAGGTCTACACGAACGGAAGCAGCATAAACCATGGTTTGATGCAGAATGTGCAGAACTTTTAGATAAAAGGAAGCAGGCTAAAATTCAGTGGTTACAGAATCCAAACCAAAATAATGGAGATAATCTGCACAACGTAAGACGTGAAGCTAGTAGACATTTCAGGCACAAAAAGAAGGAATATCTGAAAGCTAAAATTAATGAAATTGAAACAAACAGTAAGAACAAGAATATAAGAGACTTGTATAGGGGTATCAATGAGCTTAAGAGGGGGTACCAGCCTAGAATTAATGTAGTAAAGGATGAGAAGGGTGACCTGGTTGCAGACTCCCACAGTATTTTGGCTAGGTGGAGGAATGATTTCTCCCAGCTGTTGAATATACACGGGGTTAATGATGTTAGGCAGATTGAAGTACACACAGCAGAGCCACTAGTGCCTGAGCCCAGTGCCTTTGAGGTTGAGATGGCTATTGAAAAACTAAAAAGTCACAAATCACCAGGTATTGATCAGATTCCAGCAGAATTGATTAAAGCAGGGGGTAGGATTATTCGGTCTGAAATCCATAAACTTATTATTTCTATTTGGAATAAGGAGGAATTGCCTGAGGAATGGAAGGAGTCGGTCATTGTGCCTATTTATAAGAAGGGTGATAAGACAGATTGCAGTAACTATCGAGGCATATCACTTTTGTCGACTACGTACAAAATTCTATCCAACATCCTTTTGTCAAGGTTAACTCCATATGCAGAGGAAATTATTGGGGATCATCAGTGTGGATTTCGACGTAACAGGTCAACTACTGATCATATATTCAGCATTCGTCAAATACTTGAGAAAAAATGGGAATACAATGAGGCAGTGCATCAGCTATTTATAGACTTCAAGAAAGCCTATGATTCAGTTAGGAGGGAGGTCTTGTATAATATTCTGATTGAGTTCGGTATCCCCATGAAACTAGTAAGGTTAATAAAAATGTGCCTAAATGAAACGTGTAGCAGAGTTCGGGTAGGCAAACATCTGTCTGACACGTTCCCCCTTAAGAATGGCTTGAAATAAGGAGATGCTCTGTCGCCATTGCTTTTCAACTTTGCTTTAGAATATGCCATTTGGAGGGTTCAGGCAAACCAGGAGGGCTTGAAATTGGATGGCACACATCAGCTTCTGGTTTATGCTGATGATGTTAATATATTGGGCGGAAGCGTACATAGCATAAAGAAAAATGCAGAAGATTTAATTATTGCTAGTAAGGAGATTGGTCTAGAAGTAAATGCTGAGAAAACTAAGTACATGGTTATGTCTCGAAATCAGAATGCACGACACAATCACAACATAAATACAGATAATAAATCCTTTGAAAGGGTGGAAGAATTCAAATATTTGGGAGCAACCCTAACGAATCGAAACTCCATTCATGACGAAATTAAGAGCAGATTGAAGTCGGGGAATGCTTGCTATAATTCGGTGCAGAATTTTTTGTCTTCCAGGTTGCTATCCAAAAACACAAAGATTAGGGTATACAGAACTATAATTTTACCTGTTGTTCTGTATGGATGAGAAACTTGGTCTCTCACACTGAGGGAGGAACAAAGACTGAGAGTGTTCGAGAATAGGGTGCTGAGAAGGATATTTGGGCCTAAGAGGGACGAGGCGACAGGGGATTGGAGAAGACTACATAACGAGGAACTTAATGACCTGTACTCATCACCAAATATTATTCGGGTAATCAAATCGAGAAGACTGAGATGGGCGGGGCATGTGGCACGTATGGGGGAGGAGAGAGGTGCATACCGGATTTTGGTGGGGAGACCCGAGGGAAGGCGACCACTTGGGAGATCCAGGCGTAGATGGGAGGATAATATTAAGATGGATATTCGGGAAGTGGGATGGGAGGACATGAACTGAATTGAGCTGGCTCAGGATAGAGACAGATGGCGGGCTCTTGTGAATGCGGTAATGAACCTTCGGGTTCCACAAAATGCGGGGAATTTCTTGACTAGCTGAGAAACTGTTAGCTTCTCAAGAAGGCCTCTGCTCCATGGAGTTAGTTAGTTAGTTAGTTAGAAGGCAGTTCCTAGGCAAGATGTGACCAATACAGTTAGCCTTCCTGCTATGTATTGTATGTAAGGTATTCCTCTCCCCCTTGACTCGGTATAATAAGCCTTCTTCATTTGTCACACGATCGGTACAGCTGATCTTACCCATCCTTCTTGAGCACCACATATCAACATTTTCCAGGTATTTCTGATCTGCTTTCCGAAGTATCCACCTTTCATCACCACTCTAAGCTACGCTCCGAACGTGGCACTTTACTAGTCTGTTCCTTAAGTTGAAGTCCAATTTTCTGGTAAAGATATTTTTAGATCTTCATTATAAACCAGCTTTGATGTATAAAAGAGTATATTTACACGTCTTGATACTGTTGGTACCTGTAACACTTTATATCCGCTGAAGATGACGGCATGTCCATTTAAACATGCAGGGATAATGTCAGTGTAAATATAACTTTGTGAGTTTTGTGCATAATTGTTAGTTTGTCCTATTAACACAATTCTTATTAGGAATAATACCCAAAAGGGATATTAATTCTTCGTCTCCACATCACTTTCAGCACATTCTAAGGCCCAGCCAGCCTCCTGGTTGCTTCTGGCTGCTTAGTAGCAGAGTACCTTTCCTCCAAGGAAACAGGAGTGAAGCGTGAAGCTGACCACTCTCCTCCGTACAGTCCCGTGTTTAAGAATATATGGAGCTAGACCTCTACTCTCCCATACATCTTCATAATATGGTGTTGACTTAAGCACAGGCAACTTTTACATTCTTACCTGTATGCAGGTCTACAAATAGGCCTATGTGTACCTACATACTCATACACTGTTTATGTATGCACTTTTCGGTCTAACTCTGTCGCACGTTTTGCGAACATTTTTCACGGTAATGTATTTTTATTAATTAAGTTTCTTCGAAAGTGTTTACTATCATTCATACTGCTGAAGTACCACATATAATGTAGTTGTATGGGGTACAGTAGGCTGTATTCTTCAGAAGTTATTAGTATCTTAACTAGTCAAATATAATGCTACCCTAAAGTTAAAGTACATTGGACTGCATTCAAGTGGTGTCTGTGGTATTTGCAATGACTTAGTGGCTGCGTGAAGTAGGTGAGAATAATACTGCTTACCGTGTGCAGCATAGAACTTGTAAGCCTAATTTTGCGGTCGAAGCTGATAAAAGCAGAATTCCTGTAAGGTGTAGAGTCAGCATTATAAATAAGCTTTCCAAGCCCAATAGACATGTTAAAAATATGTTTTGCGTGTTTTCTGGTGTCTGATAAACAGAGCAAATCCCCAGTGTTTTGATGGCACAAGAGTAAGATGCTGTGAAAATCATTTGTAAGAAAGTGCCTACATAGCAGCGGTTTGCATTGCCCCACCGAATCTTTGTTGCGGTATAAATTTTCTTTTCAACTTCTATTCCACATTTTAAATCGTACCGTGATTTCATAATGCTAGATAAATAGGTTTGTAGAGGGTTTGTAAGAAATGCTAGTAATGTTATTTTAATATTGGCATTTTTTGCTGTATAAACAGATTTATTACAGAAGCAAGCAGAAAAACACATCACGTAGGCCGGTGTGAGAAGGCTGTGAGATCAGCTGGCGTTTATTAATTTCACGTAAATTGATGTATTATAATAATAATAATAATAATAATAATAATAATAGAATTTAGGTTTGCCTTTCTGCCTCCCTGTCTGTTGTTTACTTCTATTTATCTAATAATGGAAGCTTTGTATTGCTAATGACGTCTAATGGACATATGCATACGGAAATTATTTTATCTGACAAATCGCATCACAGTTCACCCAGAACGTTTGGTGTGAAAGCAGGCAGCGCGGCGATCACTGGTATTCCAATTGGCCTTGAGTCGGTGTCCATGCCTTCCAGTTAATTGTGCTGCAGTTAATATCAACTTCTAAGTCAGCATATTTAAGCATAATTCGTGGAAATATTTAGTTCGATCTAGTTCAATTAATTTTAGGCGTTTAGTCACCATATTCATATAAGGTGCTGGAAATTATTTCCTTCAGCCCTCAGACACTTGTGACATCTGTAAAACGCGTGGAGCATTGCACATCGACTTTATATCCTGAATACTTTCTTTCAAACCGACTTCAGTGCCTGGGTTAATACTAGAGACTCTAACCTTTAACATGCCTCACAAGTAAAGATCTCGTGGGCCTAGCTGACAAAAGATGAGGCCGCAGTTCTTTAATGTTTTGTCACTAAAAGCACTCTGAAAGCGACACGTACAGCTGTCAGCTGTATCGGCTATTGCACTGTCTTGTGGAAAAAGACATCGGTTCTCTCGTAGCCAGAGAGGAGTTTAAAAAATGGTGCCAGAATATGTGTCACATATCGGTGTGGTATATTTGCAGAACCAATGGGCCCAGTGATCCTACATGCACTCACAGCACAGCACACACAAGTATTTCCATCACTTAATGGCACTTCGTGAATTAGTATAAGACTTCATGCACACTCGTAGCTGTTATTCTGAGAGTTCAAGTATCTATTTAGATAAAATATACCTTCATCGCTAAGTGTGGAGTCTGTTTATCCATCATGCACTCCACGGAGACTATACTTTACAAAATTCAGACTTGGTTCACGATTTCTGTCGCGGAGTTTGTGAACCACATTTATCTTCTTTGGACGTAAATGCTGATTGCGTATGGGGACCAGACAATCTTTCCCTGGCAGTGCGCGTGTGGGCGAGCCGGCGAGTGGGCTAAGTGGTATTAGGATCCGGCAAGAAGCGACCAGGTATACTGGACGTATAAAAAACAGTGTCTCTGCAAGCGTACATGTGTATGGTGTAACATTAGTAAATATCTGAAGCAGAATTCAAGAACAATTCCGATTTGCCCATTGCCACGAGTGCGTGCCTGCATATGTGTGTGTGTGTGTGTGTGTGTGTGTGTATGCATTGTCGTATTTACAGCACTAATTCTGTCATTGACGTTTGTTGTAATTTGTTTTGATGTACACAGGCCCTACCTATATATTTTTAATTAATCATTTATAACAGAAGGAATGGTACTTCTGTTCTGGAGATATTGACAGAAGCAAAGAAAAGCTTCTATCAGAGTAGCTGCCCCGAGAACCGAAGTAGTTCTAACGTCTGATATGGATTGTCGGCTTGTGTTGAAACACAAAATATCACCAAAATATCGTTTCTTCTTTGAGTCGTCAGCTTCCTGAGATATATAACCAATGGCTGCCTGCCACGTTTTCAAATGTCCTCATTACTGATTGTGTAGTTATCTTGTCACACTACGCTTAATCTAAGCAGGTTGGCGCAAAGGCATGGCATTCAGATTTCATTCTGAACTTATTCTTATTTGTAGCTTATTTAACAACGCTGTCAGTACATCAGATTACTATAATTCTGCGTGTTGTGTATGGGTGTGGGACTTGGCCTGTAACACTGAGGGAGAAACACAGGCTAAGGTGTTTGAGAATAGGATGCTGAAGGAGATACTTGGGTCTAAGGGGGACCAGGTGACAGGGGAGTGAAGAAGACTACATAACGAGGAGTTTCATGATTTGTAGTCCTCACGAATATTATTCGGGTGATGAAATCAATATTAATGAAATGGGCGGGGAATGTAGCACGTATGGGGAGAGGGGAGGTGCATACAGGTTTTGGTGGGGAAACCTGAGGGAAAGATACCACTTGGAAGACAGACGTAGATTGGAAGACAGTATTAAAATGGATCTTCAAGAAATGCGATTGGGGCATGGCCTGGATTGATCTGGCTCGGGATAGGGACAGGTGGCGGGCTCTTTTGAATGCGGTAATGAACCTTTGGGTTCCATAAAATGTGGGGAAATTCTTTACTAGCTGACAGCCTGCTAGCTTCTCAAGAAGGACTCTGCTCCATGGAGTTAGTCAGTCAGTCAGTTAGTTAGTTAGTTAGTTAGTTAGTTAGTTAGTTAGTTAGTTAGTTAGTTAGTTAGTTAGTTAGTTAGTTAGTTAGTCGGTCGGTCGGTCGGTCGGTCAGTGAGTGAGTGAGTGAGTGAGTGAGTCAGTCAGTCAGTCAGTCAGTCAGTCAGTCAGTCACTTAGTTAGTTAGTTAGTTAGTTAGTTAGTTAGTTAGTTAGTTAGTTAGTTAGTTAGTTAGTTAGTTAGTTAGTTAGTTAGTTAGTTGGTTGGTTGGTTGGTTGGTTGGTTGGTTGGTTGGTTGGTTGGTTGGTTGGTTGGTTGGTTGTTTGGTTGGTTGGTTGGTTGGTTGGTTGGTTGGTTGGTTGGTTGGTTGGTTGGTTGGTTGGTTGGTTCAGACTGGGTACATGGTATGTAGCGTCGATTAGGTTGCTTCGGCCCAGTGAGAAGGTAACTGTAGAAAATACTGAAGGAAGAGGGCAGTGCCCAATTTGAGGTGCTAGCCCAGGATTCTCCTCAAGGACTGAGAAAAACCACAAAATATCTGTCAGCGTAACCAGTCCACTGACCGAAATTAAACTCGGGACCTAGTAGTAAGTGTGAGACGATATTAAAACTGATCGCAAACAGGATGTCGGGATGTGGACACGTTACGTCTCTCTTTGGGTGCGTCCAGCCGTGGGCTTTAGGGAATATTAATGAATAATTTTCCTGTTTGATAAAAAGCAAGGATGTTCTTGACCAGCTGGGGGATTATAGCTCCTGAAGAAGAGCTCTGCTCCATAAAATTAGTTAATAATAGCCTACTAAGAATGGTCTCTTGTATTAAGTTTCAGAATTGCCTACATGTATGTAAATTCCCCTGGGATGAAAAGTGATAGATGGAGTGGATATAAGGGCCCCGAAATAAACCTCAGATGAATGGAGACAGAGAATTAATAAAGAAAGCTGGAAATGGAACGTCTTCCTTAACCAAACTTTTACTTGTGATGGCTGTGTAATCATGTCGTTCTCCGTTATTCCCCTCACAGCAGCAACTCTGTCAGCCACACTTAAAATGGAGGACTGCAGCTATGGAATCCATTCCCAGGAAAAAAAACTGAAAAAATAACAAAACTCAAGGCAGTGTTTTGTGTTCTTTTCAACCTGCTTCATCTTCGGATCTTTCCCCTTTTCTTTTCATCTTACATTTTTTTCTTTTCACCATATACATTTATTTTCTTTTTTGTCTTTTCTTTTTGTGCTGTATCAAGCTACTACTCATAAGAACAGGAATTGTTCAGGTGGACGGAAAATAGAATACAAAGTGGTCATTTACTCTCGTGTCTGAGAAAAGCTGAGAAAGATATAATGCGACCCGATGTGGTACAGCAGCAGCAGCATACGTAATGAGACGCCCACAGAAGCGTCTTCATCAGGCGTCCCAGTGGCGTTGCATGTTTCTCGCCAGTCACCTAACCAGAGCGTATTTATCACGGTTTCGTTACATAAACCACAAAAATCCATTAGTAACTGCAGGTCCGACTGATTTTTTCCAAATTATAATTATATAGAATATAGCACCTTAACTTTACTCGCAAAAAATATCACTCGACAAGTGTCAGTCGACTGGAAAGCAGTTACGTCGATAAGTACTTCCTGTGCAAGTATACGTCTACAGACTGTAATCGAGTAACTTATTAAACATAATCGCGTTCCTTTCCAACGGCAGGAGTTTATCCTGCGCACGGTGTAACTTGATGTCCGTAAGGTCACATTTAATGTATGTCAATGAACACATAACACATCAACTGCATAGCTAATTACATTTATGGAGCAGACGTCCTATTCTGAAGCTAACACATATTCAGCTACAAACCCGAAGTTTCACTACAGTTTTCACAGGATCACACCAAGGCTCCAGCCCTCCAGCAGATGAATCAAGTCCACACCATTCCACCTGATGTACAATCCGCTTTTAATATTATACTGTCATCTAAGGCTTGGACTTCCTAGTGGTCATTTTCCTTCAGTAGTCCTCACAAAAATTCTAAATTCGTCTTCTGTCCCATGCTTGCCACATGCTCTCCCCATTTCATTCTTCCTAATTTAATTAACCTAATCTGTTGTAAGGAGTACAAAGCGCAACGTTCGTCATTATGCAGTTTTCTACAAAATGCTGTTACTTTCGCCCCTTCTGGGGCAAGTATTTTGTCGATGTCCTGCCGTCGAAGACGATCTATGCTCTTTCGCAATGTGAGAGACCAAGTTTCACACCCATAAGGAGCACCATAGAAATCGAATGGATTCTGAACCGAACGGTGTGCAACATCCCTCAGTTTGACCTGTTTTTAATTTCGTCTTCCATTCAGTTTTTTTTCTTGAGCTTCGTCCGTATATATATTAAATTTCGGATCTTTTCTAAGGATTCATAACCTCTTTCTTTTTATAATTTCTATTGCATTATAGTGATAAGGCACTGTGCTACGAACAGGAAGGTCATGAGTTTGATTCCCAGTAGTGTCATTGGAATTTTTCGTTGACGTAGTCCTTTCGACTGCACTATGACCCTGGTATCGTCTCAGCCTCAAACAGAAGTGAGTGCCCGGAATATTTGCTTGGGGTAAAGGCGGGCGGTGCTTAAGACTGATAACCTTACCACCTTCATGCGCCAATTGTCTTGAAATCCAGGAGCCTCAACCACCTGGAACCCTAAGGGCCTTTCCAGACCTGCAATAGAACAGCATTTTAGCTTTTTTTGTGACGAGACGTGATCATGTGCTCGGTTTTCTCTACATTTACGAGTACTTCTGCAACAGACGCCTTACTTAGTGGTTATTACAGTTAGTTTCGGTTGCAATAACCAATCAGTTAATACTGTGTACGGCAAAAGTCGCCTGTTTTTTCTGAGATCCACATAAAACCCATAAATGCACTCTGTGGCCAGACTGTAGGCTTCCTGAATGTTAAACGTAGTGGTACATAACGTAACCGCTAGGCTTTAAAAGGTTAAGTGCTTCGCACTAAGAGACAAAGAGAAAAATTACTGGGCATAACCCTGAAGCTGACGTCCCCCCATTCAATTTCAAGCCCTGCCTTTGTGTTGGACCTTACCAAATGCATGTGCGACAGCAAAGCTAAAAGCAGTGTCGGTAAGGTATATTCCTTCTGCAGAGCTTTCTGGGTATCCGACATATTTATCAGATAAATGTGCAGTCATCTGTACTTTACTATATTAGGCTTCACTTAAACATATTTTAATGAGTCAGACTAGTTTTATAAGCACACCATATTCAATGAAAATATTGTACAAAATTTCCCGCCAAATGAATCATTGCTGAAGTGCAAACAAATTCCTCACATCTTATAAAGTGTTAGTGTCCATTATGCTACTGTAAGAGTAAATTTTAATTACACACATACATCAGAAGTGCCGGGATAGCGCAGTCGGTATAGCGAATGGCTACGTGCTGGACGGTCCGGGAATCGAATCCCGCTAGGGGCGAGATTTTCCGCAGCCGTCCAGACAGACAGACAGGCCCTGGGGCCCACCCAGCCTCCTGTAAAATGGGTACCGGTTCTCCTTCCCGGAGGTAAAGCGGCCGAGGCGTGGGGCTAGCGACCCCATCCCCTTCTCGTGCCGAGGCTCACGAACGGGTCGAGCTATACCTCTGCTCCCCATTTTGGGCCCTCAGGGCCTGTTACAGGGCGAACCTTTACCTTTTTTCTACATACATCAGAAGTCACTGAAATTTAATGTTATTTTTCCGTTCATTCGCTTTGCATAAGATGTATTAGACTGGCATATATTTATGTAGGTAAATACTGAAGTAGCTTCATATAACAAGCAAGGTTCATTTTATTAAGTTTCTAAAACAGCAGAAATCGGGATGGCGTAGTCGGTCTAGCGACTAGCTACGGGCTTAAAGGTCTGGAGTTCGAATTCCAGCAGGGGCAAAAGGTTTTCTCCAAAACAGTCCAGATTGACTGTGGATCCCACCCAGTCTCCTGTTCAATGGGTAACTGGCTTTCTTACCGTGGTACAGGGGTAGGAGCGTGAGGCTTACCACTCACATCCATGTAGTGCCGAGGTTAAGAATGAGAGGAGCTATACCTTTACCTACCATGTATGCCTATATGGGGTGTATGGGGACAACTTTGCCATTACCTACTAAAAGAGTAGGCGTTTATCGTGTTGCAATTAAGCTGCAGGCAGCGTCGCGGAGGTAAACAAATTCATGTAGGTGTATTAATCCGTCAAAGTATGAAATTCATCTAAACAGGACGCTCACTTTCAACCCCTATTGCACAGTAAACCAATTAATGCTAAGAGAAATAATCGTTGTTTATTCTGATAAACTTAGAAAAATAAAAGCCGTTAGGGAAAAATTAAGGGTTTTAAGTATCGAAACACATGTTCGCATAGAAACCACTGTGTTATAAATAAATAACTATGGTTGATACCTAAAAACAACATTTTAAATGAAGAAAATAGAGCACAAGATATTCGTGTCATTAGTTGCCATAAAATTTAAAACACTTTTCACTACACAATTATGTTTTCAGGTTCTGAGTAATAGCGAGTTTAGGATATAAATATTAATAGATTTTACAAAAGATGTAACATTCGTTTCTTAAACATTTTAAGTCTGAAGTTCATATAAATGACATAAAAATTCAGTCTCTACCTTCCAGTATACGCAATATGTCTTTGTTACAAAGGCCAAACTTTTAATGCTTTATGTGGGGAAGAAATAGGTGTTTATGCTGAGAGTTTTATAATACATGTGAACTTAATCTATGGGCAAAATATAAAACTTAAAGTGAGAGCTGATAATGATTGCTACTCCGTTTCTAAGTGTTAAATTTGTGCTGTTATCGGTTGATATGCAGAGAGAGTGACACGTCGAGCTCATGGGGTCTCACAGGGATCGCTCTTAAATATATACGGAGCGTATAGGCTCCAATGGTCTAATTACATCCTGTATGTCTTGAATTTTTTCGTTCTAACAATATTTGTACTGCGGCTGAAATATTTATTAACAGACAACAGGTTTTTAGTTAGGTATGTCGTCAGGTATTACATTATTCATGGACCTAGAGTCAAAATAATCAAAATACATGTAAATATTAATATTTTTTAGTGAGTGTCAGGGCCAGACTAAGTGGGGGGGTCAGCCGGACAGCTGCCCGGGGCGCCAAACTATAATGGGCGGTAAGACATCACTGGAATAATGACGCGTCGAAACACAGGTTTCCACGCGTGAAAGAAATTTTCCTAAAAGTATCTACAATTAGGGCGCGCATCCTCAAGAAGTTTTACCAACCCTGTCATAGGCCGAAAAATTTTAAAGAATATTGGTTTTTAGTGGCGCCGAATTATAAGCCTGCCCGGGAAGCAAAATTATTAACCTGGCCGGGGCAGCCACTTGTCTCCGGCTGGCTCTGTTCAGTTTACGAAGGTTTATTTAAAAACTTCAAACAATTACACCACGGTACACATAAATACAAATCTACATAGCTTACCTCAAACAGTCTGTTGGTTATTTAACGAGATAAATGTAAAATTTATTTCTGGCTTCTAGTGATTTAATACGTTGGGGAATGCTTGCTATCATTCGGTGCAGAATCCTTTGTCTCCCAGGTTGCCACCCGAAAATACAAAGATTGGGTTATACACAATTATAATTTTACCTGTTGTTTTGTATGGGTGTGAAACTTGGTATCTGACACTGAGGGAGGAACAAAGGCTGAGAGTGTTCGAGAATAGGGTGCTGAGGAGGATAGTTGGGCCTAAGAAAGACAAGGAGACAGGGGAGTAGATAAGACTACATAACGAGGAACTTAATGATCTGTACTCATCACAAAATATAGTGCGGGTGATCAAATAGAGAATAATGAGATGGGCGGGGCATGTAGCGCGTATGGGGAAAGGAGAGGTGTATACAGGATTCTGGTAGGGAGACCCGAGGGAAGAAACCACTTGCGAGACCCAGACGTAGATGGGAGGATAATATCAAAATGGATATTCGAAAAGTTGGATGGGGGCATGGACTAGATTGAGCTGGCTCAGGATAGGGACAGGTGGTGGGCTCTTGTAAATGCCGTAATGAACCTTCAGGTTCCATAAAATGCGGGGAATTTCTTGATTACCTGAGGACCTGTTAGCTTCTCAAGAAGGACTTTGCTTCATGGAGTTAGTCAGTCAGTTAGTTAGTAAGTAAGTAAGTAAGTAAGTAAGTAAATCAATCAGTCAGTCAGTCAGTCAGTCAATCAGTCAGTCAGTCAGTTAGTTAGTTAGTTAGTTAGTTAGTTAGTTAGTTAGTTAGTTAGTTAGTTAGTTAGTTAGTTAGGTGATTTAATACCAAAGAAACTCGGCAAAATGTCTCTTATTTCAAAGACAGTTGTTAAAATAACTTCTTCAACAGGCATTAATCGTCGTGTCGGCGTCCCTGTAATGAACACACTTTAGTTTTCTGTGAACACGGTGCTTTCTTACACCAGTCAGTATGGCGAAGCTGCAACTCCGCCACTGCTTTCCACCGACAGCTGCATGAGGTGTACACATCTCTGCATCCCGTTTCGCTCACTTTACGCTAAATTTGCGACAGAAATGAAACCGCTGGATCATAAATATACGTAGACTTGACTTGTCAAGTGATGCAACTTTTGGAGCTACTGCGGAATTATTCAGCAGTGGGAGTAGGAGTTAAAAATCGCGCTATTGGTATAATCGCCCATTTTAAATTTCCGTCAGAGAGAGGAAGGTGACGCGGGAATTGTTTATTTCTACACTCCACATGACGCTTAAAACTCCAATTTAGAGACTATAAATCCTCATGATATATAACAGACGAAGTCCATATGCGTATATGATTATTTACAAACTCCATAAATTGAAGCAGAATAAAGCATGTCGGTAGAATGATATATAACGTCAATGGCTATCTAAAATTAATGGTATAATGGGTTACATTATTCTGTAAGTATGCATCTGGAATGTTTCAGTTCGAATGAAATCCGGGTTACTGCATATCCTGGTTGTCTCTTCAGACAAATATCAAGTTACATATTTATTTTGAAATACAACATTATCATCTTCCGTGTACTTACTTGCCATTCCAGATCATCTGATAATTAAATCAAGATAAATTAATTCCGGCTAACACAACCTTAGGCTTTTATTAATGATAAAATTTTGTCAGTGACATGCTACATGTTTCGGTCTGAGGGGACCATATTCAGGTGTGACTGTACATGGAACAGAGTACCGCGCTTGACGTCTCATGTGTACTTCTGAGATCTCACTAAGTGATGACTTAACAGGACACAGGAAAATAGTTTGTACATAACCGGTATGTGTGCGAACACCAGAATAATTCTTTAAAACTCCTTTATAGATTATAAAAATTATAAAAAATTCAAACTAATTATGACGTGCGGTGTGCATAGATGTTATAGTACGGACGTGTTGTTGTTATCGTCATGGTCGTCGGCGTCGTCATCGTGGTGGTCGTCGTCGTCGTCGTCGCCGTCGTCGTGGTCGTCATGGTCGTCGGCGTCGTCGTCGTGGTGGTGATGGTCGTCGTCGCCGTCTTCGTTGTCGTCGTGGTCGTCGTGGCCGTCATGGTCGTCGGCGTCGTCGTCGTGGTGGTCGTCGTCGTTGTCGTCGTGGTCGTCGTGGTCATCATGGTCGTCGGGGTCGTCGTCGTCGCCGTCGTCGTGGTCGTCGTGGTCGTCATGGTCGTCGGCGGCGTCGTCGTCGTCGTCACTTGTGTGTAAGCACTGCATCTTCTGCGGGTGGAGTAGCCGTTGTGTAAACGCGCTGTATTTTCCTCGTTTTCTTTTTCTTGTTTGTTGATGCTGTGGTGTGGTTCGATTACTTCCAGGGATAAATATCTGTAATGAAAGAGATGTGTTACTGACGTCGTGATTTATATGAACATATTGTGTGTGTTGTGTCTTGGATGATGTCGATTGTCATCTGACAATATTTTATGTTATTTAACACCCATCTTTGAATAACTGATAATTATTTAACTTGTTTGTTTTCTAAAAATTTTAATCCACTTCAAAATGTGAATTTGACTTAATCTTTCCGGTCGCACTATGGCTCTGGGTTTGACTCAGTCTCTAAAGGAAACGAGTAAAAGGGCTATCTCCTGGGGATAAAGGCGGCCGGTGCGTAGGCCTCACAAACTTACCACCCTTAATGTGCTGATTGTCTAGAAATTCTGGGCTCCTCAACTGCCTGGAGCCCTGAGGGCCTGTCGAAGTGTGCATAGCGACATCTTTACCTTTTAGCTTTACTTAACAATGTGAGTAATAACATGTACACATAATTCAAAATTTAAAGTTGTGTGGAAGGAAGCTCAATAACGATATGTGCTAAATTAACATAAGCGGCATGAATGCAACCTGACGAAAATATAAATATGTACGTGTAAATAAAGTTATAGTGTTACATTTATAAATCCCAGTATAGGTCATTCGGTGTGGCCTCTTTCATAGTGACAATCTGATAGTCAGGACTTTGCTACATAGGCCAAAATATCTGTGCTTCGACAGGGATTCGAACTCGCTGTGATCAAGTGTGATCTTTTAAGAATGTGGCGGCTGTAAGTCACTTTGATCGGAAAAGAACATAGACAAGGGCAAAGCCCTTCTCTCAAACTAATGACTGTTTGCTTAGAAATTCACCTCGTTCAAGCAACAGATATTAAAAATAAGTTGAGTATCCACACCTCTAAGCAGCCAAGCGGACAGCTTGTACATAAATCTGTATTACCTGAAGGTAGATGCTTTAATCTACAAGCCTTTTCTCTTCTTGATTGACGGGTTATTTTTAAAAATCCAATTTACTTTGACGTCTAAACACTGAGCTTAAAATACAGATCGTGGATTTGCCCCATATTAAAGTTTATTCTAGCAGACGTGCACATACACGTATACTGCTTTAAGCAAGATTGACTGGTATATCAACAAAAAAAAATTTATGCTTTAAATTCTGCTTGTTTATACGGGTTGTATTAGATCTCTAAATTAAAAAGAATTGCCACTCTGATTTCGTGATTGTGAATTTTTAAATCGGAATTCATTTTACATATATTTTAATCAACCGTCCATATTTTGCTTTTTAGTTATACACACTATATCTGCAATTTGCATGCTTACTTTCTGCACATTCATTTAATTTGTTTTCATAACGCCTGTCATCACCTTTCTTCCTCCTCCACCAACTTTTCATGCGAAATAAATCAGAAAAAGACATTTATACGAGCTGACATCTTTTATAGCTACTGAAATACATTACAGATATACATAATCCCTGAGCTGCCATCCCTGTCTATTACGTTTTGTGGGCCCTGCAATGCATGCCATATAAAAAAAATTGGAAAGGTGCAATGTGTATCCAAGTGCACATAGTTTCCACTTATGTCCTTTGTCCTTTGGCGTTCTGTATTGGCAGCCCAGCACATGAATCATATGTCTAAGATTACTGTCGTTTCGATAGTAACAACTGTTCACATTACTACTAAGTTTAAAGGGCTTCCTATGGTTACTATTGATATTATTGTTTACCATGATTACCACGATTCGAAAGTGGTTTTACCCTGTTCCCCACTTCATACGTTCGGACATCCACCACGCTATTATTACCAAGTTCAGAAATTCAAAACTACAAATTTGAAGTACCGTCTGATGGTATATCTGACTGTATCCAGCGATTCTCGAATTGAAACATGTGGACGGAAGGACGGACAATCGAACCCTATGCGTTGCTTTCTTGAACGCTGCACAAACTACGCGTAAAATATATCCGAATCTCAATCAATTATTACCTGAATGCAAGAAACCACAAAATATTTTTCTTTTCATTATTTCAATTCTTCAGACAAAAGCAACTTAAACCCTTTAGCGACTTAACAAAATCCTTTTACTTATCCTCATAATAACTACAAAGCCAAGGGAAAGATAATGAAGAACACTAAACTATCAGCACCGCTACTACCAAAACCTGCTAATGGAAAAAGCACTGATTCAATTCCACCCACGTCCCATCCTCACAATACGCGTCTATCTACTCTAGATCCAGCGTGTTGATATTCTGTCACCTACTTCTTCGTTTTCCAGGTGACCATATACAAAGATTTCGCCACAAAAATAATTTAATTCTTCACTTCCTTCTACATGTCCAGCCCATATAGTTAAACGTCCCAGATTTTATTGTTCTAACAGTACAAAATGTCCATTTTGAATTATAATGAATCAGTTTGTGTAACCCAAATTGCTCATTCACTTCATTCTTTTTAAGTCCAAATATGTTCCCGAACACAGTCCTCAGCCAATCGTAATGCGCATTCTAGTCTCGAGGTTTACCCCCATTCAAAACACGTGACCACAGTATTATTCTTGTTATATCCTAGACTTAAATGTTGTGAGATGTAAGAAGTACACAACAGTACAAGTGAAGAGGTGAAGTTTTGCTTGTGCTTAATTTTAGCATCACGCCATAAAAGTGCATGGGGAGGGTAGGTACATCTCCCGCTCTCGACACTAGATGTGAGTGGCCAGTTTCACGTCTGCCCTCAGGAAATGGTCTCGGCACCCAAAGAACAGGGAACTGGGTGGGCTCTGAAGCCGGACTTGGCCTTTTGGAGGAGGCAGAATTCTCTTTCCCCTGCCGAAACACTTAGTGCGACCCCTCAGGCGAACCCACTCTTTAATTGCTTTCTACAGCTACGAAACAAATGATGACACATCTTACGTTTGTTAGATTCTTCATAATATTATTTAACTTAAAATACGTTTTAACTCAATATATCGGACCCTAGACCAGGTAATGTGCCCTTATTTCTGAATACATCTTTTTTCAAGTCCATGTTTGAAACTTCTTATTTCCGTCACTTAAATTTCTTTCTTTGTAAAGGGGAAGAAAAACGTGATTGAGTGAAACAGAAAATCGAAAATCCATACTTTTACCATGTCTATATTATCGTTTGATTGAACGGTTATTGGCTAGTTTAGGTGACGTGGAAATAAATCAATCTTCCCTCAGCCCCTGCAGTACAAATGTCGTCATATGCCAGCGTTGGAAGCGCTGCCTAGTGGAGGAATATTACATTCTTGAAAGCAAGCAAGCAAGATTTCATATCTTACGAAATACGTAGGAATGTTTCATTGCCATTGTCATGTAGCTGACAATCTGAAGAAGAAGTAAAATTGACAGATGCCTTTCATTTTACGTGCAGGATAAAATGGTCGTCCTATAACAGAATGGAAATTGTATAACCCCCTTACTAATAAATCAAAGCATTATGCTCATTACAATGAATATGCCTGTTACATGCTGTACCAACAGTGTATCTTACAGTGTCGATGATAGATGAATTAAATTTGAGTATGGGGCATTGGAATAATGATAGAACTGACGGAAGAAACCGAAGTAGCTTGGCAGAAATATGTTCACACATCTAGCAATATGATAACTTATGTATTCTAGTTATTGTTGTTAAAGTAGTTACGAGGTATATCATTATTTAATAACAATCGAAGGATAGGAAACAAACCCGTAGAGAATTTTGTTACGAAACCTCTTGTAAGGCGGTTACTTTGACGACTGAGAATGAGGTTAGGGTGCAACATTAGAAACGGATGTCACAGAAGTGTAGAACCGAGTTAGCTCAGGTGGTATGGTGACTATAAGCTAGACGACGGACTGTCTATTCCCGATAGCGATAAGAGACATTTCTGCACTATGTCCAGGTCAGTTCTGGGGTCTAACTATCCACAGGATAAAACGACTGACCACTAACCTCCGCCTACTGCTGAGGTCAAAAATGCATACTGGAATACCTGCAGTCTCATATATATTTTTACGGCGTATTACCTCATTCGGCACAGAAAAGCTTTATTAAAGCAGTACTTTGGAAAGCGTGTGAACTTAAATGGCATTAATGTGTGTTCGGTCCAGCTGGCTGGCTTTGGTTTCAAATGTTTGTCTGGTTATATTGCCAAAGATTAAGTTATTCAAATAGCTAATCAGTTAAGATTGAGACCATGCAAAGGCGAATTTGCCCTTTATGACTATGAATTATGTCGTAACGACTTAGAAGAAGCTCGTTAAGCTTCAGGCTTCGGCCGACTTACTCCATTTAGAAAAGATACTCCCTGTAAAGGAAAGAAAAATTATCCTTCTTCACGCCATGAAGGCATGTGGGTGAAAGGAGGCGTAGCTCCTGTCGTTCCTAACTCGACCCTAGATGGAGGTAAGTGCCCGGCTTTATGACGCGGCCACTTCACCAGGAAGAAAGTGCCTCTGGTGCTCGTTGAACAGGTGGTCAAGTAGGCCGCCGAAGTCGTCTGTACTTAACAGGAAAGTCTCCGTCGTCTAGTCACTGTAATGGTTATACCCATGCTGGCCCACCCATGAATGTCCCAGAGCTGAACTTGATGTGGTGGGGGGACAGAGACAATTCCCATTCCTGCAAATAGGTGCATAGTCTGTCATGTATTATGTCCGTATCAGCTAATTTACCGAATATGCTGTGATGTAGTATTAGGAACCAAGAGAGGTTCCGCCACTGTATTCTGTCTCGAGCGAATCATTGCTGAGGTCGTTTGCTCCCTAACATCTTTCTATAAGAGTACTGCAGTGACACTATAAACCTGTGTAGTTTGTGTAGTTCCATCAGTGTTCACTACATTTCCCCCCATGTCGACATGTCAAATTCAGACTAGCTCATACCTTCAATAAGTCGAAATAAAATAACCTTCCAAGCGAAAGGCTGTTTGCATGAGTGGTAGAAAGGAAATGAAATGGGCTTTGGTATTCAATTTCACGTTCGTGTCTCTTCAATAGTGTGGGCCTCTCTCCATGGGCTCAGTTATTGATTCGGCCTCGGGGAAACTGACACGTGGCTTTGGGTATTGTGTATGTGTTTCTTTTAAAAATACGAGAACGCGGACATGCTCTTGACAGTCAGTTTATAGATTGGATAGGTTTCTGTTACTTTAACTCATTCTTTGAGAATGAGATTAAAGCTCTTGCTACAAAAGCAATTGAGTCGATTTTTATGAAGGCAGGTTATCTAATCAGATAGCAATATAGGTTTCTATTTAAACATGTATTTATTTACTTATTTTTTTACTGTGTTTTATGTGGTTGTTTTATTCCCTCTTAAGATGACAAACACTGTCCAGTTCACATCTTGTGCTGGCAGTTTTAAGACATGTTTTATCATTAGTTCTTATCTGCGATTTTTCTTTTTACCTATATGCCTGTCCATTCTTTGCCCACCCTACGTTTCTCCATCTAAACTGGAAGAAACATACAACGTCGAACGCTAGTGTTTACATAGCTCTCTTTATTTTCCTGTGACGGTGTTGCGTAGGTTCCAATATTCTCCAGATTTCTTCCGAGTTCAAGGGATTGTGTCAACACCATTTGGGCCGACTCATTCCCCTATTAAACAAGTACCGGGTGCTCTTTTACCGCGGGTCATGCTGCTAGTTCTTGAAATAGATCAGGTACCTCCGTGTAGTGCCGAGGTTAAGACTGATTGGCGCTATACCTCGACTGTCCATGTACTCGTGGCCTGAAAAAGGAAAAACATACGGTAACTTTACCAAGATGTTTTGATAGAAACCTAACACACGACGCCCTTGCACAGTAAGAAATTTTCAGCCCCATGTTAAACATACATGGTGGAGGACTGTCCCTTGTAGGCTGTGTGCGACTGCAAGAGTTTCGCTAAATACCTCGTGCCGTCTCCTAAGTCTGCAATAAACATGTATACAGACAGTACGTCCAGCTTGCTAACTCCAGGGATCAGAGTACACCTTGAGAAGTTACTCCTTCTTCAGCTAGTAAAGAAATTTCTCGTATTTTGTATAATCCGAACGTTCATTGCTTTGTTCGGAATATTTCGTTACTTGTTTCTATCCTGAGCGAACTAAATCCAGTCCACGCTGTAGCATCCTATTTCTTAAAGTTTCATTTTAACATTATCCTTCAGTCTACGCCTACATTTTCAAAGTGGTCTCTTTCCTTCAGGTTTTCTTACCAAATTGTGCATGAATTTCTCTTTTTTCCCCATCTTATCCTGTGTGATTTGATCACCCTATTAATATCAGGCTAGGAGTACAAGTTATGAATCCCCTCATTATGCAATATTCTCCACCTGGCTCTTACTTCTTCCTCCTGAGACACAGTTATGTTCCTCACCAGTCTAAACGCTAGCATCCTCAGCCTATATCCTTCTCTCAGTGACCGTACTCCATCACTGGTTTATGTTGTTATTAATGTGAATTAGTGCAGCTATTTAAATTTCTTAGGCCTGCCACTAAATATGACGTTCTATGCAGCCCAGCGTAGTTTAACTTGTGATTTTGTCTTTGAATGTGCGTTATTGTTGTGTTTTTCCCCCCCAGAATCATTCGAACACATAAGTTATTTTGCACCCTGAACCATTTTTTATCATACTGTGTCATTTTTCATTTGTTATTGTTCATTGTATTCTGCGCATGCAAGAAATTAAATTTTGTAAGGCTATGACAAGTGGTAGGCCCGATATTGTATTATTCCGCACCGTTAGACAGTTAGATAATCTGGCTTCTTCCGAATTCGAAATAGTTTTGCGATTGTTACTTGTAGATATTTGGTATGACATCTTGGACGAAGGATCGCCCAGTCACATTGTCGCTACTTACAGAGGGTAACACAACTTGCAGAAGAAGCAGATGATGTGTGTACGTCCTCACCTCGAACCTGTGACGCAAGGCGGGGAGCTTCACAAAACGCCGCCTCTGTGATGGGCATGTTTGAATTTTGAATGGATAAAATGTGGTAAAGTCTTAGTTTTTCGGTGTCAGGCTCCTGCTTTATAACTAGCCTCAGGTTCTAATTTCTGTTCTCTGCACAACAGGACTCAGTTGTCTTCCTTTCCAAGAGCAGAGCTTCGCGGAAGAAGCAAGTAAATCACGTCTTATCTTTTCATCAACAACAGCAACGACGACGGATAAGACGACGACAACAACAACAACAACAATAACAAAGTATTGACGTACACGATATATCGCCTATTACAGCATATACCAAGACGTTTGGGAATGATCACCCTCCTTATAGACCCAAATCTCTCTGTCAATCACTCGCACGCACGCACGCACACATAAAACAGAGCGCCTGTAGGAAGGTGGAAGCTGCTTGTAATACCATGAAAAGGACTTCTTGATCCTTGAAGATGGGACCGATAGTTGTCCCGAAACGTCGGTAAAGGATTACCATTCGACGCTGCGTAATATCCCAGAAGAACGCAGATCACATCAGCATCGCGGCGGAAGCCTCAAATTGACGAACATGATGGTTATTATTACTGTCATCATAACCTTATTAAAGTTTAAGTAACTACAGCATCACATTAAGAATGGCAGTATGTTTCAACCTTATCGGTTATCAGTTTCACAAACGAGTAAATACTGAAATACAAAATGTTACGTTTACATCAATTTCTGTCATACGACTGAGATGTCGGTCATGTAACAACTAGTGTAAACGTAACCTTTTGCATTTTAATATTTACACTTATGTAAAACTGATGGACTGATCACGACAAATATGGTTGACACATGTTACCATTCTTAATGCGCCACTGTAACTAGTTAAACTTAATAAAATTTGAAGAAGATAACAGTAACCACTATGTCACAACCTAGGTCTATCTGCGTGTTTCACTCCCATAAAAAAACCCTTGATAAAATATTCTTTTTCTTAAAATTTGCGTGACTCGGCTACGGATTGTATGACGGAGGAGCAGGGGTTTGTTCCCGGCAAGAGTATATCCTCCACTGCAGGTCATTCAGCCTCGTACCCAGCGGGTACCGACGGCTCCTTCACCGGCAGTAAAGTTGACAGGACATGAAGCTATCCGTTCACCTTTAGCCAGCACCTCTGTCAAGGATGCATGAAACTACGCTTCTACCGTTACTTTTACCCTCATGGTATGGTACTTAATTAAGAACGGAGGCAGGAACATTAACCATACGTTTTTGGATACGACAAAGGAAGGCAAAAGTTCTGAAATGTGCAGTCGACCTAATAGGATCGAGAGTTTTGCGGAATGCGGAAAAATGGGGCACTTGTAAAGGAATTGCTGCCGTTAAACAAAAGATTTAAGATGAAGACTGTGTAGGAGACTCTAAAGGGTTTAAATTTTAAAATCTAACAAAATGAGTTGCATCGTTTTTAAAATCTAACAAAATGAGTTGCATCGTTTTTACGTTTATCCATAAAAATGTTTAATTTTCTTGCCCTATCTGTAGCCACGCTGATATACTATCAGGACAGGGCGGGGTGGAAGTCGTCATTCCTTTAAAACGAGTTCCCAATTTGTCTGTGTAATGCAATAAAATCTCAGACAGATCGATTCTTCTCTGCTCGGGATTGTAGGTTAAATCGAACGTGGCGAAATCCCTTCAGCCTCCCCTCCCCCCTTCCCACCAACCACCGCCTTACTGCGTCTCTTTTATCACTGAAAATTGTCCAAGACCTATTGCAGAGCTTTCTGCCGATTTTCACAATGAAGTTTCACTCGCATTGGCCCCACTCTGCAACGTAACCTTACACTGGATACTACAAGAACAAGCCATTTTGCCTTAGTGGATGAAGGAAAGGAAGCAACGGCCCTGATAATCCTAGGAAAGCTTCAGCATCCGTCTTCCATCTCCTGCCCTTTCTTGCCCTCACTCACTCCCTCATCTCCAACCCAATAACCTCTACACTTTTCGCAGAAGAGATGTCAGATATTAGAGGCCTTACGCTATTGATAGCTTGGACGATACACTTCATTTTTGACAAATTACTCCGTCTTCTATAAAATCAACCGAAGCCTTTTTCTTGTGAAGTGAAAGTTGTAAGTGATTTTACAGACTGAACGTAGTTAAATGTTGTAAGTAAACCTCCAGATGCAGTTAAGATTGTGTGTCTAGTAACTTACGAAATGTGCCTACTGAAGTAAGAGGAATGCGAAAAATGGTTATGTAGGGAAGAATTTGCAACATAGTGTTGGCAGTTTTGAAACAAAAATGAAAAAAGAGGTATACACTATATTAAGGGCTTAATAACAGTACTGCTATTGCTACTGCTACTACTATTACTGCTACTACTACTACTACTACTACACAAGTGGTGGTGGTGGTGGTGGTGGTGGTGGTGGTGGCGGCGGCGGTGGTGGTGGTGGTGGTGGTGGCGGCGGCGGTGGTGGTGGTGGTGGTGGTAGAGCATTTTCGTTAACTTCAGAACGATGTTAGGAATATTGTTTGCACTACTGCTTGGAGGAGGCATCAGCCTTGTTCTGTTAAAGCCGTACAGCAACGAACTTCTCTCTTACATAAAGATAAATTCGATTTATGGCCAGACTCAGGGGACCAACACGCGTGTTTCCTGTTGTCGTAGTCGCCATGTTCTTTTGTTGCTGCTCTTGCTGTTGCTGTTGCTGATTCTGTTTTTATTACTCGTATTACTAACGTTGATAAGCCAGAGAATTTAAAAGAGTTAGATTTGACCTCCAATTTTCCAGTACCTAATCTGTATCCAGCAAGAAGGCAGCCTATATGACTTACCAGAAATTTAAGTGAACAGGACGGTACCGTGTAGATTTCTCGGTTCAGTTCGCAGGCAAATGGGCAGTTGTCTGACAAGTTGTAACCTTGCAACTTCATACACACCAGTTACATATACAATGGCTTCCTTGTTTTTCGTTAAGAGAGCTTTATGCAGCTTCTTGCTTCTCAAAATTTGTAAGAGAACTATTTTGGCTTCCCCTTCTAAGTAATCACTGTATTGCACAAATCCTCTTACGTGGGCAATCTTCTGTATACTTATTGTCACAGGAGACGATTGATTACAAAGCCGTTTAGAGATTAGAGATTTTTCCTGCAACACAGTTCTTAGGTCGTAGCCTCTTTATGATCACTAAGTTTCGCCCACTGCTTAAGAAGAATGTTTGGTGGTACGTCTTGTATTTACATGTGAGAGAGACAGAGTTCATGCTCTGCACTTGATGTTTCTATTTCTCCCTTAGTTTTTGAGGACTGGCGGCAATTCCTGCCCCTCATAACTGTATTCCATTTATTACATTTCCTCTGGATAAAACGATGTTTTGCCTCAACTGCATCAACAGTGCTATTAGCTCTTTCATGACAAGTTTTGTGTCAGAAATAGCACAGATAGCTCCGTCGATATAGCGACTAGGCTATGGGCTGGACAACAGGGGAACCAAGGTTCGATCCTCATGAGGGCAAGGGACTTGTTCGTAGCTTTTAGATCCACCCACCTTCTTACAGAGTGAGTATCGTTTCTTCTTTCCCCAGGGATAAAGCGGCCATTACGTGAAGCTCCTCTCCTAGTATCGAGATTAAGAATACAGGAATCTCTGCCTCCATTCTCCCTTACGTCTTCATGCCGTGGGGCTTAATTAAACATCAGTACAAATTTAAAATGAAGAATGTATGTAAAACTTAAATTCCTTGTCGGGCAACACGCCCTAATGAAAGTAGGTAATTTCTTATTCTCTTTCAAGCTTTCTTACTCAAATTATCTACAATGCAATTGATTAACTACATTAAGGAAGAAACGCTGTCGTAGTGAGACATACAGTTAGATAACCCAGCCACACCAACCTAACATTATTTGAACTCACCCAAGTATATGGCATGCAAACAGCTCGAGTGCCTACACACACGCGTTTATCTGCATATATTACTGTATGTACGATTTCTTTTAGTGAAAGCAGGTAACACGCGGCGGTTGCGCCAGGACCACTATGTGCGCAGGAGACGTGTCGTTTGCTGTAGGTCTCCTCGTTCGATATTGCGAACACCTCTCAAAGTGCAGGGTTTCAGCGACCTTCAGGGCCACAAAACAGTCGCATTCCTTTCTTTATTTATCTGAAATTCAGGACACGATAATTAAATTCTCTGGCTGGTTGTTACCAATTTACTTACCGCTGTCGGAGTCTCGTAGCACTTCTCTCGTGCTTGTGGAATTCTACTTCAATCATATGTTAACTCTTGATTTCACAATTCATAATCAGACTTCAGCAAGCAACTGTTTTGCATTGATTAAATATTCCAAAAGCAAAATAGTGTGTCACTCGTGATCCAGTTTGGGAATGTTTAATTTTGACTAAAATAAGATTCTTATATTATGTGACCTGACGACGTCGGCCCACAGACTATTCAGAATTGCAGATTATCAACACATACAGATTTCAGTGGAAGATTTGTGATTTGTGTGATGCACAGGCATAGTGATGCTTCAAGGTAGAATATCTCTTATAGTGATTTGCACGTAACATATATCGGGAGGAACTGCAAATGGGGGGTTTTGTACACGTTTTCTTGTGAAGCTTCGCGATTTGTTCGGCTCGCCAGTATTCTCACGGTAGTCAAGTTTAGCGCTAGGGCAAATAATTATAACGAAAGAGAAGAAATACATAAGAACTTTTTGAAGGACGCCCCTTGAAAAGACACTTGGGGAGTCGAGAACCAGACTAGTTTTGTTAACCTTTTAAAGACGAAGCATATTTGTTTTATATAAGGACACAGTGCGTACCGCGTTGTAAACACTCTCCACTTCGGTTATAAAAACCAGTCTCTTAATGTTTTATAAGGCAAAAGTTGCTGTTTGTTCTGAGATCCGTACAAAACACATAAACGCAATGTGGGCACCATGTAGAATTTTATAATGTTAAACCTGGTCGTATATGAAGTTACCGCTAGGCTTTAAAAGGTTAAACTGGATCTATGAGAAGACTGAGATGGATGGCACTGGAACAGAATCCTGTCCGGTGTTGGTTGTTCTTATTAGTGACGTTGAACTTTCGGTAGCTGCTGCCCTAGCTTCAGATATCCATAGAGATCAGAATAATTGGAACTGGCACTGAAGTGCTGTCCTTTCGGATATTTGCTGCCACTATGTGGTAAATTGCGCAATCATATTAACAGTATCTTATGTGAACTCATGAAATGTGGACGGTTTTAATGTAATATTGCTGAAGAACTGAGAGGCACAGGAACGAAAACTAAACATTTTGTACGTCATATGATCAAGTTTCGAAACGGCGCTACTTGAATCAATCGTATTCACCAAAAAATGCACACAGTAGGATTAAAAACTGCACATAAGTTTTAAAAGCTCCTGTAGGTCTCGGTGTTGAGGCACCATCCTGAGGGAGTCTCAAATACACAGGAGTACAAGCACCAATACATCAAGGTGGGAAATTTTAAAAACTCCTGTGTGCATTTGTTGGTGAGTGTGATTGATTGTAAGAATAATGCACGGAATGAATATTATCAAATTTGCAACGCGTTGCTTAAGTTCCAAAGATTTGCCACCAGTCCCTACGACACGCCGGTCCAATAAAGAGGAGCACCTCCGCCTTTTGTCACTGCAGTTCCGGACTTACTGGACTGAAATTTTCCACGAAAATGGACTGGTAGAGACGGTTCTGTCACTTGGCCATCTCATTCCTTTGACTTTACACCACTTGATTTCGTCTTCTGCGGGTACATAAAGGATGCCATTTGCGTTCCATCGTTGCCCACCTCTTTGCTGGAACTTTCGGGAGGATCAGAGCTACTCCGGCTATATTCACACCCGCCGTGCTTACAAATGTGTGGACTGAACTTGAATACAGATCAGTCATGCGCCAGACTACTCATGGCTCCGTCATTGAACATCTGTAAACTGTTAAGCGTATTTGTTGCTCACAAAACTTTATTATATAAACCACCAAAATGCGTCCAGGTTTACTTTCTTTGCCTCTTACTTCTTGGGAAGTATTACAATAAAATCTTTCACATTTCTCATATTCACTCTGTATTTTATTATCTTTTCGTATGAGACACTGAAATGTTTGATATCTTCTTCTTAGTGTGGCCTCTTCTAAGTGTAGGGGGTTACTGTTTCACGTGATCACACTTAATGACACACTAACACACAATAGGTAGGACTCCCCTAGACGAGGGATCGGCTCGTCGCAGAGGCCTCTACCTGCACAACACACAACGTTTAGAGGAGAAAAACATCCATGGACGCGGCGGGATTCGAACCCGCAATCCCAGCAAGAGAGCGTTCGCAGACCTACGCCTTATACCGCGCGACCAGCGGGATCGGCTACGTTTGATATCGTGTAGCTCTAATTTTATAAATGTCTGTGTCCGCACTTGTTGGTAGGGCGCCATGAGGTTTCACGTATTTTCTGTCTGTTGCCTTGGCTTACAGAATCAGTCTCTCTATGCGTGGTCATTCGCGTTTGCCTCGTCTGGTCATCCCTTACCTAACAAGCGACATGACAATGTTTCACAGCATTCGCGTGGCCTGATGCGCTGTCCGAAATCGATTTCCATTATATATGCTTAACGGCTATTGGAGCTTCAAAATACATTTCAGAATGTTGTGATTGGTTTATAGAGGCCTTTCATGACTAAATGAAAGGGCCTATTTTATCTTCCGAATATTTTCCCGTTTTTATCGATGTATCATGCGTGTTTCCTCTGTAATGAATCTCGGTACTTTTGTTATAAACCCTGAATCTTTGCTACTCCAGAAAAATGAATACGAATACGAACGCCCAATAAATTACGAAGAGATCTCTAACGATCACAGCGTCGAAAATTTCCTCAAAACAAAAGCTTCCAAGAATATTTGCAGGCCCAATGTATAAATTAACACACCTAACTCTGAACGTGCTAAAAGCAGGAACCTTGGAGTTTTAGTGGACTATAAACGTCTGAATGTGTCCTGTAGAAGTGAAGGAAAAATCCGCGAGTAATTTTATACTGTACTGTAGGGGTGGGAACAGAATTCTGAACTTGCCCACAGAGGGAAAGATTGGTTTTAACGGTTTAATTCCTTTTAGTTAGAAATGTCCTTTAAGCTGAAATATGTATTAAATGAAAACGTTTATTTACTCGGTAATATTTAGTGTGTTACTTATTAATGTGTCTTACTATGTGACGTAAAGTAATGGGATATTCTGTCCTGTCAGTAAAAAAATGCAATCGTATCGTAGTCCTTTCCTCCTCTGCCTCCTTACAGCAAGTGTCGAGGTTGTTTATTTGCACTTGATCACACTCAGACACACCCCACAGTCGGTAGGACTCCTCTGGACGAGGGATCGGTCCGTCGCAGAGACCTCTACCTGACAACAAGAACACTGTACGAGAGACAAACATCCATGCCCCCGTGGGATTCGAACCCACGATTTCAGCAAGCGCTCGGTCGCAGACCTACGCCTTAGACCGCGCTGCCACGGGGATCGGCAAAAAAAAAACTCGGTATTTAAATCTTGGCTAAGTATGGAAGGTGAAATGCAGGCACTGAATTAATTATACATTTTGTAGCTATATAGTATTTTTTCTTTCATTTTCTTCATGTTACGTAATGCTTACGTTTAAAATATTTAATTTTCTAGAACCACCTTCATCTGTACGTGCTTACTTGGTCTAAACATGAGGAATTGAATGATGTTGGGAATTCCTATGGCAGCGACTGTGAGGATAATTGTTTTTGGGGCGTGACCCCATGTACTTGAGAGATAGTTACCAATGTTTAGGAGCCATATGGTGCCTCCGTTTTTAGTTTAAAAATTAACACGAAGGCAGCATGTTTCTGCAAAATTCTGGTATCTGTCTATCAACGTACACGGCGTCACATCCCAGAAAATTAAAGTTACAGTAATAGAGGCTGTAGCGTTCTGATGAAGGGAGTGTGTTGTATGAGCCCGGTCGATGAGACACAGGCCAATGGCTGGATACCCTGAGAACCTGGCTTGAGACCCTGAAGCAAAGCAGTTCGGGTTTATGACACCCCTGCCCCTACACCAACCTCGTGCCGCCTGAAGAAAGAGAGTAATGATGCTAAGAATAAGAGCCAGACTAACCAAAATGCTGGTTCTTTTTTGTGCTTGGGCGGGTGTATGGATCTGATGGAAGTCATGCTAGCAAAGCAACCTTGACCGCACGCCTCAAGCTGAGGACGCGATTTATCCATAACGTCACATCCAGACCGACTCATCTGCACTAACTTCAAGCAGTCTATTTGTTTCATTTCCCAACGTACCTCCTCTTTGGAGTGAATGTTGCTTTTTTTTCTTCCTCTCTTTCTCCTCCTCTATTTGTTTCCTTATCTGTCACTCTTATTTACTTCATTATAGAATTTCATTTTGTTTTTTCGTCACTACATTCCTCCCATTTTTCTTTTTACAAACTTTCCAATTTTTTTCATGTTTTCTCTCTTTTCATCTCTGCATCCTTTACCGTTGAGTCTTCCTCTTCTACTTGTGTGCATGTATATTTCACTGTACTAAGTACTGGCGGCACGTTTGGAGGTTATGTCCCTCCAAGGATAGGTTTTTCTCCTTGTCGCTACACTGAGACCTGATCTGGGCCCACCCTTCTTCTCCCTGTTGGGTGTCGGGGCCTTTAGCCACAGAAGTGTAGCCATCGGACCTTAAAACTAACCAGTTACTTCTGTCTGATTTCCCGGTTTACAATACATGGGGCTTTATCTCTACATTTCCAGTACACCCTGAAAATGATTTGCTTAAGCATAGCGAAAATTTACTTTTACATGCAGCCACTCCCCTCATTTGTGTCTTCCTCTACCAGTGGTCTTACATATATGGGACAGTTTTTCCTTTATACTGCTATTTTGGATATTTCTTATTAAATTCATTCTCATCTTCTTTTATCCTAATAATTTGCTCCTTTCCATTCCGATTCTTAAGATTTTTGGAATTGTCATGTCACTTTGCCTTGTCTCTTTTTATTTTCTAATGTGTATGTTTTATCTTCTAGTGATAAACAATTTTCAAATATGTTTTACGTCGTTTTTAAAACTTCTGTTCCAACAAGGGAACTACAAAGATCATCTTCGTGTTGATTGGTGTGACAAAAAATAAAAGACGAAATGACATAACATTCTAATCTTAATGGACACTGTGTTCAACAACGACTGTAACAGCACCCCAAACATTGAAGGAAATCTGATTGGATGGGGTTCCAACAGCAAGTCTCATTTGCTTTTAGCCTTACTCCGATCTCGACAGCATTTTAAATGCTAATCGGGGACTGACTGAAGGGGTCCCCTCTGCAAATCTGAAGCTACGACGAATTGTTGCGTGTCTTACAGATGCTATAGTTTCAAATACCACTCTACTTTACGAAATAGTTTATTTTTATACCGTTTATTAACCTTTAAAAACCTAGCGGTAACTTTACGTACTGCCCGGTTTAAAATTCAAACATCCTACGTGGTGCCCACATTGCGTTTATTTGTTTTGTACGGATCTCAGAACAAACACCGACTTTTGCCTTATAAAACATTTAGAGATTTGTTTTTATAACCGAAGTGGAGAGTGTTTACAGCGCGGTACGCACTGAGTCCTTATATACCACAGATAAGCTTCGTTTTTAAGGGTTAATTATTATTTATTTTTATGCCATCGTACTTGTTAGAATATTTTTTTTAAATATCAGATTCGGAGAATGTAACTCAAAGTTACGAAACCTTCTTAATAATGTCTCATTCTGTGAAAAATGCGGATAAATAAGACTGTCTCAAACGACATTAATTTGAACACTTTATTTCTGTGTAGCGTCGTGCATTTTATTTTGAAATTTAACTTCTTCTTATATTTATCATCTTTTCGTATACTCTTTTCTTAGCATTTAATGCCACTTTACATATTTATGTACTTGTGCGTACAGGAGCTACGAAAATTTCTGATGATTTCTGTTCTCTCCAAGAATATTCTTTTGGCACTTTTCTGGTCTACTGCACCTTAGAAGAGTCTGGTACAATATCTTCTTGTATAAATAAGGCTTTACTTCACGTAAGTAATGGCTGAAAATACACATCACAAAAGAGGTACACTTTGTTGAATGTGAACACAGATTTTAACAAAGAGGCAATTATAACTGAATGACACAGGCCAGAAGTAACATTCTGAACCAGTATTTCAACAAGAGTTGTTAGTGTTGGCTTTCATTAAAGTCGTTTTAACCCGGCTGCTGAGCACAGACAATTTAAACATCTGATCATATTCACGTACTGCTACAAATTACGCCTGAAACGTAAAGATCGTCTTCTAAAGAAGTAATTCATTAACAACTGAATGTTCGTATGTTTTTCGCAGACATTTGGGCGATCCTGAAAGAGAAAACTCTCATTTGACCTCCATATTTTTTCTACGTTTCTTTGTCTTAGCCGTACTGCTGCTTCTACCACCTTTCTGTATTTGATATTTAAGCAGTGCAGGAGCTTGACTTAACCGTGATTGCAGGAGATTAGCTGTTTACAGAAATAACATTTGCAGAAGAATGACTGAGGTCAGTATAAAATTGAGATCTTCGCTCTTCTGGGATGTTACGCAGCGTAGATAGGTTGCTAGTCACCGACGTTAGGAGGCAACGTCTCTGTTTCATTTTCTAGGGTCAAGCAGCCCCTTGACTCCTAAGATGGGACGGATAGGTTGTCCCGAAATGTCAGTAACTACCAATTAACGCTGTGTAACATTCCAGAAGAGGGACGGATCTCATTTACACAGCGGCGGAAGCCTCAAATCATGCGCAGTATAAAATTCTTTATATTTCCAAAGAAGGAAACTGAATCAAATGCATAAACAAACTGTGAATAATTTTTGTAAATATAAAGTGTAATGTGCATCATATCTGTCGGAATTTTTTGTTTCTTTGGCTCTTTCTGAAATAAATTTTTTCTTTCGTCTACACGAAATCACTGTCTGTTCCTCTTTATAAGAAGACATTGTTACGATTTAAAAATATTTCGAAGACAGCACTTTAAAGTATAGTACGTAAATCCCATGGAGCCGAGTCCTCTGGGGGAAGCTAATAGCCTCTCAGTTGCTCAAAAAATGTTCTCCCTGTAAGGGGCTGGATAATTCATTATCGCATGCGTAAGTGACTGTTAGGTGTTGCTGTCCTGACTCGGAGAAATCCAGTTCAAGACCTGATCTCGTATTTCTTTAAAACCTGGTTTTCATATTATCGTCCCATCTACTACTAGGTTTCCCAAGTGGCGTCTATCATTTATCAACACCGTAAAGAGTTCGCTCCATTTAATGCACGATTCTGCCAGTGAATTCAATAAATAACGAATTTTATTGCCTTATTTTTAACAACAATAATGTGACGAGGATAGAAATGTATCTCCTTTCTACGAGGCCATCTGTAAATACAATAAAAATAAATAGTGATTTATATATCAAAATTCTTAATTATTTTTGTATTAGAATATTTTTACATCTTGTTTTTCAATTTCGCTGCAACATGAGCCGTATAACCATTATGAATTCCCCCTCAGACTGCATTACACCCTTTGCGTGTTGTACCCTACAGTATCAGTATTAGTGCCCCCTCCTTGCCCCTCCATACCAACATCGCATCCCAAGCGCTTGCAGGTTATTAGACCCCTTTCTCATCGTCGCCTGTATATATTGTACAATTCCGACAAGTCTCACTAACATACCACTAATTCTGAGCGGGTGTAATTTTGTCGTAACGTAACGAGCTAAATTCCATAGCATTGTAGACGTTGCAATTTCATTTCACCAAATTGTATTCCCTCTTCAAAGTAGTCTAGGCTAGAACAAGAGACAAACCTGTGGATTGCAGGCCACACAACTTGGCTAGCTTATAAGTACTAGTACTTTACAACTAAGAGACAAGGGAAAGCGACTGCTTTGATGTCTTTCTCTCTTAGCTTACGGCTTACTGGTATACGTTATTGACTATAGCTGTAACATAATGGTCCATGCTATAGAGTGTCCAGATTAAAATGAAACTCCGTGAAACTTCAGATAGTGAAAATGTTGGTGGAGGAAACTGTGTTCACAATCAAGCCCAAAGTTTCGTGTGCTTCGCTACTTCAACTATACTTTGTTGGTAGCTTGTTTTCGCCTGTTTATTGCACATGAGAGAAGGTTGAAACTATCCAACTGCGAATCCAACTGCGGCGCCCCCCCCCCCCCCCAAGGCTCTGAAGTTTCTACTTCTACTTCTGAAAACGTTAAGCTCATTTCTCTGTTTGAAACTTTTAGTACTTTGTAATCTCTTTCTAGATAAAGTAATGTGAATCTAACGATGGGACAACACCTTTCGTTGCAGACCATCAGTACGAAATTTCACCCAGGTCTGTCGAGTAGTTTTGGAGATTAAATACAAAGACGGACGAAAGACACACCCTCTCCATTATGCGTTTACTTTAAACTTTGCGCAAACAGTGCAGTGCAAGGGAATGAGGATTAAAGTGAACACAAGTAAGGCGCCTTTCTTCTACTAATTGATTTGAACTATAATTCAATCCACATTTTTTTAACTAATAGGTATGTATGGACGAATAAACATGCCTGCATTTTTTTATCGATGGTTCTCATTTTATTCAGCCAGTTGATACGTAAATCACACAAGTTGTCTCATCATTAGAAACTTCACGGAAATTTTAAATCCAAAACCTGAAATGTTAGAATAATTTTGGTTCTAAGTTTTAATTACTTTTTTAAAATATCGTGGTCTTATAAAGAGTACGTAATTTAAGACTACCGTAAGCTGTTACGACAACGTCGGCACCTGCTGTGCTGCTGCGGGGAGCGTGCCTTAACAGCTTACAGAACACAGTCAGTTCTTAAATTAGATAGGCCCACGCAGTACTTGGCTTACGTATTACGTACTGCGTGAGCTTAATCTAAACTTTTTAACTTTGCTCCTACTGAATGGTTATTTTAATCCACTTCACGTTTCATCTGTGCCTTTTGTAGTGTCACACTGAAGCCTGAAATATAAAAATTACATCTGATATTAATAAACTCCACTGAAGTGAAAGGATTACCCCTTCCAAAATTAACCGCTTTTACAGGAACAGCAAAGCGTTCGTGTCTAAAACCATAAACTCACAATATTGGAAATACATATTAATTTTTTCCACAGTCTCTTATGCCTATATTTCACTATTTTGTTTATACAAGCGACACTCTGAACAGGAATTATGATACGAAAGCCATTGTTCCAAGAGGACAGGATTAAGCTTCAAACCATTTACGAGAGAAAAATATGTAAATTAATCTCGGTCATAAACACCTTGGTTTAATTCCATACAAACATATCCTATGACATTATTTTAGGATCAGAAACGAAATAAAATACGTGCACCTTGTTTCCAGACAAAAAAATAAAATGTGCCGATTAGGCTATAGTCGTATTTTGAATTATATTAAAAGTAGCAGCAAAGTAAATAGAATGAGAGTACGTGAGGGAATGTTATGCAGTCACTAATGGCAGGCAATGCACACCTACATCTCTCCGTATAAAACTGTGTCAGGCCATCACATTACTAACTGTTACTTTTGAAGACTGCGTATCCACGGCCGTGGCTGTTTAGCATCAGTGATAAATTCATTTAATCTTGTGTAATTTAAGGACGCTTTACCAACTACACATGAAATGGATGAATGTACAAGTGTGTCAAAAATCTTTATAAAACTCTCCATCAACAAAATATTGGCTATTCACCCAACGGAAAGCTTAACATCAAAGGAGAGTCAACTCTCAAGGACACGCCTCACGCCGTTACAGGTTACAGACCTTAACGTCTCAAACAAAGTATAAATATGCATATATAATTATGCCTAAAAATCTCATATTTTTTTTTTACTTGCTGAAAATTCTTACACGGGATGGAGTGGTAGGAACATCATGGACAAAGCTTCGCACATTTCGAATTTTCGCACATTAGAAATGCTAATTGGACAAAACCTCTCTGTGGAATAGCGTCGTGGTAAATTAAAATATATATCATATCATATTTAATGTAAGAGACTGATATCCGCCATATTTTACTTCCTTATTGTTTGATAGATTCAGTTGACTGGGTACTTGGCCATCCGATCGATTGAGCGATTGCCAGATTGTTTCATTCTTTTAATAGTTTCTTGTCCAACAGATTGATTGATTGATTGTCTGTTATTTTCTATTGGTGTTTCGATAGAGCAATTCATTTAGTACTTTGCAAAATTAATTTCTGGATCAATTAAACGAATGAATGATTATCTAACTAATTTTAATTACCGTCATTTAAAATACTACTTGGAAAAGGGTTTCAATCTAAGCACAAAGATAAGCACTGACTTTGATCCTCCAAATCCAAATCTGTATACCGGTTAGTTCTGAGGCAATTAGTACATACCTTTTTATATATTACTCATACCGTGCATATTCTTACAATCAGTACTTCCACCAAAAAATGCACTTAATAAAAGACAATTCATAATGATTAATAAAACTCCTACATGTTTCGGCACCGGGGTACCATTCTTAGGGAGTTACAGAACAAGGAGTAAAACCCAACACGTTAGTCTAGGTATTACACTGCCCGTATCGATATGTTTAAAATATTAAAACTCTAAAATATATAAAAAATTGATAAGTATTAAAATTAAAATATTGAGATATGAAAATTATATGATAGTGAGCAGTTCCAAGCGTAAGTCCGTACAGAAAGTAAACAACTACGAACTTGTAGGCTACTTGGAACTGCTATTACATAATTTTAATGTCAAGTTATTGCAATTTTTATACTTATCAATTTTTACATATTTTAGAATTTTTACATTTTAAACATTTGGTAGGGCAGTGTACTACCTAGTCTAAAGTGTTGCGGCTACAAACCTTTGTTTTATAACTCCCTGAGGATGGCACCCCAGTGCCGAAACATATATGAGTTTTAGTAATTGTTATGAATAGTATTTTATTAAACTTTATCCTGCTAATGTGGAGTATATGGTGAGCTGGTAGCCGAGTAAATGCGTGCACACAGATATGCCATAGGACGTCTTTCACGATTGATTCAGTGTTGAGACATTGTGCAGAGAGAGAGAGAGAGAGACAAAGAGGCTCCTTTCAGCGTTGCCAAATGTAGGTCATCAAATATTATACATTAGTGGTGCTGGCATTATTAGCAGCTCAACATATATTCCACATTAGCAGGATAAAGGTTAAGTGCATTTGTTGGTGGATCTATTTAGTGGAGGAATCTTTATATACACAAACACACACAACCCAAACTTGTCCATGTTGGTAATCTTCAAACCGATTAAGCTTTGCGGAAGAAACTAAAAAGTGTAAGACATGGGACCAACATTACTTACTGAAAATGGACAAATGTCGAAGTACAGCACCTTTCGGCAGAAGTACTGTGTTTGCAGCTGTAACTGCGTGTAAATAATTACGATGTTCTCGTACCGATATCCCTGGTTAGCAAGCCTTCTCGGGCAGGAAGAGCTGCTTTTCCCTCTTCCATAGGCGATTATAAACCTCGTCACTTTCTTTTCCACTCTCTTCTAGACATGTTAGAGAAGTACGTGTAAATGTTTATTTATGGAATTGAAATTCCGGGAAATGATGAGTTTCTGTGTCAGTACAAGTTCTTCAATCCACACCCCTTAAAACATAAAATAAAAGAAAAGAGGAAAGAAACGTCTGTCCACTTACAAAGTCTTAAGTAAAAGAAAACTGTGAACTACTTGGAGGTGTATAAAGTGTAAACGTCTTAATTGAAGGATGCGAGAAAGTTTTTGGATTCATTTCTGAAGGAACATAAGAAAGACAATTAGTTCGGTGTAGGGTAAATCTGGAAACAAAGCGGCAGGCAACTCGCGCTACAGTAGAACTTGCTTAAAATGGAACACGAAGGGGCCAGCATGATGCTCCGTATCAGAAGGATTTCCTTTTGATGCGAGTAGTTCTGTATAAATATTGCTTATTGCATATCCAATGTATTTACCATCAAAATGACAACCCCAGAAATTCACAGTTTGTACTTTTATGTACATTACGCTGCTCAACAGTCGGGAATATACCTATCTTTGTATTTCTTCTTTCTTCTTTTATCTTCTATCCGTTGTTTCTTTTCTTTATCTTTCCATTTCCTTCTTTCTTAGTAGCTCAGTACCTTAGGCTGCATCTATTTCTTCCACAGCCCAGCTCATCCCTTTAGAGCCTGTAAAAATGGCGTACTTTCTCAGATACTGTCAGTAAGCAATGTGCCCACAAAATAAAACCGCAGGAAAGAAAACTGCAAATGTTAAGCATGCCATTTTCAGTTAAATTTATGGCTTTATTTTCCGCTTCCACATTGAACCGTTTCTGCTTACCAGGATTTCTCTTCATATTCATTGCACCAGAGAAATGCTTTCCGTAAAGGAATTTTCCATTTAACCCACTTTCTTCGTAAAGAGATATACGCTTGAACTCGGTTATAACGTCACGAAAGCGACTGAATATTTTATGTCGTTATAAACGAGTGTTTTCCTAACAGATGAGTATAATGTTGTGGTTAACAGTGAGGAATTAACTGGCACCACAGAACATCTGACACCACATACAAGGTGTCACATCCACCGATATCTTTATAACCAGCTTCGACTCTCTCTCAATTTTCCGCACTTACAATTTTCGGCGTCTGTTCTTAGCGACTCCTTTTCTCCTTCTAACAAGGTTCATGAATCCTTCGGAAAAAATCATCAAAACAACCTTTCTGATAGCTGACTGTAGAGACTGTAACTGTCCAATATTAATCAGATAATGTGTATATATTTCTGCGCCGCCAAAACGTCCACAGCAACTAACACAATGAGAGTAAATATTGAGCCAACGTGCCATGAGTAGTCACAAACATTCGTCAGACCCTGTTTCTAATATTGTATCAGAGATTGGCTATTGTAAGGGAAAGACTTCGTAATTTTGTTCCCTTAGTGAAGCCATAAGGCTAGTAATGTAAAAAAATGCCACTAGCGCATCTTCCCACGCACTTACAATGCCATTATTTTTATTTACCTCGTTATTTGTCATAATTTCACTCCCTCAGGCAAGGTTTCGGAATGGTAATTTAAAACTGACTACTGTAGCATCTTCTCACGCACTTCAAATGTCAGGATCACACCCACAGTTCGTTATTTCTCATATCACTCTCTGACAGTGTAAGCACGCTCTGAGGATCAGACTCCCAAGAACTGCACGTTACAACTGCTCATGGAATAATCGCGATCAGAAGAACATTCTCAACGGTGTGCTGTAATGTTATGATTTTCACATTTTGGTTCTTAGATCACTTGCAGCTTGTGATCCGCGTTAATTCAAATAAACTCAATGAATTTAAATATATCGATTCAAATCCTGCTATTATAACCGTGAAAGAATGTACTTCCGAAATATGGTTCTTCTCCTTACACAGGATATTTGCAGAAGCGACTCAACTTAACATTATAATGATTATCTTTCTGCTGCGAACAAAGGAAGCAAAAATGTTTTACAGTCGTTGAATTCAGTCTAACTAAAATATTTATTTTTTCTTTCTACAGTACTCCTTTAAAGTTCGTTACATCCTACCTCTCCCTTTCAACTTTCGGACTTGCATTTTGCACTAAATAGAAACGGATCGCTCCTTGGATGTAAGAAACACAGGACCAGCCTCCTTTTCGAGGTACTAATTCCGACAAGTTTCATAAATCATTTCGTCACTCTGTCAGTTACGACAGAAAGTTAGTTGATTCGTTTATTAGTTTGTCACTTGATGAATGGTTATCGACTTTAGTCACTTATTGTTCAGAAATATCGTTTTTTGTGGTTGTAGGTTAAGGCAAATTGCACCCTGTGGTATTAGACGAACTGCCTGCAATGTTTGTAACAACTACATTAGTAGAATTAACCAACAAATGCACAATGTTTTTGTTTTATATTTATTTTCACTTTTTCCTCGACATGTTTCGGCATCTACATGCCATTGTCAAGGGGGTCTATTCTAATTACATAAAATTTTATCGTGCATTGACACGTGACTCTTAAAAAAGTCTAAAATCTTAGAGGTTAAAGGTTAATATTTTAACCTTTAAGTTTTAAGATTTTAGATAAAGTTTTATGTAATTAGAATCGATCCCCTTGAGAATGGCATGTAGATGCCCAAACATTTGGGGGAAAAAGTGAAAATAAATATAAAACAAAAACATTGTACATTTTTTGGCTAATTCAACTAATATAGCCTATAAATATATGCACGGAAATGAGCTACGTAAAGTTTATAACAACATTCCGTTCTCTTTAGCACTGTGGACGTTTCTAGAACGCTGCATCATAACTTCATTATATTGGGAATTCTTTCCTCTTTAGTGCCCATTGTTAGCTATACGTTTTGCACCTGCTCAGCCCCAGCTCTCCTTATAAAGACTATCACTTTAGAACGACTTCGGCAAATCCTGAGGATTATCCAGACACTTTCCTCAGAATAAAACAGACTGCAAGCAACTTGGAGTCTTCGCCGTCTACCCTCAAAATATTGATTCAGTATGCAAAATGGTTTCCCGCCCCTACAGGAAATGCTGTCAGTTTTTCTCTTCATTTAACTCCCTCTTAGAATTTCGTCTCTTTTTTTATTTCAAAGTGTACTGTAGAACTGATACAATCACAATCGAAGGAAGCGAAGAAAGGTAGCAGTCATGACAAGCATTGTCAGAAATGTTTCCGAAGAGCTGCGAAACGTATACAAAGAACAATCATGGTAATGAATTTATTGGCAGCCTTGTCTATGATAGCGAAAGCTGCTCTATTGTGACGTGGCTAGGTGCAGCAGTACACTGCTGGACGAACTTTTATTGCATAACCCCCTGAATTTTCTGTAAATTTATGTCACGATCCATTCAACACTGTATCTAATTAAAGGAAGAGATCTTAAGTAGATTACTTTCTTTTGTCGATTAAGCGATAAAACACGTTTTCACTAGAAATGTCATAACATCGGAAGATATAAGTTGTGATATGCCAGAAGGATTCGTACGTAAAATGATAGATGGAAATCGCGTTACTGCAACTGATAATCAAAAATACCGTACAGAAATGTTTTTTGAAATAACAAAAACATGTAAAATTAATTTGGTTAATAATTAGAGCCAACTTAAATTATTATTAAGACCATAACTACCTTTCTTTTTTTAAATGTTCTGAAACATAGGAGATCACAGCGACCTCCATCTATTATGTTGTGAAAGACACAAGACCCTGGATCCCAATTACTTGACTATTGACAAGTCCCGCATGTTATGTACAAATGTTGAATCCGACGCTAAGCAGCACTCACGCAATGTTTTCTTCATAACTTACGCCAACAATAGCGGTTATGTTGTTCAGGTTACTACAAATAATTTTCTTTTGTTCATAAATAAATAAATTAATATACTATATTCAGGTTTAGTCAAACCGTGCGTAACAATTGTAGAGTATAGAAGGATCACTTTTCTAAAAAAAAGGTTATTTTAAGTAATCTACTGCGAGATGGGCAATCATGTTTCTACACATTTTGCGTCATTTTTATATCAATTCTTTACAAAAAAAAGTTATGTGGCGTATTTGAATTCAACTTTCAAATTTAGAAGTATAATTAATAGCGTGATTTTAGACTTCCGCCGCTGTGTAAATGAGGTCTTCGCTGTTCTGGGATGTTACACAGAACCAAGCGGTCCCTAGAAGATGGGACCGATAGTGTCCCGACACGTCGATAAGTAACTAGCAATCAACGCTGCGTAACATCCCAGAAGAACGAGGACGTAATATGAATAGCTATGTTAAGAGTCACTTCACTGTGTTAACACTGACGCCGACTAAAATACTGTACCATGGCTCATGTAGTGCGTGACAGCATTCGATCTCCTTACTTTCCGACCGTACCCCATAAATATCAAGCTTCGTCCACTAGCTGTCTCATCGGTTTATGTCACCTTCGGATCGGTACCTACACAGTGTGAAATGGAAAGTCCTGGGAAGTGCGAACTCTGAACTTCTTATCGACAAAGTTATTTCTCATCACAAACTACGCTCCAAACTTCTGAAAGGCATTTTTCCCTCGTATTTATTTGATATTTTGCAAATGATGTGACTTTTCTCAATGACTGCGAAATGATACGTAGCCCAGTTCACACAGTAACGTACACCGGCGTCAGAATTACACACTTTCAATCAGGGTTTCCGTGGTAATTACCATACAGTTGTTACAATAAGATGTTGGTTGGTCTTTGTTAACGCCTTTACTTGATTATGGACGAATTAGGCACAAGCAAAGGCGGGTCTCTGGCATGCGCTTTATTTCTGGTTGTTTCATAATTCTTAGGATTGTCACTCGATATCGCCACAACTATTTATACTCAGTTTCACATGTTTTTTTTTATATTAGGGCGTGCATAAGTAACAGCATCATACGTGGGAAACAGTTCCTTCGTAATGTAATTAACGCTTTAAAGACGAAGCGTATCTGTTTTATATAAGGACTCAGTGCGTACCGCGCTGTAAACACTCTCCACTTCGGTTATAAAAACCAGTCTCTTAATGTTTTATAAGGCAAAAGTTGCTCTTTGTTCTGAGATCCGTACAAAACACATAAACGCAATGTGGGCACCACGTAGAATTTTTTAATGTTAAACCTGGCGGTACATAAAGTTACCGCTGGGCTTTGAAAGGTTAAGCGGAAGGGCAAGTAAGCTACTTCTGTCTTCTTCACCCTATCCAAATGCCTCTCAGGCCCAGCCAGAGTTCTAAACGATGGAATTAGGAGAGTTTCCTTGGGATATTATTGCCCGACTTCCAAGATTAAGAATGCATGAAACTATGCTCACCCCATACGCCTTCATGATATGGTGCTTGTGGCACGGAGGACAGCTTGTTTTCTATTCGCTGCAGTTGATGAAACTTCTTTTCGTAGTCATTACCTCTCCTACCTACTTGTTCACAGTAGGTGCCGAGGTTGTTTATTTTCACTTGATCACACTCAGAAACATACCACAGTCGGTAGGACTCCTCTGGAGGAGGGATCGGCCCGTCGCAGAGACCTCTACCTGACAACACAAACACTCACAACAGACAAATATCCATGCCCCCGGTGGGATTCGAACCCACGATCCCAGCAAACGCTCTGCCGCAGACCTACCCCTTAGACCGCGCGGCCACTGGGTTGATGAAACTTACTGTGCGTAATTTATTTAACAGTTAGAATTTCTCTTGCACACCACTTCAGGGTTTCATATGTTATTGTGCATTATAATCATTTACGTATCACTGACACTGGAGTAAAACGATGCCCGATATCCATACACACACGCACACACACGCACACACACACACACACACACACACACACACACACACACACACACACACACACACATATGCTCCGTTACATCTCACTCACGAGTTTAGGTAAAGGTTTTAACATTGCCGCTGCTGATTATATTTGCTCTTTCATTTTCCTGTTTTAGATACACAGTTCGAGGAAAGGAAACGTTATGGAAGTCAATTACTTACTCACCGCGCCCGTACATTTATTTGTGGAGGGAGATTATGGTTTTCAGTTCTATGTTTGTTTCGTTCCATGTATCCGTGAGATGTGTGTCCATGCCACTTGAGTTGTTGTATTGACTTTAAGTCCTTGCTACAGCATCTGCACGAAAGACCTCCAGGAAGCAGTGGACACCAGTTGGAGCGCAATCCTAAAGAGGGGTGGACAAAATATTTAATATGAAAGTTCTACTGGGAAAAGCCAGAAAGGTTTCATTGCTTGGAATAGTGGTAAAAAAATACATATTAAAACAGAGCACATTTGTGTGAATTATGGGTGCGAATTAACGTCTATATTCTGTATAAGTCGGAATTAAGTTAAGGGCGTCAATTCATGAATATTTTAACCTTTATATGTGACATTCCTTTGTGTTATGGTGGTACAATATAAAAAAATTTGTATCAGTCAAACACAACTATATTTGTAGAACAGCAGACCAACACGTGCACGCTTCTTATAAAATGTTCGTAATGTTTGATAAAAATTGTGCACGTGTTGGTCTCCTGTTCTACAGTTCTAGTAACTACGTGCTCGGTATGAATAATATAAATAACTATATTTAGACAACAGCCTATGTGTCTAAAAAAGCGACATGTTTCGACCTAGGAGAGGTCATTCTCAATCTCACGATTCTAAAAAGCATACATTGAGGAAAACATTATCTTCCTTAATGTGTGTTTTTTAGAATTTTTGTCAGCTTGAAAATGGCCAGTCCTGGGTCGACACATGTCACTTTTTAGACACATAAACTGTTGTCTAAATATACGCTAGTTGTGCTTTGACTGATATAAAATTTGGATATTGTGAGTATTTGAATTCATTTGCTAAGTACTATTAACACGTGAATTAAATTATAATTAATATGAATAATATGTAATAATACAGCGAAAACAGATCCAGCACTAGCAGATATATTGCTGTCAAATGTTATATTCGGAACTTTGAATATTTATAATTGACCATTAAGTCCTTGTCAGAGAATAGTTGGCCTTTCAAACAGTAACTTGTTATTTGATCTTACCAGTTTATATATCATGGCTGTCCCTAGGAACCATTTGTGCAACCGTATAAATATGGCAATTAAAAACATGTCGAGCCATCGGCTGACTGCAGTTTCTCTGAATTTGAATACTCTAAGAGGATAATAGAGCCCTGGATGGTTACTGAGGAGTAGAAGCATGATGGAAATCCTATTCCTCACACTTGCACGTATTGCAAAACTGCCGCGTTCAGTGTTACCCCACTAGTTGTGATGGAGTTTAAATTCCAGCTAGCGCCCAGGACACAGGGGCTTTAAATTTACTGTATCCTTAAACACAGTCACGACCGTACATGGCACCGAGGCCGGCAGCGTGTGAAGAATTAATGGTCCGTACATTACACCGAGGTTGGCATTGAATAGGAAGCAAGCGCACTGAATATTGTTATTCTCGTACACTTCATCTGAATGCCAGTCGCAGTGGTGGATAAAGCTGTATCAATTAACTTTACCCATTAATCTGTCTAATGTTTGCTCTCTGCAGTTTGTATGCATAGTAGACAACAACTCCCATTACCGTTTTGTTTACGTTATTTTATTGTCTTAGGTGGAAATATTTGCATCCTTAGTATCACGTTGCAACTGCAGGCCCGATTCGAATGCAGCAATTACGTCATCGTTGCTGTCGTTACGTGGATTTTACGTGGTTTTTTCTTGTGACTGAGTGTACGTCCGGGTGGAGGTTTGTTACGTTGCAGTTTCTTGCGTTTCTTTACATCTTCTACCGCGTTTTGTGGGGATGTGAACCGAACTGAAAGCACGATTTGGCGCCGGTGCCGATGTTTTGAGGTGCGATAGGACACAGAGAACCGCTAATGAAACACACCGCAAACACTTCCACTGCTACCCTACCTCATCATAATTTTGCTGGGGTTTAAGCCTATTCCGAACATCAGATGGAGAAGGTGCAACACAAACTTTTTGTAGAACGAAGATGGAGTAGTTGAGTTTAAGGGAAACGAGAGAGAGTTGCAAAGAAAGAGGGTGGAGAAACTGAATGGAAATGAAACTTTTGGAAAAAGAAAGTTTGTTCTTTACTCTCGGGTCGTTTTTCTTCTTCCTTAGAACCGACGAGAAAACAGAGTAACGTTCATGAAGAAGATAACAGCGTAGTATACAACGGCTCTATAGCCTCGAACCTGTAAACCGTTCCGTGACTATACACATCGTCATATGAATAAGAGCAGGCAATAAAGTTACTTGCTTTTTTCTTTTCTCGTTTAAGCCAGCTGGCTTCGTGTATCCAATCTGCGCTGGAAGCAAAGTTGCCAACTTTCAATATACAGCTCAGTCCTTGCTGCTTAAATGGGGAGGTTACGTCTTTTGGGAAATTCTGCACTCAAAATTTGTATTATGAATCCAGTATGCAAGCCTCGGGTTTCGGGTGAAGGTTAGGAATTATAAAGCATGGAATTCGGTTTTAGTGAGAGCTTTATTACTGCTACTGTAACTGAAGATTTGTGATACCGTTCAAAGATCCTGTAACCCTGCGCACGACTATTAATTTTACCCTTGACAGCAAAAATGTTTGCTGTCAAGAATAATGAAAAGGAAAAGACGTAATATAAAAATTGCTTGGCGCTGCAATGTTTGAGTTCTTTCATGTTTCCTTATAAGAAAATAACATACAAAAATGAATAAAATGGAAAAATTAACGGAAGTGAAAGGAATAGAATGGCTTGGGTGGGAGGAAACAAATAAGAAAAGGAACAAGGAAAGAAAGAAAGAAGGATGGCTTTGAAATGATATACAGCCTGACAGTAAACCACACACTGTATAACGCTGGTTGCACTAAAGTGCTAATCCTAAAGTGTATATCTTTATGAATGTACTCTGTTAATTTGACTGTAATCCCGTTGCAAAATTGTACACCGAAGATGTCATAAACGTTTTCTTGAAAGATGCCGTACCCGCTAATGCGGACATATTATCTTGTCATTAGTATAGATAAAATCGCTGCAGTTGGTACAAGAGTACAGTATGTTAAGCCGTCAATTAACCCTTTAAAGACGAAGCGTGTCTGTTTTATATAAGGACTCAGTGCGTACCGCGCTGTAAACACTCTCCACTTCAGTTATAAAAAGGAGTCTCTTAATGTTTTATAAGGCAAAAGTTGCTGTTTGTTCTGAGATCCGTACAAAACACATAAGGGCAATGTGGGCACCACGTAGAGTTTTTTAATGTTAAACCTGGTGGTACGTAAAGTTACCGCTAGGCTTTAAAAGGTTTAACAAGGAAATTAATTATTCGGGATGCTAAATCTTAGCAGTTCTGAAATTTATTCTTATACTGTCTGCTCATGTTGTTGCCCCATTATGCAGGATTGCAACTGTGTGGGAAGACGTAGCAGGAATGCGACATGAAAACTGCGAAAAGATTTCAGAATTTGAAGCTGAGATGGGGCGCAGTTTCCTCAAACATTGAAGAATTAAAACACAACATGGAAGCGCTTTTTTGCCCAGTGCCTCCGATAAGCGAAACAACATTGCTATGACGCACGCTCTTGTCCTGCTAATTAGAGTAAGCTTAAGATGAAGATGAGTAAGCAGTACTGGTGGGTTGAAACTAACTGGTGAAAACTGAAGTACTTGGAGAAAAACCTGTCTTAGTGCCACTTTTAGGCGTTCTTTGCTGAACGCCTTATGTGGAGACCACGGCCATCTGTCCGTCCGTCTGTGACTTAGTATCAGCGACGAAACCGTTTGTTGTACTTATTGAAATTTAGTACAGGCGGTTTTTATGAAAAGTTGTTGACCCAGCGTGAGTTTTGCAACAATAGCAATATTGAGAGTCGTACTTTAGTAAATGGTGTAAACGAATTTCTACCTGCAATTTCCACATTTGTTTTCGGACTTGGATGAAATTTGGAATACGTGGTATAAGATCTGTAAGTGATCTGTTCAGCAATTACGAATTTCATGAATATCACTGCAGCGAGCGACGTAATTTACGTAACGGCGCCTACAAAGTTTGCTCTATTTTTGACATTTTTGTTTCCGAGTTGGGTAAAATTGGGTACAGGAAATGAAAGCAGAACTATATTGGGTTATTATGAGTTTCGCGAAAATCGATGGAGTGAGGTACATACTTTGCTTAGAAGAGTAAAAGAATTTCTGTCTTGCTGTCCTCATTTACTGCGTAATTTGGACAAAATTTGACACAAGAAATCTGAAAATAATTCTGTTAAGAACTTGTAAGGTTCGTAAAAATAGGCGCAGAAAAGGCCATACTTGTCTTACTGGAGTAAACGAAATCACATTTACGAATCTACCATGAAACCGTGTCATACTTAGAAATTAAAGAATACACCATTTGTAATTTTATTGAATACTGAAATAAATCCACATATTACATATACATCCATTTATACCTCACAAAGAACACAATATGCTGCATTTAGAAAGAACACTTAGTGAATGTAGTATAGAGGAATGATAGGTGTTTATTATAAGAATCGTATGGACAAATAAATAAGCTGTGTAAACATTATGCAGATGTTCAAGTGTTAAAGGTGGTGGTACATACATTAACCGCTATTATTTAAAGGGTCAAATAGGTCACTGGGCGAGACTTTGCTTAATTCAGAGTCACAAGACGGTACAGAAATTCACACCCTTTGTGTTTTCAAGAGCGCCTTCTCTAGACTCAATATTTACTCAGCCCCGCATTTACAATCAGCATTCATCTGGATTTTTAAAGACTTGTAGTTGTGGATACACTATGCAGGGAAATGAAGAAGGTTTTAAAATTATTTTCGGTATAGAAATGCATTTACTACATTTCATGAACACATTAATTTCAAGCAGAAAAAAGGAGCATAAGTAGCTTACCGAATATAAAAAAAGTTAGACATAGGAATTTCATAAAGAGAAGCTAGGATTATTCTTTCAGCTCGGCTATATTTTACCTCAGGTAGGGAATGAGTCAGTAACGGACATCGTTCAAATATTGAGGAAGGGTGTCAAAAAGACGACGACGATTAGTCCATGACGAAGGCGATAAAGAAGGGAAATCGGACTGCAAAAATCTCTCTTATATTTTTCAAAGTCCAGTTATATAACCGTCTGAAACAATTATAATTTTCTGACTTCAGTTATCACAGTTTTATTCAGCTCCTTCGTAGAACTACAAGAACAGTGCTTTAAAATATGTCACAGCCTCTGTCTTTACAGTCATGTAAAGCATGTGGCACACATGCTTTACATGACTGTACACACATCTACTACTGCGCTTTAAAACGGCGAATTCTGGGCACTCTTTTCTTGCATTACTCATTAAACTTGCTGGTGGTCGAACCTGAAAATCACACCTATGGACCCTCGTGTCTGCATATTTGCATGTAATAATTATGTGCTGGTAAAGATTCAAACCTCCTGGGATGCGATGTTTTGTCGTTGAACGAGTAGTTCCCGACGTTTCTATTGATCTTAATGCCTTCATCTTCACGGTCAAGCTTTATCCTCACGACAGAGCGTCACACGTAATAAGGTTTGAATCTTCAGCAACGCCGCTGTGAGAACCTCAAATTTCGCAACCTTGCTATGGCTAGATATTTGGTTATTAAAAGAAAATGTATGAAGGTCATTATTATCGAATTTTATCAGATAATAGCTCTGTACCTATAGATTAACATTAAAAACCACTGGATTGCGTAACACGGTGAATTTGTGGGTTTCATGTGAGGCGCACAATAAGTAGAATTAAGCAGACTTGCTAATAGTAAATCAGTATTTTCTGTGAGTTAGGGAATGAATTTTCAAGTCTGAACTCACAGACAACACAGTGTTTTTTCATTAGAAAGACCAGTAGGTGAATGCTATTAGGTAGACTAATTCCGTGTTTCAGTAAGTTTTATATAATGTTTTGTTAAAATCCTTTGATTTAATGTGGGTCTAGTCCTAATTTGTATTTCACGGTTAAAATTCAAACCTGGCATGTATTTCGGAACACCTGCGTGAATGTACTGACCAATTCTGCTGAGTTGCCAACTCTGTTCTAGCAGAAAATGCACATGCGTCTAGAGTGTGTATGTCAAGATATTCGGAAGCTGCCAATTTTCGGGCCTGTCGAGTTGGTCACCCAAACGAAACAGGGAACCATCTGTTGTAGTCTACAGGGGCAGTTCGTCAATGTCGCAGCGGATCAGCCAGGCTATGTCCCAGATGGCAGCCACCACCCTGTCTATTGACGCAGCAAGGGATCCCCCACACAGAATAACCCCACCGTCACTTGGCCATAACCTTCCTTTGCAGGGTTGCACAGTATTTCATTCCGGCCCCAAGAGTGTACACTAGCATTTGCTGCTGAGTCTTCATGACAGGAAATTTTGGTGATTTACCCAGTCGGATTCAATTGGTTTGCTCAATAGATTGACTGGTTATGGGTTGCAGGATTCTGTTTCGATTCCCAGGAGAATGAGACATTTTCCCCTTCGCCGCCTCATCCACGCTGGCTTCCTTACCGAGGACAAAGTGACCGAACACTGAAGCTCACTACTCTTCTCCATCGAATGCCGAGGTTAAGAATTGGCAGTGCGTTACCTCCGCTGTCCTACACGCCTCACTGCTTAGTGCTTAAATATGGGACAAAGTTTATATTATGTATTCCTTTTGGACATATTACAAGGGCTGCTGTTGCCAACACAAGGTTTTCTGCAGTACACAGTGGTAACTATGACGTAAGCCTCTCGGATATGACCCCATGCAGTCTAATATGAATTGACCGACGACTCAGAGGAAAGTCTGTCTCCATCTTCAGGAAGGCAGCACGTACCTCCGAAACGTCGGTTAGGTTCAACTCAACAGTATGGTGTCACGTCACAAAAGGCCATTTACAAGTTCATTTTACAGGTAGTAGACCTTTATCAATACAGACTTCCTGTTTGGTTGTGTTCGTTTAAGGGCGAGGTGCTTGTGTTACTTCATATGAGCGCAAACTTAGGGCTTCCGTCCATATTCTTTACTATCATCATCATCATCATCATCATCATCATCATCATCACCACCACCACCGCCGCCGCCGCCGCCACCGCCGCTGCCGCCTAAACCAGCGCCACCACCGCCACCACCACCACCACCACCGTCGTCGTCGTCGTCGTCGTCGTCGTCGTCGTCGTCGTCGTCGTGATGATGATCATCATCATCATCATCATCATCATCATCATCATCATCATCATCACTGGAGCCTGTATAAGCTGTGCACCCAAGAAACTGCCGCTATACGAGTATTATCCGAGAATCACTCAACTAGATAGCGTTGTAGGATACCGCTGTTACTAAGTAGCAGATCGTAATGGAGTATTGAGACGTGGTGGGTTTTCAGAACTCGGTGGCGTCAAATGCGTGATGAGGCTTGCCAACTGCCCGTCATATCCTGTGACGTAGAGCTAAGTTAACGGCAGCGCTTAACTTGTAAGGTTACCGGTATCAGGCGTCAGCCTTTGTGATATAACTCTCTACACACGTGTAGAATGACAGAGCTGAATTAGACGGCACACGTGGCCAGATTCCCGGCCGAGGCCTCACATCATGGCTGTGTTTGGCTTCTCAGAAAATATTTTGTGACAGACTGATGGGAAGTGTTCTTCGAAATGTTTGAACTTTCTAAGCGACAACTGACCTAACTTTGTACTTTCTTCCTTACTGTCGAACCTACAGTTTCAGATTTTAACTCTTGTGTGCGCCTTTCCGTCCATCTGCCATATATATTTGAAGGGACTGAGTCGGAACTTTAGTTTCTAAACTTATTTTGTGTCAACTGACGGGTCGTGGTACTTTTCCTTTATGAAGTAAAGCTTCTGAGTTCTTTCGTGTGGCACCTTCTTCGAATCTCCGCTGAGGTATTAGCTAAATTGACTGATGTTTCCGGTGCTTTTTTTTTCAGTCTGTCACGGAATGTACCGAAGTGGTGTTTTAAAACAAACCAGGAGAGCTTCCTACGACATCCTAATTCATTATATTCTTTAACATTCGATCATTCGACATTATACACTGAAATATTCACGTTGTTAAATAAATTACAAATAAAATAAATAAATGAAATTTAACAATATCAACTTTATTTTCAAATAATTTGTGTTCAGTTGATGTTTTTTTGTGCAGTCTATCTCTGTAAGTTCTGTAGGTCAGTTCTGTATCCATATGGGGCCGCGCTGGCGCAGTTGGTTGAGGTACTGCGCTGCAAACGGGAAGGTCGTGGGTTCGATTCCCGATGGTGTCACTGGAGTTTTTTATTGACATAATCCTTTCGGTAGCACTATGACCGTGGGGTCGACCATCGTCTAAGGGAAATGAGTACCAGGAATATTTTCTGGGGGGTAAATGCGGCCGGTGCGTAGGGATTACAACCTTTCCACATTCAAGTGCCGATTGTCGGGATATATGGGAGCCTCAACCTCCTGGAACCCTCAGGGCCTGTCCAGGCCTGTAATGGGATTGCTTTACCTTTTTACTGTACCTAGGTAAATGGGGATTTTTTGTACACATAGCTTCACATTTGGACATAAGAACTTCTTTTGGTGTATATCTTGGAACACAGTCGTGGTGACAGGGTGAATCTTTCAGACATTTCATTAACCTTTTAAAGCCTAGCAGTAACTTTACATAAGACCAGGTTTAACATTAAAAAATTCTACGTGGTGCCCACATTGCGTTTATGTGTTTTGTACGGATCTCAGAACAAACAGCAACTTTTGCCTTATAAAATATTAAGACACTGGTTTTTATAACCGAAGTGGAGAGTGTTTACAGCGCGGTACGCACTGAGTCCTTGTATAAAACAGATACGCTTCGTCTTTAAAGGGTTAAATTCCAGAAAGTAACGGAAATAATTTTTTTTAAGATAAAGCAATCCCTGTACAGGCCTGGACAGGCCCTGACGGTTCCAGGAGGTTGAGGATCCCAGATTTCAAGACATTCGGCATATGAAGGTTGTAAGGTTGTCAGCCCTACGCACCGGTCGCCTTTACCCCCATGAAATATTCCTAGTTCTCTTTTCTGTTAGAGGCTGAGTCGACCCCAGGGCCATAGTGCGACCGGAAGGATTATGTCAATGAAAAATGAAAGGAAATTATTAGATGTTAGGTCAGGTAAAAATTTGGCACCCTACCTGTGCTGGAGGTGTGTACAGATTTATGGGCATTCGAATCTATACTTAGAATTTCTTGTCAAATTTGACGGCTCTTTCTTACGTGTCTGTTTTATATTTGAGACAAGCAGTACTATTAAAAGATCTTTGATGGCAGATGACAAATAATAGTTTTCGCACCTGTTTTCTAATATACGTGCAGCATGAGGAGTGGTGATAATAGTAGGAACGCAGTAAGGAAAATAAATGTACTCCACGTCAGTGTGAGGTTATGAAATAATATTATGGTGCCGGAAATACTGAGCCCAATTATTTCGCAAAGTCAATAGAGCCACTAACTTGTGAGAATTTAGATGTAGTTTTGTTGAGTTCCTTTCCTTGAATAGAGCAAGCGTATAGCTGATATTCTCTGTAGAAAGTCGGCTGCATTAATTTAATTGATGTTCTCTGATGCGGGTAAAGTTTTGAAGCTAGAAACTTCAGCTCTGAATTCCGTATGTTCTAGACAAGACCTAAATTGTCAAATTCTAATCTGGGACAAACTTCCGCAGCGATTAATTTATTAAGTCCAATAGGTAGAGTTGTTCCCATAGTTATACTATTGTCTGTCTGCTCTGTAACGACCGCCGAGGAAGAACTAATTACAGGAAGTTGAATTAATTCTGGAGAAGACATTAGTCTTGATTAACAATTTTGACTTTCTTCTGGATCGCCGTAAATTTTAATTCAAACGTAGCAATTCATTACTGCCGACGGCATCGAAAACTGAGAGCACGAGAAAAGAACTGACCCTGCACTCTGTTGGTCACTGCTTGAAGTACGTGCGCCTGCCACGACGACCGCGCCACGTTCTTGCACTTGAATACAACAGTGGATTAAGGGGACTAGCCTTGACATAGGAGTCTTGTGTTTCATATTATTAGAAGTGTCTTTTTTCCTGAAAAAGTACATTAAGTAAGTTGAGATATTTGCTATGGAACGGCCGGTAGTGGAGGGAATTTTATCGAACACATTTTAATATCCAAATTGAACATTCAGTTAATGTTACAAGAAACGACCAAAACAAAATTTGACTGAAATCCCCCTCATCGAAAATAAAGGATACTGTCTTTAAATAATATGTGACTAAAACATTTTTTTAGTCACGTTTCCCGAGAAGTGCTTTGGATTTCAAGTTCGAGTTTAAATAGAATGCAATAAATATGTTCAAGAGCTTCACTATTTTCGCCAGTGAAAAGCGTGTAACTTTGGCCTCCGTAAATCGCCGAACATATTCCCTGAAAGGTCGATCGCTTACACTGCCACTTAATGTGAACAAAGTTTTACTACAAACAGTCTGCGAGTTCATAATTCTTCAGTTTATGTAACAGTTGTTTGTAGGTCTACTAACCATAATCGATAATATTCCAGTCAGTACAGCAAAACACAGCACAGTAGTGAGTCCGACTGTATCACAGATAGGTACTTCGTAAGTGAAAGTATAATTCTGTAGGCGACGCCTTATTTCACCATTCTTAATAAAGGGAAAATAGTAAAACATTAAACTAATCCTGACAATGGGTAACGGGTCTCTTCCCCAGGGGCAAAGCGGCCAGAGCGTGGCGTTGACCATCCAACACCATATAGTGCCGAGGTTAAAGAAAGAGTATAGCTGTACCTCTACTCCCCCTCTGGACCTTCGTAACCTGTTCTAGGGTGAAATTTAAATCAGTCCTAAATAAAACGACACGTGTTTTCTTTTCACATCCGACGCTACATGGGAATCTGTAACATCAGGGCCTGTACAGGGACATTATTTTATCTGACGAATATCGTTCGTCGCTTCCTGCCGCTGTTTCAACGCAAATGTAGGCTGGCCACTCGGCGGCTACGGTTTTATAAGCTACGTAAGCCAACAGGAAATGGCGAAAGATATTTGACGTATAAATTAATAATTCCGTACAGGTACTTCATATTCTTAGTTGACTTGCTGTTGTTAGGAAACTGTTGTTACTTTTATGGTACTTGTGTACCACGTGATCTATAAGTGTGCAGGATTTGAGGTTCTCATGGTAGTACTGATAAAGCTTGCAGTCTGCCTGGGTGTTACGCCATGCCAGTTTAATAGTTACCAACTATGCTCTTTAATATTATACTCCAATATATGTATCAGTCTTGCCAGGTTCCGTCAACTCTTCGGCCTAAACACTGTTCGAGCGCCTCAGCAGTTCTAATTGCGACTATATCCTCTACACGTGACCAACATTAAATTTGTGGGTAAAGGTTCAAAAGTCTATACGGCTAACATCTCAGAAGGCCTGAATATTCAACAAAAGATAATCTTGTGAAATTTTATCTTATTCTAACAACAGGAGTTGAATTCTATGTTATTTAAGACTGTACTTTCGCTAACGTTAAACGGCTGTATGGTTTTATTCTTAGGATTACTAGGCTACAGTTAAAATATAGACTCCTAAAATAAAGGATAACAAAGTATGGTAATTTCGGGTGTACGGGAGTAGCGGGTATGGAGGACAATTTTTGGAAAAACTCCCTTACGGCGTTACTGGTGGCGTTGGCCTTTATTGCCGAAGCAGTGCTTCTCGGAGCTTACAGAGTGTGATGAGGGAAAAATACTGCATATTTGAGTCATACATTTTTTTAAACTTGTGTTTTAAGGTGAGCTAACAAATGTGAATTTTTAAACGTTCATGTATGTTAACCTTAGGGTGCTGAATTGTAGGTTCTTGCAAACATTAGTAAGGTTAAATAGTATTCAGGTATTCTGAGGACCACCTCCACCATAAGTAGGCTGCCACTGATATCGCCCGTCGTTATATGCTCGTATCACTAAATACATTCGGGTGAATAGGGAAACTTTGAGAAGTTTAATCTTGTAAAATATATTTTGGACTATTATATCAGGAGTTTTATGCAGTTAACAAACTAAACCATTTATATAATTTTTCCTTCCCGTTTTTCTAAGATGGGGAAATATAAAAGAAAATCAGAATTTTCGTAGAGGGCACGAGATAAGATGAAAGCTGCAAAAGATTTTCGAGAAGACAAAAGCATTAGGCAGGCCGCAGACCTGTTTGAAGTACCATTAATATGCTTATGCCCTAGAAAAATTACGGAGAACAATGCCACGAAGTCAAAAGGCGATCAAAACCTATCCACCTCTGGCGAAGAATCTGGCAGCAAGAATTGGTCACCAAGTTCAAATCAACAGAGCCCATCCGTATTCAGCCTAAACTTACCAAAGCAGTTCAGCTAGCTAAAATAGGGAAACACAAAGCTGCAGCATTGACGTCTGTTAAAGCGGGATTACATGTGAGAGTAAAACCGACGAGAGACTCTCTCAGCTACTCTCCAGAAGCCCTCTCTCACGTGAAACACGCCTTCAACAACCGACTCTCGAAAGTCGTGGTTACGGCGTGAAGAGTCGGCTAGAGCATTCATTTCATTTGCCCGTGTAAAGTAGCGATAAGCTGTGCTCTCAGCTAGACCAGAGAAATCAGTGTAGCTGCGATTAACCTGCAAGCAGCTGCATAAATGGCGTCTCTAAAGTTGTCGACAAAGGAAGAAATGACGCAATTAATAAGTTTATATGTGGCAAGACCAGAGGTTTGGGACATCAGGCACATTTACAATAAGACTGCATGAAAAGAAACGTATAGGTTTCCAGCAGGCGAGGCCTTAGACAAACACTTCGACTGAAGTGCAGCGAAAAATTCGCACCGTCAAAATCATCTTCTTCTGTAGATACCCTCAGTATGACTTGCGAGAGTTTATTCTCACGTGTACACACGGCCTTACATGCATTAAAAAGGCCTGCGAAATTTAATGGAAAGGGAACACAAATGATGCCGGAAGGAGGAAAGTTGTTCCTTGCCATAGAATTCCAATTTTCGAGTCGTCCTCACAAGATGTTAAGGAATTTGGTGCTGACAACTCAGAGGAAGATGGATGTCGTGTATCTTGCAATCAACAACAAAACTGCTAGAATTCTTAGCAATTCGGGCACTGGATACAGTGTGCGCAGGACGCCGTACCTTACCATTAAGAATGCTTCGGTGCAAGAGGCTGCACGAGATGAAGCTGTATAAAGTATATGTAAGGGAGAGTTGAGGTGTAGAATGTACAGCCAATAAGTGACTATTGTAAGATGTTACGTACGTACATAACCAAATATCCATTTTTTATTACTAAGTTTCAGTAATGATTGTGTCATTCAGCGTAACTTGTCTTTCATTTCACCCTTAAATATGCGGGTGAATAGAACGTTGTAGGGCTTTCACATAATTCGATACAGCATTTCAGGCTGTACAGTAATCAGAAGAGAAATAAAATTCAGTTTGCTTGGGAAGGACCAGCGTTAACAACCACGGATAGCAATAACTTTCCAGCCACTCAGTATGGTGTAAAGCCGAACTAAAGTTGACTGCTTAAGAACCACGCCATGAATGGGGTTGGGGGAAGTGGAGACAGAAGTCTGCACCTCCGTAACCTTATGTTTAAGGGAAAATGAACAGTCCGTCTCAGACTCCGGCTGCTTTTCCCCAGGAAATAACGCCTTTGGTACCCATTTCATCAGAAGCACATTAACCTTTTAAATCCTAGCGGTAAATTTACATACGACCAGGTTTAACATTCAAAAATTCTACGTGGTGCCCACATTGCGTTTATGTGTTTTGTACGGATCTCAGAACAAACAGCAACTTTTGCCTTATAAAACATTAAGAGATTGGTTTTTATAACCGAAGTGGAGAGTGTTTACAGTGCCGTACGCACTGAGTCCTTATATAAAACAGATGCGCTTCGCCTTTGAAGGGTTAATTATAAATGATATGGGTCTGTACTTGAATACAAAAATGAATATGACCAGTTTTGTACATCAGCGACTGCTACCAGGAAAGTGGTGTGTTCCCTTGTCATTTCTTTAATCTAACTCCTTGGGATAGAGTCCTTCCTAAGGAGCTAATAAATGCTCAGTTCGTAGGGAAAGTCCCCTCCCCCCATAAAACATGAAATTTATTACCACATTCAAAACAACCCGCCACCTGTCAAAATCCTGCCCCCGACTCTCCAGTCCGCATCCTACCATTATATTTCTTGAAAATCCATTTTAATATTATCCTGCTATCTATATCCAGGTCGCCGACTTTTTTCTTCCTTTTAGCGTTTCGGACAAAATCCTGTTTCAAACGTAAAGCAAGTGTAATTATGTTTCAATTCAGCAATAGTGACCTACGTTAAAATCTGTCGTAATCCATGTCAGTCTGTCAAAGTTCTAGTTTGCAAAAACGTAGCTGATTGTTGCTCTCAGGCAGCTATAGAATAAGCCTATATAATTCCAAAATATTTTATTTTTCGTGGTGCTGAAAGCTATGCAGCACAGGCGTGTGTGTCGTCTCTCCTGCCATTATTGCAGCAGCCCAAATCATTTCGGTTTCAAATAATCTTGCTGGCGGAAACTACATCTTTAAAAATCAACACATACCTTATTTTATAAAGAAGAGGCGGATATGTTCACACCTCCTCTGGGAATCTGCAGCTAGAAACGCGATGACATTTCTACCAGGATGAGTCGACTGCGCTGCGAGTTCTGTTTCGTCAATGTTCCATGTGAGGGACGGATAGGATGGGTTGTGGGATGAGAGGAAAAATAAATGGAATGTGAAAGAAGAAGGAGCCGGATCCACGTGCTTCTACAACGGTGTGTTTGCCCAACCCTCTGCTTTCCCTTTAAAATTTAAAACCTCCTTTGGCTCAACAAAAATTAAACTTGGACTTTAATACATAGAGTGCAAAGGAACAGTGGAAATGACTTATTTATCCAAGCTCTTGTGCAGCAGCGCTAACTTCCTAATGCATCAGCCGGAGAGCAGACACACACATACAATGAAACTGTATGTTACAAATCCGTTTAAATAATAGAAGCATCACTCACAGCACTTCCCATGTACCTCATTAAAGCACTGTGTTGTAAACTCTATGGCCAATTCTACGTTGCCAGGTGAGCAGGCATGTTTATCGTGCAACTCTTACCAATTTTTGTCAAATTATCAGGAGCAAGACAATGTCAGGACTTCACAAACTGCGTCTTGTTTTCGAAAGGAAATATAAAACCATTGACACTTTGAAGTCTGAATTAATTAATTAATTAATCAATACTGCTAAATTCATTTCCTACCTCACAGAAAATATTGAATCTGCATTATAACCAAACGGTTAATGGTAAAGCAATCCCATTACAGGCCTTGAGAAGCCCTTGGGGTTCCAGGAGGTTGGGGCTCCCAGATTTATAGACAGTCGGCACATGAAGGTGGTAAGGTTGTAAGCCCCACGCACCGGCCGCCTTTACCCCCCAGAAAATACTCCTGGTACTCATTTCTGTCAGAGGCAGAGTCGACTCCAAGGCTCATTAGCGAATATGAGATAAGCGAGAAATAAGCATTCATTACAAATGTAGGTAGGAGTACCCGAATAAAGACAAAACATGATCTAGAGGGGAATAAAATTTTAAAATACACGTAAGAGAAATCATTTGTAAATGTGGACACTTGATCACTGCCTCACGACCAGAGCTGTGGAGTCGGAGTCGGAGTCGGAGTCGGAGTCGGAGTCGGAAGGAATGTTAGGTGGAGTCGGAAGGAATTTTTAGGTGGAGTCGGAGTTGGAGTCGGGAAAAAATACCGACTCCGACTCCGACCTCAGTCTAAAATCTTAACTAGATACTCCAAATCCAGAGCCCTGATAGCTACAGTAACCATTAGCTTTATACTTAAATGTAGGTTATAAGTCAAAAAAGTAGCCTGATGTCTCACGTGGTGGATATGAAATATCTTATAGGTTTACCGTTTTTAATATATATTGAGCTTTTATGAAGGAGTCGGAGTCGGAGTTTTAAAAATCGAGGAGTCGGAGTCGGAAGTTTTAAAAATCGAGGAGTCGGAGTCGGATTCGGATTCGGATTCGGATTCGGAACTTTTGTGTATCGACTCCACAGTCCTGCTCACGACAGGACCTAATAACAGGGTTTTCTTCAGCTTTCGGGTTCTGTTCATGTGTACTTTTTTTATCAGCCGAATAACTATCAATTTTTGAATGAAGATTTCCACATACAAGTAGTTTTTTTTTAATCGAGGTTTGACCTTTCCATTGCAGTGTTGCTGAAGATTCAAGTCTTCTGAAATGCTACGCCATATCGACTGGCGACTACCTCCATCTCTAGGGTCTGCTAAACTCTGAAGAGGGAGTTAGTGCGCTCTTCCGAAACGGCGAGAAATACTTGCCAATCGACACGGCATAACGTCCCAGACTACTTCAATGTTATAGTTTTTACTTGGTTTTCACTCGGTTTATACTTACCTAACGAAAACTTCTCACGTGTCAAAATAGGACCAACAGAAACGTAAAATAAACCTAGAAATTCTACTTGCAGCTGTATAAACGTCCTGAAATAGACAACGTATTCCATTTTGGTATTACCTCTGTGTATTCATCAGTTAACACTGATGTAATAGTTTGTTCATACAAGATTTAAAAGCCAAGTCGTGTCATTTCCGTTACACCAGGGCGTGGCCCCATGTTGCGATGGCTGTTGTAAAGGCGAGTTGTTTTACGTTTGCGATTATAAAGTGACTGTTAAAACTAGCAGAGACCGCACCTCGTCTTCTGATATGATGGAACTGGGTCATCCATGCATTTCAAGACTTGTTACTTGAGTTTTATCGGTTGTTAATGACGTAAAGTAAATGACTACACTCGTACACTAACAGTTGCACACGTACGTACGTTTCACAATGCAGCAAACGGACACGTTACATTGTTCGAACGCTTGTACTGGATTCTGTTAATGGATTCTGATAAAACGTTGCACTGCAAATTATTTTAAAGTCGATCACAATGGCTGTTCTCTAATCGGTATTTTACCAGACAGCTGCAATAAAAAAATTTTGACTTCCGCTCAGGGTACGGACAAATGTCTCACTTTTGTGTTTTATCCTTTGTCCTCTGTGGTTACATTTTTTCAGCAGTCCGATTCCTTGTTGAAAGAACCCTTGTATAACAGATTCGCTTTTCGTAATTATTTCTAAGCTGTAACAGAGAGCTAGCCGATCCCAGTGGCCGCGCGGTCTAAGGCGTAGGTCTGCGGCCGCTCGCCTCCTAGAATTGTGGGTTCGAAGCCCACCGGCAGCATGGACGTTTCTCTCTTGTGAGTGTTGGGTGTTGTCAGGTAGAGGTCTCTGTGTCGGGCTGATCATTCGTCCAGAGGAGTCCTATCGAGTGTGGCGTGTCTGAGTGTGATCGTGAAAACTCGATATTGAGGAGGCCCTGGCCGACTAGGGGCTGTTGCACCATTGGAAAAAACAGAGAGCTAAGTTTAAATGGCTTAGACGATGGTCTGCGACAATGATATTGACAAGTATTTCCGACATTCTCCATCGTCTTGGGGCTTTCAAACATACTGCTTCGGAAATTAGATCTATTTCCGTCATGCGGTGTAAAGTTTCCCATTCAGTTACGCCTTGCATAAAAAGCTAGTCTGAAATGCTGGATTGGATTTTTGATGGAAATAGGTACGGTTATATAAACGCTGCTTGTAGGGGGGGGGGGGGGGAAAGGCGCGATGGGCGTTGTTTTAAACCAGGGGTCTTCAAACTTTACTTGCCCAAGGGCCACATTTTAATGGCAGAAATATTCGCGGGCCGCATTCGCGTTTGACAGAGTAAAGTTTGCATATTATTGCAGGACGTGCCCACTGATATCTCCCTACATAAACATACATAGGATGGTTTTGTTATTTCATTTATTTATTTATTTATGGTTTATGATTTACTTTTATTATTATTTACTTATTCCCATAAGAATATTTCTAGAAAAAGAATGCAGAAGCAATGCCAACACAGAGATATTTAGGTTCATTTAAAAAAAATATACATATTCAGAATCTAAAAATGTAAGTTTTATTCTTATTACTGTTAACTGACATGTCTAAACAATTTCACAAGCATAATAACCCCATCTTTAGTGGGAACTTTAAAATATTTCGGAACCAATTTTAGTTAACGTTTATTTATTTGAATTAAACTTTCTACACTCAAAAATCAGCATTTGTTTGAGGGCCGCACAAAAACATTAGGAGGGCCGCATGCCTCCCGCGGGTTGAAGACCCCTGTTTTAAGCAATAGTCACGTTCGTCTGACAAGACAGTCTAATACGTAAGAACTGAACAAGAAATACTGGTACTTCGTATCTCTGAAAATCTTAAACCCATGATCAAAGCGTCGCTCTGATATAACTTAAAAGACTAGAAGTGACCGACCCCATGGAGCAGAATCCTTCTTCAGATGCTAACAGATCTTAAGGGAGTCAAGAAATCCCATACGTTCCCTAGAAGCAGAAAGTTCATTACCGTGTTCACAAAAGCCCGCCACATGTTCCCATTCAGAGCCAGATATATCCAGTCCACGCCATTCCATGATATTTCTCTAAAATTAATTTTAATATTGTCCCTCCATCTACGCATAATTTGGGCTGAAAGGTCTGAGGTTCGAATTCCGGTAGGAGCAAGAAGTGTTTCTGTTCTCCGAAACGTCCACACCGGTTCTGGGGCCCACGCAGCCTCCTAAGCAATGGGTACCGGGGTTCTTCCCGGAGGACAAACGGCCGTTGCGTGACGTTGACCCCTCACTTCCATCTAGTGCCGAGGTTAAGAATGGGTGGAAATGTACCTCTGCTCCTCATATATGCCTTCAGGGTGTGGAGAGAGAAAACATAACTTTACTGACGCTTACGTATTTCAAGTGGTCGCGTTCCTTCAGGTTTTCCCGCTTATTTATAGGACTGTGTCTCAAAATATTTTATATTTCCTGAACGTGTAATATACACATTATTACACTCAGAGCCGGACTCAGGGGCGGGCCAGCCGGGCAGTTGCCCGGGGTGCCAACCTCTAATGGGTGCTAAGATGTCACTCGAATAATCAGAAATGTGATGCTAGTAAACTCAGTTCCCACACGCGAAAGAAATTTCTCCGAAAATTGTTCACGATTTACGTACGCACTCTAAAAAATTTTGCCAATCTTGTCATACGGCGAAAGCATTTAAAGAATATCGGTTTTAAGGGACACCAAATTATTAGCCGGCCCAGGGCGCCTACATGTCTCGGTCCAACCCTGATTTTCGCTGCACTACTGACCTCTCCTTCTGGGTCAGCATTTGTAATTACACTAGACTTTTTATCCTTTCATTGAAATTACACAATTGTAACGCGTTTTTATACATCCTTGTAACTTGGCATTTATGGTAGCACAAAAGTAAAGATTAATACTACTGACAAAAGAAAATTGTGAACAAGCATTTTTCCATTTTCCTTCTCTTGTAGTCAGTTGACAGTAACCGTGTGCGAATGACGTGTTATGTACACAAGGTTATTTCAGATATGTTTTAAATCTTCTTATCTTTTTCCCCATGTGAACTTTCAGCCGAGAAGCAATAAGATTCAAAAGCATTAGAACTCGAGCCAGTCGCATCGGTGGAAAATTACTGAAGACACTTTTTAAGAGCTCCCTTTTTCATAATTTTCGCACTAGAAAATTAAACGCGTGTACATTTTAGACATCCAGACCTACGTTAAGGGTACTCTAGTGCAGTTTAATTAAAGTGTAATAACATTGTAATTCATTTGTCTAATCCTAAAATCCGACGGGAATATAATGGTCCGCGCGTGGGATGATTAATGCAGGACTTTTGCGTTTTATTTAAAACTGTATTTTTTTCGTAATTTCAACCTTCACGGACGTTGAATGTGGAAGTGTTTTTTTCAATATTTAATCAGCACATGCGTGCTACCAGGGAAAGTCGAAAGCTGGTAGACTGTAACGCTTTCCGAATAATTTATACGCCAACTCCTGTCTGTAAATAAAAAAATACCAACTGGTGTAAGTAATTTACAGTTTGCAAGATTAATAAATAACAACGAATTAGGGGCATGAAAGGTGGGGGCCTTTGTCTTTGACCTTCTAACATTGCTGCGGTGACGTGTCATTGAAGAAATTTCGTTGTGTGATAATTCTGTCGGTACATACAAGAACAAAATGAATTCGATGATCATCATAAAAGTATGTAGAGCAATGTAGCTATTTTTCTAATTTGGCTATGGATGGCACATAATCTGGGTTCCTCGTGTCTTATGGCTGTAATAGTTAAACAATATGACTTTGAATGAGTAATGTCCGTCTTACAGCCAACAAATTCTTTATTAAAATAAAGGTTAAAAAGCTAAAAAGTTGTATACGCTACCGGTTTCGGCACTAATGTGCCATCATCGGGCTTTTCCAGGTAACACAATTATGCAAGTTACATTGGTTGTTGTAAATGTATATGCAAGATAATCACTTTTTTCAGAGAATTATCTTGCATATACATTTACAACAACCAATGTAACTTGCATAATTGTGTTACTTGGAAAAGCCCGATGATGGCACATTAGTGCCGAAACCGGTAGCATATACAACTTTTTAGCTTTTTAACCTTTATTTTAATAAAGAATTTGTTGGCTGTAAGACGGACATTACTCATTCAAAGTACTATACACGCCAACGGAGATGACAAACATCAAAATAAACAATATGAATATGGCAGCATGGAAACAAACATTGTTGAAACATACCGTACAGAATCTTGCAAAACTCAAATATCAGCTGAGAAGTTTTTACTCTTCAGAAAGTGTCTTGTACAGTTGGTGCTGAAATTTCAAATGTCAGTATCAGTCTCTGCGCAGATGTCCTTGAGAAGTTAATAGCTCCTCAGCTTGTCACGAAGTTAGTCAATTTATATAATCCCATCTTCACAACAAACAGCCGCCGGACACTATCCAGGGACATACGAATTCAGCACACATCGCCTCACACTACTTCTTAAAATCCAATCAACGTAATCGTTCCATTACGATTAGGTCTCACGAGTGGCATCCCTAATCGCTTTTGACTTTCAGTTCATATGCTGTGTCCATGCTGCGTCGTTTCCTTCCGTGCTACACGCCTGACCGATCTCATTCTCCGGGATTTGTTGACCTTAATAATATCTGTCGTTTCGTTTCGTAGTCCTTCCCTCTTCTACATACTTGTTCACAGTAGGTAGGTGTAGAGAGTTTTTATTTTCACTTGATCACACTCAGACACACACCACAGTCGGTAGGACTCCTCTGGACGAGGGATCGGCCCGTCGCAGAGACCTCTACCTGACAACACAAACACTGTACAAGAGACAAACATCCATGCCCCCGTGGGATTTGAACCCACGATCCGACCAAGCGCTCGGCCGCAGACCTACGCCTTAGACCGTGCGGGCACTGGGATCGGCAATAATATCTGTCGAAGGGTACAAATCTTATGAACTTCCAAGGAAAGCTGATGGACAGTTTGGTCAGTGGAGACCCACTACGAAGGGTTCCGGGCAAAATCCATATATACTTCTTTCCTGCTGTAGGGATTTTTTTGTATCCGGACTACCCTGTGATAGATCAGTAATATGTAGTCAGACTAGTAGTTGCACCGGCTTTCAAAATGTATAATTTGTAGTAATTACTAAAGAAAATCTCATCTTGTAGCTGTTGTACTACAATGAACTGAGGAGTCTGCAGGCACTTCTTTGTTTTTGCACTATATCCTAGCAACGGCGCTAAAATCGGCACCTGCGATGTCCCCGAGCGAGTTAAGAACTGTCTTTGCGTGTTTTCCCCGTATCCTGGAAAATACGCTTGTATGGGGTTCCCTTGAGTGATGAGTGTTCCCCAAGCAGAATGCATGAACTTGGCACTGACACCCTCCGTGCCACAAGTTCGAGCCTCCGCTGTGTTATTACATCAGAGTAAAAAGTTAAAGTTATCCGTGTGCACGCCATGAAAGCGCATGGCGGAGTGAAATTATAGCTCTGCTCAATCTTACCCTAGATAGGGCTGAGTGGACAGCTTCACGACCCGGCCAGCGCTCAACAGAGTACAGGGCTGGGTGGACCTCACAGTCTGTGTAGGCATTTTGTAGAGCAGACTGTGTAAAACTGAGCGTGCGGATGTAATGGCACGGCTAATGTTCTTACAACGTTAAGTAGAAATTAATTAATTATTTCAAAAGGCGAAATGGGGAAATATAGAGACTTTTTATGTTGTTCATGCCTTGCATTATTGATAGTCAACTAACCGTTCTCAGTCCAACTAAATGCGCTGTATTTTTTCGAGATATTTTATATTTCAGTATCACTTTTAAAACTCCCACGTGTTTCGATCCCTTATGGGATCATCATCAGGGAATCAGGACTGAGTATTGTGAGTTGACTCAGAGAGACTTTTACGGAAGGAAAGTATATTAAGTATGACAGTTCCTTCGGTCGTTACAAATAACATCGAACTTTACATGAACGTAGATTCTTCTAAACCAGATATTGAACCCTTCGACAGTATATTCTACACGTGTATACAGTCCTTAGTTCTCTGCGACGGGCCGATCCCTCGTACGGAGGAGTCCTACCGACTGCAGTGTGGGTTTGAGTGTGATCAAGCGAAAATAAAAACCCTCTACACCTACTGTGAGCAAGTAGGTAGAAGAGGGAAGGACTACGAAACGAAACGATATACAGTCCTCTGAAATTAATTCACTTTCTTCTGACTTCCTGTCGAGAGACCTGGTTTGGCTTACGTGCGGCCAACGGTCTGTTTAAATTCATCATGTTATGCGATGTCCACAGTAGACAATTATGACAGATTCATAACTCTCTTGGCGCCGACTGAAAGAAAAGATAGATCAATATAATTGATCCTTTACTGTCCATGTTATGGTACCTCCTACTAAACCCGAAGACCAGCATATTTTCTCTAGAGGACCGAATCTTCTTCTAGATCATAGGTTTTTATTCCGTACAGTTTTAAAACACGTCAGTGCCTCCATGAATGACGTGTAAGAAAATGGAACAGTTTTGCAGTATATCCTTTTGTAACTTTTTGATGGATTGAGCGACCTTACCAAGACCCTGAACTCGCTTCGAGGTTTGGGAACTGAATATGTGTTTCATCGTGCACGCAAGGTAATAATTAAATTACATGGAAGACCTAGATTATGATAACTTGTATTTTGACTGTTAAGTAACTTGAGCCATGAAATGCGGCACAGAACGATCTGTTGCCTTTGTGTTGAGTCACGTTTCTTGCACTGAAAGGAAATTGTTTGTGATGTTTTTTTTCGCCCCACGCCAAATCCGTCGCCTGGGGCTATGGTTCTTCTAAGAGTCTTGCTAAAAGGAGTCAAGAGCAAGAGAAACACAGATAACGCCCCAGGCTTCAGACAATTGCCTTGTATCCTTGTATACAGGCATTTATAGACTCTGCCTCTTATCCAACCGAGAGGAAAAGTCAAACAGTTTTGGAACAAATTTCCTGGCCTGGTTTCCCTGTTCCTTAAGGAAATGTAGTATTATGAGATATTTGACTTTGTAATGAAGTTTTAATCACGTTATTTAGGTACATTGTTTCAACTACCGCTGGGATATTACGCAACACAGAAGTCATGGCACTTACGTAACTAGAACCCTAGCAGCTTCGAAATGTGTATATGTCACGTAGTATTTTTATGCTTGTAACCGCAGAAAGTTTAGCTGACAGAACATGCATTATCTATAAAGAAGAAGGATATGCTACGGAAGTGTGGTTGAGACTGGTTGCGTTGCCGAATGTAGTTCGTGATAAAGGTAATATTAACCCTATACACGCCGTAAAGACGTATCGGGGGTGCAGAGGTGGAGATCCACTTACTCTTAAACTCGGCACTACCTGAAGCTGGACAGTCTGTCTCACGCTAAGGCCGTTTACGCCCAGAGAAAGAGCTCTGGTACCCACTGAATAGGAAGCTGGGTATTCATCAGAACTGGTCTGGACGTTCTGGGGTAAAGATAAATCTTTTGGCGCCGGCGGGAGTAAATCCCGGATCATAATTCGTGGCGTAATCGGAATAACATTCCTCAAGAAATACTGTTTGAAGCTGCGAACCGAATTTTACTGTATGAAGATATGTTTTGATTGGGGACTTTGTGATGACGAAATGTTGTATGCCAAAGTGTGGAATTCTTTTCAGGGCTGAAAAATAGATCCGTTGTGTGTACTTCGGTTCGCTTTATTTGCTTCGCATAAACTAATGTCTCACAGTATCGGAAGACGAACCTGACAGGCAATGGGTTTAGCATGCTATACTCGTATTTGATCCGGGGAAAAGTATTATATTTTTATGGGTTTATTATTTATGACCCAAGGACAGAAATTCAGTCCTAAATTGCGACACTGAAGACACAGTTTTACATTACCCACGCTCTTAACGCTGTAAGGGCCGTAATCAATTCAGTTCTATTACGTGGGTGCTGGTTTTCTTTCCCGAGGGCAAAGCGGCCGGGGCGTGAAATGACCACTCACCTCCATCTAATGCCAAGGTTAATAATGAGTAGAACTATACCTCTACTCCCCCTGTATGCCTTACGGGCGTAGACAGAGAAAACTTTACTTTTTCTTATGTTTTGTACACCGTGCATGTTATTGATTTCTAAGGTAAGCCAACAAATGCACAGAATTTCAAATCACTGTATTAAAACTCCCCTACATGTGCTTCAGTAAGCAATGATTATGACAACTTGCTTACCGAAACATATGCAGGGACATTTTAATACAGTGATTTGAAATTGTGTGCATTTGTTGGTTTACATTAGAAAACTTTACCTTTTTCACAGTTCGCATCGCTCGTTAAGCACTATGTATCCTCTATAAAAACAGATCAGTTAATGCTGTATCGGGATATAGACAGTGTTTTTGTTCTGACGACGGTATGAAACACATAAATGTACTATGTGTGCAGAATACAGTATTTCTACGACTTGAAGTTGCTGGTACGTATAAAGTGACCACTTGGCTGCAAGGTGTTAATTACTCACTTTGACTCTACATATGTTTGTAACGTGAGTTCTAGAGGTGCACACAGGAAGAGAGAGAACGGGTGGCCTCAAGGATTGTCAAATAATGTGCGTCTGTGGAAACAATTTCGCTGTTAAACCAACTGTATTTCCTGCCAGTTTTGAGGTTTTCACAGCGGCGTGGTCGAGGATGCCTGCCCTCTGGGCTGTGACGCTGCGTCGCTAAGCAAGTCGTTCCGGACGTTTCGAAGGAATATATCCCTGTCATCTTCAAAGGTTCTTTATGGACTACATACCTTTCAAGGTAAAGGAGATAGGTTCCTCTGAAACGTCGGAAACCACGCAGCGTCAGAAGTCCGGATCCTTCATTCTGTTGCCTTTTACAATCCATCACCTATCAGTCATCATCCTATATGATGCCATATAGTCCGTAGCATGAAGTTTTAAATTGTCGTTAAACAACCAGAGTATAATTCATATATTACTGTAGCCGTTCGCGTGAACTTTCCATTATGATTGGATTGCACATGCCTTTAGCATTCTGTAAGTTTTCGTATTTTCACTACCAGAATTGTTCGTAATGTAATCGCTAAGGTTGTGTACCGTATGCTTATATAGATTGACACCGAATTTTCCGAGGAACATACTGCTTCCATATTCAGTGTAAATTCTGACTCTCATGTTGCAAATTCTGAAGCTGGAGGCAGCATGTTCCTCCGAAACGTCGGTGTAAATCTACATACGTACACGATGTCAAAGCACAGAACATTACAATCTTGTGTACTGTAGCGTCACGTTGTGTGTGTAGCTATTCCCAGGTATTTCAGTTATCTCGCAAAGAAACTGAATCCACTAATAGAATAACTAAATAAAGAAAACATGTAGTGCATGGTGTAATATGTCGTTACAGCTTCACTGGAATTCACTTCCGGTTGCAGCCAATTAATTTATATCCGTGTAATAATTTGAACAACGGAATGTACAGTACGCCCAAGAATTTATATATTTATTGAACACGAGCTAGTAACTATGTTTTTTACCCCCTTTTAATCTTCCTGCCCCCAGCGAATTTTCTAGTAATTAGATTTTCGTATGGTGGATGATCCTACGCCAAGAACAGCGGACAAAATTAAAATAAGATGCAGACATACATGAACTAAATTCGATGGAGCAGAGTCCTTCCTACCTGAGATGCTTGTCAAGAAATTCCCCGCATTTTATGGAAGCCAAAGGTTCATTACCGCATTCACAAGCGGCCGCTACCTGTCCCTATCCTGAGACAGAGCAATCCAGTCCATGCCTCCCCATCCTACGTCTTGAAGGTCCAGTTTAATATTATCCTCCAATCTATGCCTAGGTCTTCCAAGATGTTCTTTCCATCAGGTATCCCCATCACAACCCTCTATGCACGTCTCCTTTCCCCTGTACGTGCCACATGCGCCGCCCATCTCATTCTTCTTGATTTGATCACCCGAATAATATTTAGTGAGGAGTACAGAGCAAAAAAGCTCCTCCTTATGTAGTCTTCTTCACTTCTCTGTTACCTCGTCCCTCTTTGGCCCAAATATATTTCAAAGTGCCCTGTTGTCGAACATCCTCAGCCTATATTCCTCCTCGATGTGACAGACGAAGCTTCACACCCGTACATAACTAACTCTATGGAGCAGAGGCCTTCTTGAGAAGCTAACAGTTTATCAGCTAGTCAAGAAATTCTCTGCATTTTATGGAACTCGGAGGTTCATTACCGCATTCACAACAGACCGCCACCTGTCCCTATCCTGAGCCAGCTCAATCCAGTCTATGCCCCATACCACGTCTTGGAGATCCATTTTAATATTATCCTCCCATCTACGCCTGGGTCTCCCAAGTCGTCGCCTTCCCTCAGGTCTCCCCACCAAAATCCTATATGCACCTCTCTTTTCCCCCATACGTGCTACATGCCCCGCCCATCTCATTCTTCTCGTTTTGATTACCCGAATAATATTTGGTGATGAGTACAGGTCATTAAGTTCCTCGTTATGTAGTCTTCTCCACTCCCCTGACGCCTACTTACTCTAGGCCCGTACATAACAACAGGCAAAATTATAGTTTTGCATATGTCGGTGTTTATATTTTTGGATAGCAAAACTGGAAGACAAAGGATTATGCACCAAGCGGTAGCAAGCATTCCTTGTCTTCAATCTGCTCTTAATTTCATCATAGATGGCATTTTTGTTTCTTAGGGTTGTACCCAAATGTCGAACTGTTCCACTTTTCGAATGATTTATTGCATACTTTGTGTTGTGAGTTTGTTCCCCGTGGCAGACGTAGAATTGAAAGTAATAATTCTCATTTTACTACATAACTGAGAGAGTACTTCAAACTTGCTCCAAACCTGCAAGCATAAGCCTACATTACCTTTTTTATATGGACCCTTTCTTAAGTATGCATACACGTCTGTCAACAGATTAACCGTTTAGAACATCTTGGCAACTATATGCCTCACATTCTGGAACATTTAAAAACTAAGTTTTTTTCTCCCAACGGAATGTATTTTGTATAACGCAGACAGAACATTTATCTCAAAAGCATTAATTGATTGCTCTTTGTCATAGAGACACAGTTTGTTTTCTGTGAGGGAGAAACTCAGCTTTGTAAATAATTTGGATGGAGTTGAGTAGCCTTCGATGAGCTTACACCTCAACGCAGCACTCCTTCTGTATCCGCAATCAAACGAAAAAATTCTCAGTATCTAAACGCATAATGTGCCGTCAGATGTAGTTTTGAAATGACTTATTAAATGACGCAGCAATTGTTTGCCTGAATGCATACTGCCTGCAAAAGCGTAGCTGCAGTGTATTAATTGGTAATCAAGTGATTAATTTGTAGATCTGAATCGCTTTGTTAATATAAGTGTGCTGATCCCGGTGGTCATGCGGTCTAAGGCGTAGGTTTACAGTTGTTTTATTACTGAGATCGCGGGTTCAAAACTCGCTGAGATCAGGGGTGTTCGGCTCTCGTGTTTGCCGCGTGTTCTGTCCGTGCAGTCGCCTCTGCGACAAACTGATTATTCGTTCAGAGTGTGTGTATGTGTGTGTATGTGTGTGTGTGTGTGTGTGATCTAGAAACTACAACAGTCGGCCGTGGGCTGTTGCGCCACAGAAGAAAAAATATAAGTGTACTTCCTACAGAGGCATTTTAATTTGTTGTTTGTATCAACCACTGGAAGCTATAATTAACTTACGTTATGTGCGAAATCCAGATACTAGCTCGCAGTAAATAGAGTACGCCTTCATTACAAATACCAGTCGATTAATGCTGTACAGGGTAATAAACGCTGTTCACTGTAACAATCGTACTGAACACAATTACATGCTCTATGGAAAAACGCAGTGTTTCCAGGCGCGTTCACGTAGTCGCTAAGGTCACCTTTAGCTTCGTCGTATGGGTCCGGCCGTCTGTCCGCATGCATCAAGGCGCCTCCTACTAGAACAATTTCCGCGAAATTGAATACTGGGAACTTGAATGAAAATCTGTCGAGAAAATCCAAATTTGGTTAAAATCGGGCAAAAAAATATTGGGGGCGTTTTTTACATAAAGACATGAGTATGTTTTATCGTCACCGGAGACATTAAATGATCATAAATGCGCTCCCTGGCATTCAAATGTATCAAGCCGTTAGGATAGCCGAGGAGGTATAAATATTACGAGAACGCGCCACACTGGTACGTTATACGTAGATTGTTCACATTAAACTGGGGCTACATACAGTAAAGTATAAAAAGACAAACGTAACGGTTTGAAATCATACGCCAGAGAATCTTGTACAAGCATACTTCATTTTAAGCTACCACGGAAATAATACGGAATTTCAGGTCTTCACAGGTGTGGCCTTTCAGATTACCGTCATCTTGGTGACGACGCCGTGTAGCCTGGTACAGGGTTACCAACTTTCCGGAGGAACCTCCAGCCTTAATCTTCAGCAGTATTTTTTATATGATTTATATCTGACGAAATGAAAAGTAAAGGTCATTTGCGCGGATCAGTGCTTTGATTGGACGTGTAACAACATATTGTTATCTGCAACGAACAGACATGAAAGCTGGTGGTGCCTCGGCGAATTCATAAGGAAAATTCTGGGAAGTGTACGGGAGTACACTTGCACACTCGTTACTTGCAATTAGTATGTCGCGCGGGGGGGCCCGGACGTGCGACGTGTAGGCACGGCTTTCGTTCTGCAGCTATATTAATTATAGCAGCTGCTGCGCCATACGCAGACCTTATGACTAACAGGCTAATTGTATAACCTCTGATGACGTAAAAAGCTTACTACTCGGAATGATTGCCGATTCTTCCTCTTCGCTGCCTCGCAATTCCGGCAGATGGAATAATCATCACATATTTGATCGGTGACAACACCAACCCGCATCTGATGATACTCTGCAGCCAATCGTAAGACGAGAATGAACGCGGCAGAATGTTTACGTTCCGTGTTACTCAACCAGTGTGTAGGTCTCGCCAGACGATGTTGCATTGCGAAATCATCGGCGGACGAACGTCATCCTGTACAATGGGAAGTTGTTTCATTCCGGGAGGGGCCGTAGATAGAATCCAAAAATTAATGCCGATATTTTTTACTAGTTATTTCCCTGAAATTTTTAACTGTGTGAGACACATGATACTAATTCCACACCGTTCCACAGACGTATGAGTTACAACGGTGTGGAATAATGGAACGCTCGCTAGTAAAAGTAGGCAAATTTATATTTAAATTCCTACAGTACTAATTTTGTCTTTTGATTTCCAGACCGGATCTTAAGTTCACGTATCGTCTTTGGAGTCATTACGCCGGCTGTTAAGGCAAACAGAATCTGAAGCTGACCACTCTAGTCCAAGTATTTCACATCGCCTAGCGCTCTATTAAGAACACGAATAACGTTGCTTTTCTTATGATGAGCTGTCCAGAAGGCAAACTCGTGCTGTAGGCCGCCAAATCAAGTATGGCACTGGCATTTGCTTAGGCTCCTGTCTAAAGTTTCGTGGGTTCGATTCCCGTTGGTGTCATTGGAATTTTTCATTGACATAATCCTTCTGGCACCCTGGGGTCGACTCAGCCTCTAACAGAAATGAGTAGCAGGGATATCTCCTGGTGTAAGGTGGCCGGTGCGTAGGGCTGACAACATTGCCATTCTCATTTGCCGATTTTCTTGGAGTTGTAGGAGCCTCAACCTCCCTGAACCCTAAGGGCCTGTCCAGGCCTGTAATGGGATAACACCTTCACCTGAATAAAGGTTGCCTAGGGGTTCTTTCTGCGATTGTAAAACAGCGCGACCGCCTGCATCTGATAACCGGCGGCTTCATGTTAGGGACAGAGACACTTCCAGCTTTCCCTTTTGCTGAATGATGTTTTCACAACTGCGTATCAACAGTGCCGTTGTGTCGACGTACAGAATGCCTTATACAGCCGCATAGATTACGGCATTTTTATCGCGTTGAAAGCCTGCATCCGTTGGGACACCGACACCAGGAATTCTCATGACGGCAATAAAATAAGCGTGCTGCATAAATATATTAATAAACACCAATAACTAACTGCATGGTTCGGAAGCCTTTTTGAGTGGCGAGCGGTTGCAGGGATGGTCAAGATATTCCCTGCCCAAGGTTCAATGCCGTGTCCACAAGAGCTGCCATTGGACCTTATCCTGACAACACATGAATCCAATCACACTTTCGCACCCTACCATTGTTTCTTAACGATTCATTTTGAGGCCGTTCACAAAACTGCGCTTTAGCTTCGTAATATCTGCCTGCCTGCCTGTCCGTCCGTCTGTGTGTGTCCACATCGAATAACTCGGCTCCCACTCAATGGATTTTCATGAAATTTAATATTTGAGGATTTTTCGAAAATCTCTTGAGAAAATTTCAGTTTCATTGAAATATGACAAGAATAACGGGTACATGACATAAAGACCTATAGACATTTATGATAATACCTCGCTCAATTTTTGTTAGAATGAGAAATGCTTCAGATGAAAATTGCACAGAAAATAAAAACAGGCATTTTATGTTCCGTAACTTTTTTCCGAAAATCGTACCGTTTATGAGGCAACATGGAAAAATGTGATAGAGCCAGGCAGGCCACAGATGACAATACGGCGCGTGAGCTTTGCTTGCTGGATAGCTAAAGCTACAGACACACACTCAGAATATGTAATACTTATTGCGTTCCCACGGCAACAATGGTTACGCGAATGCGCCTTAATCTTACTTTTATACGTACATTGCCTGTCTTGTTATTATGACCCACCCTTCTACTCGCTTTTCTCCCAAACTGTCTCTTTCCATCATGTATTGGAGCTACATCTCTGTGTGATGAGTATCCAAGAAGGACGCGACCACTGCCAATTTAAACCACTATTTGACTGCTTTCCTTAAACAAAAAGCACATCACCACGCTCGATCGGGACAACCAGAAATATGATCCACATTCAAACCAGGTTCCTTCGGAATAGTTGGCAAGATTTTTAACCACTACACTATGATGTTCGATTAAGTCAGTCGAGTAGTCGGCATATATCGATACTTTTATAAGAGAAAAATCCTATAAATATATTCTACTGTGTAAGTTTTTTGGAATTTGTGGGTTGAAATCATAGACTACAGAACCTCCAAAATCGTGTGAGTCTTTCGCTTTTCAGACCATCAGTTTCAGCACAAAAAATTTGACTATCCTGGTTTTGCTTAACCCTTCTATGACTGAAATTTATCTAAATATTATAAAAAGAATGCAGCCCCTTCCTCACCGAAAATACGACGTTCCTCTGTTACAAGCACCAACCACGTAATGCTGTTTCGGAAAATAATCAGTGTTTATTCTCGGATTTATAGCGAGCACGTGCCTACACGCACTGGGCAAAGTACCAGTACGTGATTTCTTTAATGATAAAGTAACTGATTTATGTAATAATCGCTGTGCTTTATACGATTAGTTTATGTTAAATGTATGGAGTAAAAGCAATGGTGAAAAGCATTCGTGTACCTTTTGCTGCCACTTTCTGAACAAGTATCGTACTGGAATTGCTGTTTTAATCATCGATATAAAGTTTAGTTAAATGCATGGAGAAAAGCAAAAGTTTTAAAGCTACTGGAAATTTTGGTTTTCTTATGGTGTATATGGTTTGCTTAAGGGTCTGGGCCCTAATTCTTATTTTTGTGGGATAAGTTTGTTGTGTCTTCCATTTATGGTCACTAGTAACCGCTTTGTAGACGCAGGAGGTTTCAACACACTCGGGGTATGCTTCTGCATTCCTTCTGCATTCTAACAGCACAAAAAAGCTTTAATTTATCCACTGTGTTCATTTTTCTGCTTGACGCTTATAGCGAGATGATCTAGAAAACACGGGGTAGAAACGCAAAGTAGAATGAAGTGTTCTGTTAGCGCATTACATCGAAACCTGTATCACCCCACGAAAGATTCTCATAAAATTGTGGTATCAAAATTAAAAACAGAACTGTAAAATTCTTTACGTTTGTTTTCTCAGGCGCTTTATCGAAGCGAAGAGCGACTACTAGCCTCGTCATGCCTGTCAGTCCCCCTGTCCCAATGGAACAACGCGACCCCCACCGGAAACAATTTCGTAAATTTTGTATTTGGGATTTTGACTGAAATTTATCGACAATATTCCGATTTTGTTAAAATCAGATAATATATATATATATTTAGACCATTTATACGAATAACTACGTCTTCTGCATGTATGCGATTAGTCTTTACAATGGCGACTGTTTTCTGTGAGGTACAAATTGAGGCCTAAGGAACAAGTGACTGATCTAAACATTTCATTTTTACGAATGAATTACAGGAAACAGGAAATATCGCCCTTTATGGACAGGTACAAGAAACATGAGATCTCCTCGTTTACACGATACGTACAAGGAATGTGCTTTCTCGTAGCTTGTAAGAGAAACATACGAAATACGGCACAGCCAGAGAGGCTGAAGAAATATTTGACGATCTAAACACACCATATCATCACTCGTAGAGAAACAAAAAAGTTGCTTCATGCTGCATTGAAAGTATTCAGGAATAATAAAAACGACAGGAATATGGACAACAAAAAGCTAAGCGCTAGTGGTGTTATGCCGTGCGGACATATACCACTTTGTTCCCTCGAGGTGCCATGTTTGAGGTGACATTAGACTGCAAAATATTTGCAGAAGTGTCAAGAAATGGGACTTTATGAATTGTACAATAAATATGGAAGACATTTTTACATATTAATGTAATAGCATGTGAATGGTAGAACGTTATTAAACAGACATTTCCTCGAAGGCTGTCAGTTTTTGTTTTGACATCAGTAGAACGCTCCTCAATGCGATACACTCGTGTATCTTTAGAAACTATGCTCCTATCCTTTTTAAGTAGTTGTTGTGGATGCCACAGCCAATTTTTTCCAACACATAACATTCTGAAAACTTGACGTGAAGTACTGGTGCTCCTCTCAGAAAGGACCGGAGCGGCACATATAGATGGGGGTTGGGGGAAGAGGGAGAAAGGAGACCTGGAGGTAAATGGAAGAATCAACGATGTAATCTCGTGGAACTGGTCCCGGTAATTGAAGTCCAGATGCTAAATTCTGACCAGTGCTGGGAACGTGACGTGAAGGAACAGTCGTAACGAAACGCCCTTGACAACTAGCAATGAGATCTCCCCTCACTCGGCAATTTGCACTCTGAATTTAAATGCGTTTCTACATAATCAAATATCTTGAGAATGGAAAATAGTAGGAGCCTCAAAGTACAGTCTCTTTCTTTTGCACTCCACATACTTTTGCTGTTAGAATTACGAAGCCGGTAGGAATCAAGAAAATACAAACAGCCAGTTACAAACCAGTTGCTGTTTCGCGGCAGGTCAAGCAATGAAAGCCTGAAGCTGACTCTTCAACTTCTTCCAGGGCTGATGTTAAGAGTAGGTGATTATTTAACCCAAGAATAGCTTTAATTGTGGAAGATGGGAAGGAAGTCTCCTGGTCTTATTTTCTACCAACTATTTTTGAGAACTGAATAAAACAGTGATGGTTTAGTTTGATAGTCAGGCAGTTTATTTGTTCTTCAGTCTGTTACCTAGCCAGTTCTTTGTTCACGTTTTTTTTAAGTGGTGAAGGGCGCCGCAGCAGGCGCTACGGACGCACCGCAGCCTTGAGGCTTATTGTGCAACCCTATGATGAAGATGAAGATGATGATTAGTTTTTGTCCTTTTCCTAGTAATGGAGCACCGGTGGAATGAAGTTGACAGGGGAAAACCGAAGTACTCGGGGAAAAACCTGTCCCAGTGCCACTTTGTCCACCACAAATCCCACATGGACTGACCCCGGGATCGAATCCGGGCCTCCGCGGTGGGAGGCCGGCGGCTAACCGCCTGAGCCATGGCACGGCCTTTTTTGTTCACGTTAGTACCTAGCCCACGGGCTGGACAACCATGGTTTCGTGGTTCGATTCCCGGTAGGGGTACGAGAGCTTTTACTCTCCAAAGCCTAGCCCCCTGTACCATAGGTACTGGGGCCTTTTCCCTCAGGCGTAAAGCGGCCAGGGAGTAAAACCATTCACTTCCACCTATCGCTAAGTTTAAGAATGCGCGGAGCTCTACCTCCACTTCCCATTTGACTTCATCGTACTTAATGAAGTACACTGACAACTATATATTGTTATTTAAATAGAATGATCCATCATCCATCAGGCGGGTTACAGAGAGTGATCTCGGCGTGTTGGGCAAAACTGCATTGCGTGAACTTCTTTATGGGAGAAATAGAATTATATGAACTCAGAGGTTTATGATTCCCTCCACGCTATCGCTTAAAATGCGTACAATTTTAGACATTAAACCTTTACACGGTACTTGGTTGCTGACTCTGCCAGCTTCCGTAGCGTTTAAGTGAGCAACTACCCGCTCTGGGCGCATGCATTTACATTTTTCAGCATTCGGCTTTTGTCCCCCCCCCCCCAGACTTTACATTTAATTATTTTAAAGCTTTTATATTTAAAACGTCGGTGGGCAACGTTGAATTTGGCTAGGAACTATTGTAGTTAACGACTTAACCAATCCATCCGTCAGTCACTTTGTCAGCAAAATAACACAGAAAACGTAAACTACCGGGAATATTAACCCTTTAAAAACGAAACGTAATATGTTTATGTAAGGACTCAGTGCGTACCGCGCTGTAAACACTCTTCTTCTCGGTTATGGAAAAAGAGTATCTTAATGTTTTATAAGGCAAAAGTTGCTGTTTGTTCTGAGATCCGTACAAAACACATAAACGTAATGTGGGCACCACGTAGAATTTTTTAACGTTAAACCTGGTGGTACGTAAAGTTACCGCTAGGCTTTAAAAGGTTAATGAATCAATGGAGACATTCTAAAAGATTTTGACGATGGTGCATAATATTGTGTGGTGGTGGGTTTATGGACTTTATCCATCGTCCGAAGAGTAAAATATGAAAAATATTAAAAAATTAAAATCACAGCGTTTCGGAAGCTGGCTCTGCTTCCGTCCTCAAGTGAATGGAGGGGGAGAAGAGAAGAACACCTACTCTGTTGGGACCGTTAGACAGAGTAGGTGTTCTTCGCTTCTCCTCCTACACTTATCTGAGGACGGAAGCAGAGCCAGCTTCCATCACGCTGTGATTTTAATGTTTTCAATATTTTACTCTTCGGACGATGGATAAAGTCCATAAACCCATCACCACACACTGGAGACATATTGCAACCTCAAATTTCTTAGAGTCATTAAGCCACACTTTCTTCAAAATTTAGGATCACCAGCAAAACTAAATTTACTGTAACCCTGTCATGTAGACGAAACTTATGGAAGAACCAACATAAATGTTGTCTTAGTTATGGTAATTGGGCACGCGGTGGCGCAATTGGTTGAGGCCCTGCGCTACAAGCCGGAAGGTCGTGGATTCGATTCCCGATGCCGTCCTTGGTGTTTTTCAGTGGCATTATCCTTCCGGCCGCACTACGGTCCTGGGGTCGATTCAGCCTTTAACAGAAATGAGTACCAGGAATATTTCCTGGGAGGTAAAGGCGGCCGGAGCGTAGGGCTAACAACCTTACCACATTCATGTGCCGACTGTCTTGAAATCTGGGAACCTCAACCTACGGGAACCCTTAGGATCTGTCCAGGTCTGTAATGGGATTGCTTTACCTTTACGTGTGTTAAATCGTTACCTGTTGCAAGCCTTTAAGCATTAAGACCACGAAAGCGTGCGTGCATAAGCTGAAACAACTTAAGTTTTAGGTTGCCCTCTCGTTGTACTTTTCGCTTTTAAAAATCCAGACCATAGAACATGTCGCAATCACATAGTAAAAATGTTGAGATTTTTTCTTTGTATCTTGAAATGTTACTGCATCTGGTCACCACACGAAAAGCGACATGGGGATAAGGTAAGCATATGTTCAGATTAATGAAACAGTAAGCAGACTGATGTCAAGGCTGCTGGAGATTAGCAATCATGTCTTGTTTTTGTACGTCCCAGGTCCCAAATACTAATTTGGTGTCTGCGGCACATCCTATGATTTGCGTGGGTTCAGAATGAGGTAGATGAATGTTGGGAGGCACACGTACAACTCAGAAACATGGACACAGAGACGGACCGTTTTTTTATAACGTATGTGCCTAGACAAAGCAAGAATTCAGAACCGGTAAGAGTGGCTGTTCGCAAAAATATTTCTCTTCTTAAATAAAACAAAACAAATTTTCTTTCAGTTGCGTCTTTCCTTCCACCCTGCTACCAGATTCATAGATGCTAGCATCTGGAACAATTATATTTCTTAATTGAGAATTAAAGAATCGTCTGTTTTATTCGGATCAAGGCCATGCAAAGTCGACCATTCTTCACGTGGCTTATAAGAATTTGACTTCTGCAATCAAACTTGTGAATGCCCTAAAACATTATTGATTTTATGCATTAGTACTCTCCAAAAAAATTGTGCCCCCATGCTTTTCATATTAAAACGAAACAGATTTCATATATCTTTCAGTAATGTTTTAAGTACATTCGAAATTCTTGACCGTGACTCGAGGGTTTACAAACTTTTGGAGCAGATTATTACCTCCACCTTTAATATAGCAGATGGAGACAGTACATTCCTCCGGAACTTTACTAAATTTCTATCAGAACACACGGCATCATGTCACAGTTTGCAGCAGTATTCTATTGAAGCAGTTGATTTATTTAATCTATATGAAACTTATGTAGATATCATACCCAAGACGAACATCCAAATGGCTTATATTTTAATTCCTCGTCACCACTAACACCAATGTAGCAACTGTTCAGAATTATGAAATAGGGCTAACATTAGCTTCACATAATTTAAGGTACTGAATTTTTGTTCTGTTAGAGTGATTCGGGGAAAATCCAGCTTTTCTTACGATAACCTTCTATGATCATGGATCAGTCAGTAAGTTCACATCAAAATGGTGGTTGGAAAACCTCGCTGAATGGGAGTAGGTGGGAGGCACAAGCCTTGATGGGAGGATAATCATAATGCAGTGATACTCAATACGTGGCCGCGGGGAGCGTGCGGCCCTGACAATGGATATTGCAGTTTGTTATAGTAAAATCTTGTTCATCGTGTTGGATAAAGCAGATTGTCTAAGGACTGTCACTGTCATCTAGCCATTTGTTAGGGAAGGAGAGAGGGACGGACAGGTAGTGTTTATCAGACAACGCCGCTGTTGTCAGTGTGACCTTGTGCTAAAGTAACATCGCTTTATAGATTAGTGTCCCTCGGCGACTTAATTTTAAGAAAACTTAGGTACATCACGAAAAGCCGGAACCAGGGACACATATTTAGGGAGTCTTCTTCAACGATTACCTTTCGACCGTCAATTTAAAATTTTATTAATTTTGTATGCGTTATATCAAGCCGTTTTCTTTAACAAAGTGAATGCTGTGTTAATTCGATTGCTTAATCAGTACAGTTTTATTGCTTAGATAATAAATTTTCTTTCATTTTAATAGGTTATTTCAAATTATAACTCAGTCAACACGGTCCCCTTTTTATTACAAAAACAGGGTCTGTTTTAAGAGTTCACTACATTTTTCATCCTAAGATTTCGTCATGAAGAGAAAATAAAATATATATAAGGCTCTGTTCGTTATAAAAATGTCCTGTTATTACTATTTGTAATGCTTTATAAAAATTCATGTAACATGGCCTGAAATATATATAGGCCTACTGTGGACATCTCATACACACGTAGCTGTGTTATTAGAAAACTATTTTTTTAAGATTTTCTGATTATATGTAATTAAAAAATGGTAGGTAATAAAATCGTTCTAAGTCAATTTTATCTTAAAATTGGCTTAGTCTCTTTCATACGTGTATGGGATTACTTGAATTACAAGAAGGGGTATGCTGACCTAGTATCATTTCTCTTTACGCATACGACGTTAGCTCGATATTTTTTGCAGGAGAACTGGATAAAGTGTAGTTTTCTGTATTACTTTGTATGTTTTATTTTTGACGCAATAGTAAGTTCTGCTGCCATATTTATATTCTGAACAGAAGTCGTGCTGCAGTGTGGAATTATTGTGCTGAAATTACGTAATGAAAATATAAAAATTAATATTTGTTTAGAGGTTTTTTAAATTTTTTAAAATTTCTTTTGTTTGTAGTTTTACAATTCCATAGCATTTCATAATACAATTAATAAAACAGACTCACAATAGCTCAGTCGCCATAGTGACTAGGCTGCGTGCTGGGCGACCAAAGCCTCCAGACCGGCTCTGGTGTCCACCCAGCCACTTATTCAGTGAGTATTGGGGATCTTCCCCGACATGAAAATTTAATGCATTAAGAATAAAAGGAGCTAAACTTCCACTCCCTCATAGGCCTTCATTGGGCGCAGAGGTACAACTTCAGCTCTACTCTACTTTTATGCGCGAATAAAATATTCTGCCAATATTAACCCCGAGTACTGTTTATTCTATAAATTCTGTAGTTTCTGGTGCATTCCTTAGTTGAAAATTGAACAAATGTAGGTAGCGGCAAAGCTTAGGGCACTGGGAATGTAGTGCAGTCCCCTCACTGTATTTCTAATGAGTGCATATGTTATAATGGATGGTAGACCAATGTTGTAATATGTCAAACCCTCAACGCGAGGGACGTTCCTGAAAGCGACGCATTCGGTACAACCTCTTTGGACAAATTTAATATTTTATGGCATTAATGAAGATATGGGAACAGGGACGTACAGCATAAAATAAATATATATACCTGGTAAATTCATAAACATGTACCTCATATATTATCGTTGTTTGAGTGACTGAGTGATTTCAGTGACACTGTTTGCCATGGTTACTATTGACGTCGGACCCGGGTAGCCATATTTACTTGATGGTAGAGGCTACTCTCTGTGAGATGCGCGCTGACGCTGAAGCAAGAATTTTTATAACCGAAAGACCAACGTTGCAGTTCAAAGATTAGCGAGGCCTGCTTCATATTTTGGAGTTCTGTGATTTGATGCTCGTCTCGGAAGGCGTCTAGCATGAGATTTGTGGCTGGTCTAGCTTAAAACAGCTAACGACCACCTCATCTTCAATCCGTTAGTCACGTCGCTTTTTCATTTTACGCTGCAGAACTAATGCAGTTGGACAGTCGTCCATGAATAAACCAGGAGACAAGAGAAAACAACGCGCATTTCTAAATTTTGCATGCTGAGAGTAGAGCTAATCAAGGACACAACTCCAAAGTCGGGGATTTTATGGCGATGGGAAAGGAAACGTGTGGTGGTAGAAACACACACACGCTTACATCGATTCTCTGGATGGTAGTCGATCCCGCGAATCCGGATTTCGCTTGGCGCGCGGCAACTGGAATCAGAAATTCCGTTTATTGTTATTTGTACTGGTCGAGAACTACTCAGGGGAGCGGAACTCAATTTTGACGCGTCCAGTAGGTCCTGTTCTGAGCCAGAGCGCGGAGCGGACATTGCTCAAGGTCGGACACATGGTCGGCCGGCGAGCGGGTTCCTGAGTCGGTGTGGGAAGCCGGCGGGGTCTATCACATCATGCCCAATGAGCCATGCACCGAGCCAGTGACCCAGTGCCCTTGAAGTACGGCTGGAGCACTGACATCTCCCACTCTTTCATGAGGAATGGCCCGGGGCCCCGGGCGTTCCAGTGTCCATTCGCAGCACGCCCGCCCGCTCCAAACTTCAAGTGACCATGTTTTCTCACACTGCTACTCTCGCCTCCGGCAAATAATGCGGCTTCGATGATTACATTCAGTCTGGGACCAGGTTAGCGTGATTTCTTCTTCCTTCTAATCGCATTATGAAATATGAAACGCAGAGGAACATCTACGCTTCAACTGTCGCGCTTTAGTGCTGCATGTTACGGTGGTCACTGGCACAGGTCGCTGCTTGCAGATCGGAAATCTGGACTGAGGAGATTAGTGACTTTCCTTGTTCCCTCCAAATAAATTTCTGCGTCACTGCTCTCAAATACCACATACAACCGCTTCCATCCGTGTGTCTCACGCTTCGTAATCATTATTATTTTATAGCATAACATGACCATGTCAATAAACATCTTTCAAGCAAACCGCTGAGCAGAAAAATGTTAAAGATGCTTGAATCCAATAGGGAATTTCGAAAAATTACACAAGATGGAACCACACAATTTGTATTCTTCACCTAATATTGTCAGAAGGATTAAACAAAAAAGGATGAGCTGTAAGGAACGTGTAGTAAAAAAAAACATGAAGACAAACGATTACAACATTTTGGTTGGAAACTCAAAGGGAAGAAGTCACTTGCTTAGATGGAATGACAGTAAGGTTTGAAGGCGTGGACTGAATTCAGCTAATTCAAAGTACGGTTATTTGGATGGCTTTTTTAAACACGGTTATGAAATTCCTGTTCGAAATAAGTAAGGAATTTCCTCTTGAGTGGGTATCACCTGCCAAGAACAGCTTGTACTCTGAACTTCGATAATAACAACGCATAAAGGAATACTCCAGCCGAACTCATGTAGTGTCAAACATGTACTTGGTCTTGAGACTTCACTGATCGAAGCTAGTCAAAGGTAAAGTTAAAACTTCTTAGAGTAAGAAATTGCTCACTCTTTTATTTAATTAGTTATTCCACGCTTTGGAAATCGTTTGGAATTGAATTGTGTTTTGCGTCTTGAACTGGGCCTACAAAGGACTGTTGTTTTTGGTATTTTGAACCTTTTTGATATAATGTATTTGAGCTTCACATAGTGTAGGCTTGTTATTGAACCAGCACAAATTAAATATTTACTTTAATATTACTTGTTCTTGAGATGTGACGCCGTGAAATTTGAGAGGTGCCAACCTACACGGCATTAAGTCCGAGGTCACACATAATCTTAATACTGTTGTGAGAATCTCAAATTTTACATAAAATTTATTTGTCCAACAAATTCTAGTATAGACTTGTAACACTAAATAACATTAAAATTATATTATCGATACGACCTTACGTGATGCTTGCATTTAGACAAATCACGTGAAGAACTCAGAGAGACATGTATTTGGTCACGGTTAGTCATCTGGTCACGCCTAGTCATTTGAAAGTCGTGAGAATGGTGAACTAGAATATGTCCTGTGAAGATCTTCCAGTGTTAAAAATAAAATGGGGAAGTGCACGTCTAGAAAGTGGGCCATAAAGGAGAAAGAGAGAGGACGGGATTTTGTATCAAGTATGGCATTATCGATTATAGCAACTTACAAGTATGAAATATTAATGTACTATCTTCCTGAAGTGCCTTCCATCTTCTCTCTGGAGGGTTTGGTGCCACAAAACGGGCCCCTCATTCTGTATATGATCTGTAGATCCCAATTCTTTACCCATTAAAGCACTAGCCTCCGGGCCATTTATGTTAATCATTGGCGCCTAAGTTCTATTTTCCCTGGCTTATTCTGTACACACTTTTCCCTCCCTACTGTAAAAAGTTAGACCAGTTTCGTGTAAGCATATTAGAAAGGTACACGGCGTGGTGTTTCCAATGCAATAGACACGTCTTCTGGACGTTTTGTAATGTAAGCATCACACAGCAAGCAGGAAACCTGAAACGTAAATACTTTCAGGCAGTTTCGAAAGCCAGCTTGTCACATGTATTTGGAACGTGTCTGACTGGAATTTCGGCCGGCGCATAGATAGTCCCGTGTGAAATGTTTTGTTGCGGAATGTAATGCCGTGTAATGAGGTAGGAAAGTAACAACGTTCCTATAGCTACTATCTACAAACTTGCACGGCGTAATGTTACAGAAGACTGCAACCTCAACCTCCACAACCCTGAGAAAGTCGAATTCTGAGATTTTCAGTTATTTATTTAGTCCATGAAATCTGCTCTATTCTGGGGTATTACGCGGCGTCATGTTGTAATTGTTTACCGACGTTTCGGGATAACGTATCGGTTCCATGAATATGGGACTGATATTTTGTCCCGAAACGTCGGTAAACAGTTACCACCACGTGCCGCGTAATATCCCAGAAGAGCGCAGATCTGACCAACATAGCGACGGAAGCTTATTCAGTCCAACCTGGCATCAGCAAAAGCTGCAGAACTGCACACTTAGCCCAGGCCTGCGGTGCTTCCGGAGCATTAGCCGAAGGGCCCTTTGAAAGAAGATGTATGGTACAGAGGCATCGCTGTGGAATTTCATTCACAAGGTTCCCCTTTCGAATTTCTGCCTTTACACTAAATACCCTGAGACTTTAGTGGTTTCTTCAGTCTCTCAAGGCAAATCCCGGGATAGTACACCGATTAGGTCACGACTGCTTCTTCCACTTCGTTCCCAATTTATTACTCATCAGTCGGTCACCCATCAACTACGCTACCTAGGAGCATACAAGCCCACTGAAGTGTCGTAAAATATACCAAAAAAACATTTGTTCAAACCCACATCCGAATGTTCCAGTTCACTGTACGTAGCCTTTCTCGCATTTCAATTGACACCATTTAAATTTTGCTAATGTATAGCGTAAACATATAAACAGAACGAAAACTAAATGAGATGTACCAAAAAATGTTGCTTACTGGTGCTTTGTTTCCCGAAGTTAGTTTAATTCCGACTGGCGACTGCGAATTATCCTTTGAACTCGAAAGTTGAGACGGGCTCTGGACCGAGCCGACCCACTAGCCGCTGCGCACCTGATGGGAAACAGCAGAATAAAGAAGCTGAACGCTCATATCTGTCTAGATCTCATATATTTACCTGGAAGTTTATCTATATGATTTTTGTTTAGGTCACTGTCACTGCAGTTCCGCCCTATAAATGGGGTATATACACATTTACCTCCATGTGAATGTCGTCACATAAACTAACACCTTGCTAATTAATTAAGATAGTTAACACTTGCTGTACATAATAAATTGCTAGGTTGGGCACCAGTAACTGGCAGCAAGTCTTCCAGTCTTTCTCACGGCATGTGAAGAAAAAGTAACACAAATCGAGCTGATTTGTAGCCTAAGCTTCAAGAAGCAATGGATTATCGTTAAGTACCATCTACAGTTACCGCGACAGTAATTATAAATCAGTAAAGTCGTCCTGCCGATAGACTGATTAATGCCCTTGATTTCTACTATTGATGCAGACCTTGGCGAAACATGATCTAGCTGCAAATACATAAAAAGATGTTATTTCAAGGTGTCCCTGAGCGACTAGGTCTTTAATTACAAAGCGGTGATGGCCGGCGATTAGTGTTCTCCTCATAGGTCATGATGTAAGCACATTTCTGGAAAATATATAGACCAACCTTTATGCGTCTGCAGTATTAAATTTATTTCCATTAGTCTTCTAACGATATGGCAGACTTTATAGTTGCCGACTTCCTGTCTGAGTCCATGTTCATTGTATGATAATTCGGTTTCCACACAAATGTGGAGATACGAAAAAGTACAGTTCCTTCGTTTTATTCTTTGTTGTCTGTGGTCATTAGTGTAAACACTGAGGCAGTCTGTGTAGTGGTAACGCTCGTAACTTGTATTCACGAGTTACTGGCTTCGAATCTTGGAGCTAATGGCTACCCTGACTGATGATGATCGTGGTTTTCCTCCATATCTCCACGCGAAGTAGGTAGGATAGTCTTATTAAAAATCTTTTACTGGCAACATTCATGATAGATATCTCCTCGTAATTCAGTGCTATTAATTCCTGCAGTTGAATGACCTTTCTTATATATTATTATAAGCATTTAATTGTAGCTTAATCTAAAGAGGTTTCCTTCATTTACTTGCGTATTTAAGTAAGAAAGCCATTATAACCACAGAATCGAGGATCTGTTGTTCTGTTTACTGCTTAGATGCTCACGAAATAAATTTGAGCTGATACTGTCGTGCCGCCACCTCATTTTTATTATTAATAAGAAATACAAGTTTTACTAAATTTTATTTTCATTTAGATTTTAAGATCATATAGGGCCACCTATAGTGACACATGTGATTCAAAATGGAATGATAAATAGCTTTCAGCCAACAACAGAAAGTACAGTAATGAAGAAGAGGCTAATATGAATATTGAATTTAAATTCAAATTGAAAGAAAATAATAACACTGCTTCTCGCTAATGGGCGGTAAACATAACCGACCGATGCTCCACGTAAGACAATTACACCAATTTGTGTATGTCTGTTGTTCATGCAATATCGTATTGATGGTGATCAAGGATCGAGATATACCTTCGTAAGTAGTTTGCAGGTAACAGGGCAAGGCAACAAATTCAGCCTTACGTGTTTCTTTTTTCAGCAGTGTTAGACCCTGCACCACTAAAATATCTAAACTTGGCGGCAGTAGTGCAAGAAGTTTAGCACTCAGTACTGAAAGAGCAATGAGTAATTAAAAGTATACATTTTTTATTATCTCTTTGTTTGGACGTTTTTTCCAGACAGGAAAACGTAATGCTAACCGAGCCTGGTGACCTCGGTCTTGTGGCTAGGTTAAACACCTCTCAACAAACGGACCCGGTTCGTGACCTGACCTGTCAGTGCAGGATTTGTAGTAGGGAGCGCAGCCTTGAGGTTAGTTTTTCATCGCCATCCTTAAATCTCTTTGACATTCTCTCTACCGATATACACATATTCCAGTTGACCTTAAATGTATCTTTTACACGTGTGTTTTTGTGCATTGAATATGGTCTGTCATTCTGAGGAAAGTAAAAAACTGAACGAAATTCAAAACAGATTATCGAGAAATAATACGTAACGGGAGCCTGCAGTAAGTTACGTAGCAAGGAGTTTCATAATTGGTTTATTCTTCATAACTCGGCAGCCCTTAGTGGGCCAGGGCCTACTCATTATCGAGGCTTCATTATCACACTCAGTTACACACACACATTCGGTAGGACTCCTCTGGACGAGTGATCAGCCCGACGCAGAGACCTCTACCTGCCAACACACAACACTCACAAGAGACAGACGTCGGACCCACAATCCCAGTAAGCGAACAGCCGCAGACCCACGCTTTAGACCGCACAGCCACTGGAATCGGCGTGTCATAATTGGTACCCTTCATAAATTACTGTTTAGATTATTAATTAAATGAGTTTTAAACGATTTAGAGCTGTAGTATGGGTGGAGAAACATAAATTAGGCCTACATACAAAATATTATTTATGTGATCCTGTGGAAACTAACACTGTGAAAGAAGACTAAAATTAACGTCAGGGGACGACGCCATGAGGGTGTGAAATTAATACAATTGATGTTTCAAGTCTTATGGGATGTCACACCATATCAGCTTGTAAATAGTTACGGACATTTCGAAGGACCGTGGCGTCTTCTTCTTCAGGGTCAAAGTGTCCACTCTACGTCCCTGAAGATGAAGGCTCAGCGGCGTCACTTTCCAGAAGACATGAGCCTTCAGCAACAACGATCTCAGAAGCACAAACCCCGCCCAACACGACTGACACAGAATGGTGCTGACTGGCGATCTGTGTTGACCTTCCCTTCATACGACATTTTATATACCTGAAGACGTCTGTCTTTAACAAACTCTAAATCGTGGCTGTCAAAACCAGCTGTGTGTTTTATTTTAAAGCAGTAGAATACAGTATACGAAGTATCCTACTCCCAAAACCTACGCTTAATAGCCAGAATCCGCTGGCATATCTTTTTCTTGCTTGGCCTTCAACTGTTCGTTTCATGCAGACCACTTCGGTCTCTGCGGCAGCGTTTGATACCTAAGCCCTACTTTTTCATTTACACTCAGTAAGTTTATATTTCTTACAAGAACGCCTTATTTAACACTGCGTATGTAAATTTATGCACTCTCATGTGCAAGTCCCTGGTCTCGTCTGTAACTACAACTATCAGCACGTAAAACATGATTATATAGCTGCTGCATTTATTGTGTTTTTACTCCTATCTTATAGGTTAAGCACAATTAACTGCAAGTTCAAGGTTAGTCCACTTAGCAGATGCCCTCAAATACAGCTGCATAATTAAAATGTTTCAGGCCGGAAGGTTAAAATTAATATATGAATGAATATTCGCGTTTATTACGCGTCTTTTCATTTCCTTCGTTTCCTTTTTTTCTTTCACATTCTTTCTGTCCGTCTTCCTTTAATTTATTCATTCATTCATTCATCCATTCTTTCATTCATTCGTTCGTTCCTACTTCCTTCTCCAATTACAAGTATAAGCTACATTGACATAGCTCCATGTACAGATGTTAAATCCTTGGAACGGAACCCCTCATGAGGAATTAAATGTTTTTCAACTAATTAAGAAAGTCCCCGCATTTTATGACGCCTGACGATTCATGGTTGTGTCCGCAAAAGCCCTCTACGGGTCCTCATTCTCAGCCAAACGAATTCAGTCCGGATATTCCCTTACTGTTTTGAAGATACATTTCAATATTATCGCCCCACATATGTCTAGGTCTTCTAAGACTTCTCTTTCCTTCGGGTTTTCCAACTAAAAGTCTTATGTACTTCTCATTTCCACCATAGGCCTATGTGCCATATGCCCTATCCATCTGAACCTCCTTGATTTCATGGCACTAATAACATGGTGCGAGCAATACCAAACATGAAGCTGATCACCGCGCAGCTTTATCCATTCTCCTGTTTCTTCCTCCTTCCTAGGCTCAAATATCTCCCTCAGAACCCTATTCCTTAAAGCCAACAGACCCTGCTCTTGCCTTAGTTTGAGAGACCAAGCTGCAAACCCATACAAAATAATGGGAAAAATTATAACTTTCATTAATTAAACTTTACGTTTCTAGGCAGCGGCCGGGAAACCAATAATTCTTAACTGAATGGAAGCAAGTAAATAAACTGATGTTATAGTAATTAAGGCCGGTTCCTGAATATCGAAACCTGTAATGAGTTCCTCGATTTTATTTCTGAAGTCTCTTTATATTTTGTTCACACACATCGCACAGACGCTCCAGTAAAGAAGTGTAAACCTCCTATCCACACCTGCTACTTATATCTAATCGCAAGCCTGCATAGGAAGTGCAGTTGCTAGAACTAGCAGTTAGTGTAATTGCTCCATGTTACTTTCACTTCATGTGTAAGATCATTTATCCGATAAATTTACGTAATTTTATGAAGATGGAAGGGTCACATGGTACGCGTGAGAGCGATGCGAAGAGCATACAGAATTTTGAGTGGAAAACTCGATGGAATAAGGCATGTGGAAGAACAACGTGTCGATACGAAGAAAACGTTGAAGAGTTTAAAGTACAATGCTGTGCTGCTAATATCCTCTCTTCTTTTCCGTTCTACGTTCTTCTCCACTTTTTCCTCTTCTCTGTGTTTCGTTACTTTTCTCTTTCATTATGTGACGTAGCTTTCTAAATCCTATAACGAACGTTCTTTTTCATAAAAGATTAAGAATTTCTTGATTAGCGGAGGGAATTTAGCTTTTCAAGAGGGGGTGCTCCACGGAGTTAGGTATGGATATTACTTTGCATTATTTTCATGACCAGCTAGTGTCTTTAGATAGAATCCTCTCGTTTGACAACCGCGTCGGATGTTTAAAGTAGACTGACATTTTACAGACTGACTCCATCAGGGTCCTATTATCAGAATCCTGATCATGGAGATAGAGAATCAGTCTATGAAATTTCTGTCTAAATTTACCACCTGACGCGGCTGTCAACCCGAGAAGATTTTATTAAATTGAATCGCCACGAATGTTTCAAAACGTATATCTGGTACTTTGCATAAAACTTTGGGCTCCTGCCAAATGAGACAGTTTCGTTCTTTGAAGGTTATTAACTATCACAACATCCTAAACTTTTCGCCGCAGACCAGGAAGAAACGGAAGAGAGTGCGAAATTATAAAATGCAATTGTAGTGACGGAAAGGCAGTAAATTAAGCAGAAGCATTTATCCCCTCTCGCCCTTTTTGTCTCCATCAGAGGTCATGAATAATGTTTTCGCCTGTCACGCTATGTGAACCTGCTTAGCGATTTCATGGTTACACGTGGAATGCTGACTGGATTGCCTAACCTTCAATACCAGAGAGGACCTTGATATTTCTTGTCATCTCAACGTGAAGGCATTGCTATGAATTGTATCAACCATCGCCATATACCCTTTAACGACGAAGGAATGTGGGAGAAATTTCTGTCCGGACAATACACGTACTTGTATGCAGGCTCGTTAGAGTGAAATAAATACTTTCAGAAGATCTGAAGTAGAAATTCATGTCGTAATTTTAAACAGCAATTTTAAAATGCTGAATTAACTTTTTAGCACGACTTCTGAAGAATAAGAGTTGCAGACAATGTTGTCACCAAGGTGTCTAGCTATGAGCTGGAAGACCGCTGTTCAATAACCGGCAAGGGCAGGATTACACGCTCCGCAACCATTTTGCACCCAACGCAGCCAACCACTCCGTGTAGGGCGATGACATAGAACAGATGAATATTTAGACTTACGTGATGTTGATGGAAGCAGAAGGTTCATCTTACTCGTCCACAAAAGCCCAGCTTGGTCCGAAACAAATCACTTCAATTTATAGCTCAACGTTACTGTCAGTAGTGCAGACTAGATAACGTCGAAGGGTGGACCAAATAATGAATAATGAAATAATAAACACCAACTAATGCACCAAAATATATATATGTAATCTTTATTCGTAAAAGTCGCCTACATGTTTCGATCCTGCTGTATTAATATTATTCTCCCTGAAGATGGCCCAGCAGGGTCGAAACATGTAGGAGACTTGCACGAATAAAGATTATATATATATTTTGGTTCATTAGTTGGTGTTTATTATTTCATATGATACAGTGCGAGGACATGGAACATATTAAATGAATAATGAATTGGAAAGGACGTGGAAGGAAATGGTCACGGATTAAATGGCATGTTATTCCACTATTTGCCTGGAGTGACACAAACACCAAGAAAAACCTCCGTCAGCCAAGCCGGACTCCTACTCGGGATTTCAAACTGGGACATCCCGAATACAAGGCTCATGTTATGCACTCCACCACTACAATTAGTGTATTTTCCCACGTCCATTTTCTACATTAATCTTCCATATCTTTCAAGAATTCACCTCCATTGAGCGCTTCCAACCCTAACTCTGAAACGCTATGTGTTTCCCTATGCTTCATGTAACTATAACCGTCAAAGAAAGATAGCCTTGAAACAAAACAGTACACAACTGGCATTATCGGCATATTCAATATAGGAAACTTTCAAGACATTGAGTCCAGTGGCCTTAAAAATTGATTCAATTAACTAGGTTATGGATTCATTGACTTAGAAGACTTTTTGTATTGAAGGTCTGTACTACAATATAAATTGCCTACCAGATACAATTGCGGCGTACCTGAAGCACCTGAAAATTCGGTTTGGATATATTTCGAATATATAATCGCACTGAAAATTTAATAACATGAAGTTATTAAAGTTAAAACAATTTAGATAATTAAACTTTGCAGATTTAACGAAAAAATTGTATCAGCGGGTTCCAGAGAGAACCCTTCAATTGATCCACCCTTGTACATTACCACGTATAGCCGCTGAGGGGCATAACGGAATATGAAGATCCATTACTACGTGAACAAGACATTGCTTATATAGTGATTTCTTATGTTTTAATGATATCTTGCACGCAGAATAACTTAAGGCTATCGCGGTCTAAATGCGGCTGTACGGAAGCCATATTTTTTATGGGCTCCCGAAAAGGCTGGTTGCAGTTGAGGTTTTGTAAGACTCATATTTTTTATTTAAATTATTATACTGCTTTCTCTGCCTTGACAGTTCAAGACTACACTTAGATGGGGCCCCCAAATTAATTTTTGCATTGAGCCCAGAAATGTCTGAATCCGTCCCTGTGTGCATCTTTTCTATTACCGAGTGATGGCCATCTTACATTTAAGGAGATTTATTTACGAAATGCGCCAGCTTATAAAACCAGTGGACCCTACCCTCATACCTACAGCCTGAACAGAAGTATTATGGTGACTTACGCAAATGTGGCAAGGTAATATCCAAATTGGCTTGGAAACTCAAGTTGCCAATAGGATCCAGTTTCCTGTGGACAGGGTAAAATGTCGTCGCTTTGTAAACACGGTAATTAAAGTTTGTGCGCCATAACTTATGAAACAACTTGTTTGTCTAAGAAAGAGTCAGATGTTTAAAACAGACAAAAATTTGTCACTATATGTTAATAGTTCTATATTTTAATATTGCTACTAGGTCGCATGAAATTGTTAGAATTTCTTTTGTACCTTATTTCCACATAAAGTACCGGCAAATATAATTTAACATGCAAATTACGTACACCTTTGTAGTATGCATATGGCGTTTCTTTCTGCAGGTGCCATTTGGTATTTGTGTGTGATAGGATGCAGGGTGTAGCTATCAGTATTTGTAAAAACAGGCAGATGCAGCTGTATGCATATTAAGAATTTCTAAGTACGCTAATTACAGTGTAACAGATCGGATCGGAGTGCCCCTATTGACATGTACTGTGGGCCCCAGAGCGTGAACAGCTCGACCTCTGTAACCTCTAGATTGCGCGGGTTTGCTGAACTCGACCACCTTTACGCAAGACGAGGTACCAGCGTTCCTTTATTTCCCTTACACAGCGCTCCTTTACCTCCTTCTCAAAAAATGAAGATCTTATGAGAGTGATGTGCTAGAAAATGGATTTCACCTTTTGAAGACTGTTGTTCGATATATCTACGTGGAAATTTTATGTGAAGATAACGTTCATCTATCTTAAGATGACACCCGTTCAAAACTGTTCCATCCATCCTTAGAAAGAAGCCGATCTGGTCATCAATAAATTATTTTACACCTTTGGTCATTTAAAATAAATCTGCTCCGCTGGTAGGTAATTCAGCGACACTTTACAGACTGCAGATTTCGTTTCGAGTCGATTATATTGTAAAGTAACAAATGGACTGCGTAAGAACCTGTCAAGATAGCTAACGGCAGTATCCGAATACTCGGCTGGAGAAGGGAAGGAAAAGAACTGAAGCTTCAGCCAGACTGAAAAGTCGGTTCCTGACTAAGACAAAAAGATTTAGCCTCCCAAAACAAGTCACCGTAGACCGGGATAGCGTAGTCGGTATAGCGACTCGCTACTGGCTGGACGGTCCGGGGATCGAATCCCGGTGGGGGCGAGATTTTCCTCAGCCGTCCGGACCAGACCTTGGGCCCACCCAGCCTCCTGTACAATGGGTACCGGGTCTCTTTCCCAGGGGTAAAGCGGCCGGGGCGTGGGGCTAGCCACCCCATCCCCTTCTCGTGCCAAGGCTCACGAAGGGTACAGCTATACCTCTACTTCCCCTCTTGGGCCCTCAGGGCCTGTTATAGGGTGAACCTTTACCTTTAAAACAAGTCACCTCACGTCGCACGAGCGTAAGTAATCCGTACGAAATAGGGACACAGTAACAGAAATTGTCTGAGATCGGACTGAATTTTATTTACGTACTTTTTAACAGTGTTATGAGTGTACTTGTACGACGGCCTGATGTGCGACACACGTAATGCGGGGAAAAAAATAAGGAAATCATGTAGGGTTTCGATGGAGAAACACGTTGGAAAACGATCCCTTGGAAGACAAAGAATGAGACAGGGAACAAACGTAAAGGTTTACTTATACTTGTGCTTGTTGTATCATACGAAGGCTTGCAGAGATGTGCAGTTAAAAGCTACTCCCTCTTTAAATAGGACGAAGAAGAGCTGGAGATGATTACTCAGTGCCGTTTGCTTCTTTTGGAGAAACAAGCGTACTCGTACTTAAACGTTGCATAGCAGGTTTTATTGGTCTAACAACAGTTCTGTGCTCAGAGACTCGAGGGTAATATCTGCAATTGTATTCGACGGAACGGTCCTTAAATAACAGATATAATGCGGTCAACACGAGTACCTTCATGATAAAAACAATACTCGTGTATATAAAACGCTACATATTTTGACCCATAGGGGACATTATCAGCCATAAATATATAAAGTGACAGTAGTTAAACAGTTATAATTCTCACTGTTACGAAAGAAGTCTCTTGTTTTCAGTTTTCACCCATTACAGTTATATTATTGTATTAAAAATCCACCTAACACAGCCTTGATTATGTATGGTAAAAATCTGTATTACATGTACGGTTGTGCTGTTGTGAGATCAAGTTTCAGCAGTAAAAGTATATTCAAAGCTGTAAAATTCTTTTATTATAAGATTGTTATAAAATCAGTAAATTTATTTCTATATTAATTTATTATAATGCGCATCAATTAAGTCTTGTTTGGTTTATGTTATATTGTTTACATTATTTTGATTTAATGTTGGTTCTGTATAAAATAAATAGGTTGACCTTTTATGAGTACCAATAATTCTATTATTTATAATAGCGATAAATATATTGATATTGACGGTTTTTTAAGTTAGACTATATCCAAATACCCGTACGACTAGTTTTAGTGAAGTGAACTGGATTAAAGTGGCTCAATATCGAGCTTGGCCGCGGACTTTTTTTTCAGCGACACTGAATGTCTGGGTTATATTGCCAGTGAATCCTACAGTTAAATATTCAGCAATTTAATCAACTGGCAAGAAGATCCGTTCTATATAGATGAAGACGTGAATTAAACAAAAGCTAGCAAAAATAAACATATGTCAAAAGTACAAAATTCCCCTAACTTAAATAAGTAACCGGGGTATGAAATTAGTAAGTGGGTCAGGCAGGCAGGCAGGCAGTGACACGGTTATTACTCGTAAATAAGCTACTCACTGATTTCGTCATTCAATTAAACAATAAATAAATCAGTTCCTGCAAATTAATCACACGTTCTCGTCGTTCCAAGAACATATCATCATCTTTCACACTGGCCATGACTACTTCACAGACCTCTCACAAAGAGTAGCGTTCACATCTGTGGTAACTGTGGGTGTTTTTTTTTAAAGCAGTTCTAAAAATGGGCGCAGGAAATAATTTACTCACATACAATATGCTGAAATGTTACAATTATTTGGAAGAAAAGAGATTCATTAAATTTTATGTTCTGAACTACGTGTTATAGTGACGTAATGCGGGGCAATTTTGTGTACAAGAATGGACACTTTGCACCCTGTGTGGTTGTTGCAGTTGCTGTCACAAATGTGGGTATCCTGCGTGGTAGGTGTAGATGCAGTTACAAATGTGGGTATCCTGTGTGGTAGGTGTAGATGCAGTTACAAATG
>BLKM01003572.1:0-23073 GCA_013340265.1 Coptotermes formosanus | reverse complement strand
TACCTACCTATCTATCTATCTATCTATCTATCTATCTATCTATCTATCTATCTATCTATCTATCTATCTATCTATCTATCTATCTATCTATCTATCTATCTTTCTGTCTAATCTATCTATCTGTCTGTCTGTCTTCTATCTATCTATCTATCTATCTATCTATCTATCTATCTATCTATCTTTCTGTCTAATCTATCTATCTGTCTGTCTGTCTTCTATCTATCTATCTATCTATCTATCTATCTATCTATCTATCTATCTATCTATCTACGTAGTATCTATCTATCTATCTATCTATCTACCTATCTATCTATCTATCTGTCTTCTGTCTACATACATACATACATGCATACATACATACATACATACATACATACATACATACATACATACGTACATACGTACATACGTACGTAATACATACATACATACATACATACATACATACATACATATATACATACACACATACATGCATACATACATACATACATACATACATACATACATACATACATACATACATACATACATACATACATACATACATACATACATACATACATACATATCTAACTAACTAGCTAGCTCCTTGTGTGTGTGTGGGTGCGTTCACGTGTGTGTGAGATTTCGTATGTGCCCTGTCTCGAGGTACAGGCGCTGTAAACCTCCAAATGCCGAATTGCGGGATTCTCGGCATTCTTCAATTCTCACCAACACTCATATCTCACTAGACGTTCGAAATATAATACATGAAAATTATTGCGTTTTGAAAGAGCTAGGCGACGAAATATTTTATTGGAAAAACAAATAAGTGGGACAGAAATTTTGTCAAAGAACTGATTATAAATGTCCATAAATTGGACAGTAAAATAAGTTTGGACAGAAATTTACACTCATAAAACTGCTGCTACAGTTTGGAACAAAAAACCAATATTCGTATGCCGACTTCAGTTTTCAACAGCCGGTATCAAAATTCAACAGCTGTTCATGTTGTAGACACTAATATTCACAGTTACGTACATATGTTCTCCAGGAACGTCTAAAACGATCATGTTCTCATTTTCCATTAACGATTAGTTAAGTCTTCAAATATGGGAGGCAACAACGTCAATTTTGGGCCAGGAGTTTAACCAGTACGAGTGTGCGCTATTTTGTCGTTCGTTCTGCGAGTATTTAAACTGGTCTGTGGGTCAGTCTCTGTTTGAGTTAGTTGTCCATATTTCCGTCAGATGGCACTAGCCACCAGCACCAGCTGTCCGAACGTTGCGGCCAAGTGGGTAGCATTCCTGCTTCATATGTGTTTGAGCCCAGGCTGAAATATCGGTAGATTGGCTGCCCTGTCGAAAGGTTTCGTAGTCTTCCTGAGTTCCCCCAGACAAATTCCGTCATATTACCTAAAATTAAATCACGACCTCGTCCTTCTACACCCTTTCGAGTTCATTATTGACCATGTAGTCTGAGCTGCTTCCGGCGTCATTATATGACTCGTAAGTAAACTAAATTATATTCGTCAGTAATAGAAAGAGTAATAACAAAAATTAACTAACACAAGATTGGATTCTTAGTTCTTCTGAAGTGTAAACAATCAGATGGTGACTAGTCGCTATGCTTACACTGTCGAAACACTCGAAATTTTACTTCTAATATTTTCCTGAACGTGGACTCTGCAATGGGTCCAACCGGATATTTCATGCTTTTGTAGACCTGTTGAAGTTTACGAAGTTACTAAAGCAGAGGAAACTTTGTGCCTGTGCTTCACTGAGTTACGCCAAACCTTGAAGGTTTATGTGAGAATAAAGGCACAGACATAAATCTTCTCACTCAGCAAGACAGTTCATGCGATAATGCTTCTAACATGCATTTGGGGGGCGCGCGGTTCAAATCTGTACTGTAACACAGCCAACCGCAATGGTTTTTTCGTGGTTGTTCCTACAGAAAAATGACAGAATATTATGTCGTTAAATAAATTATATACATCCACGAAGCATTTTTAAACTGGTGCTATGTGGAGGCGAGTGACCATATTCTTAACATTCGCTTTATTCCTGGAGGAAGAACATCTGACCCCACTGAACAGGATGCTGGATGAATCCAAAACGAGCCTGGAAACTTTGAAGGAAAGAAATATCTTGCCCTTTCTCAGGAATCGACCTCCGCCTCTGCGGTCCCACTCGTACCCTTGTTACTACACTGACAGATATATCCCTGTCACGTAGTTACACTTGTACAAAAATTAGTTAAGACCTCTTAAAAAAGTCTACAAATGTGGCATATTTTCGCAGCCAGTACAAAACTAAAGGGTAAGACTCAAATGTTTTACTCTGTCCCTGTCACAGATTGACAACTCTGTCTCTTCACATGAGAGTAATCCTTTCTCCAGAAATAATATTCTCTTATCTATTTGTATTTTTGCATACATATTATGTATGTATATATTCACACACGTAGTTAGCGTCTGCCTATCCAGTAATCAATGTAAGAAGTACTCTGTCATTCCATTTAATAACCTTTATGCTGGAACATCCATCTTAAGGTACCCGATTTAATTATCGTGCAAGACAATTGAGTGAACCCCATTTACAGTACTCCCGATAACATCTGCTCATTTGCTTATGTCTTTTATTTCTTTCTCCATTACTAAGCTGTAATATGTTTAATACTAGCAGTCCTTTCGCATAAAGTGCAATGTGACTGGGATAATATTCCTGTCAGGCTATGCCTCGTATACACCAAAATGAAATTTTTACCGTGTTGACGCGAATATAGGTCGCAGTTGTTTGTCAACTTCGCCTTTCTTAGAACCAAGACACACTTTATAATCGTTGCCTTACACTGTCGCTATGTCTCTTACGTCATAGCAGTCCTTAGCCGTCGGATTTGCTGGCAAGCTTTGTTGCTGTGAATCCCATTCTAGGGATCCAGATACGCAAGCCTTCATGTATGCGTACTTTCTCTGCACGAGGGAAATAAAAATCACGCTCAACGTCTACTTTATTTGTATAAGGCACGAATCATAAAACAAAACTTATTTTGTTTTGAAAGCAACATTCTGTATAGTTAAGCTTAAAATGTCTGGATCACAGAAATCAAGTCGAAATCCGTCCAAACACGACTGAATTCTATTTATTATACAGAACTACATGTTTCGGCCTATTTCATATCATCCTCATGTTCACAATTTGTGTTTAAAACATATTAAGGAAGGTATATAAATCCATAAAATGCGACTAAAACTATTAAAATGTGAAAATTATTATGGTCATAATCGGGAATAACACGTGTGGGTAGAGGTTCTGCTACACTGGTACATATATCTAAATAAAAATTCAGCAATGCAATGGTGTGTGACACTTGGAGTTCCATGGGCCGCCGCCAGATGGCAGAACGACTATGAGAACGTTGGAGTTCCACAGACGGCCACTAGATGTCAGGAGACGTAAATACATAGAACTGTGTTTTTTACGCGGTACGATCTGAGCCTGTAACATGATTCAGCTTTATTTAGGTGCTTTGTATGGACCTCGTATAGTATAAATTTTAACTTCTTTTGTTATTACAAGTTGTCACAGCATCCCTTCCAATCGGGTATGTCAGAGTGGATCCATTCCAAGGTCCGATTTTCCAACTTGAAGTTGTTAATTAAATATATAGGCGGTAGCTTGCTGTTATAGACAACACAGAGGGATGACATCCTTTAGAAATGTCTGGATCAACTACAGACGCTAATACGTGACGTATCTGACGCTGTTACACAGAGTGGCACTACAAAGTTTGTAGCAGATAATGAATTCAAAGTTAAACTTCATAACAGGCTTGAAGTCCTTGCTGGCGCTTAATGCCGCCGGAGTTCATAAAATTGTTAGCTGTGCAGCGCCTTCCGACAGTGCTCTAAATGTGTCGACGTGCAGTTTTTACATCACGTGTAACCTTGAGTTTCTGGTTATCATTGTGGCATGTAGTGATAAGTGCTTGGAGACTGCCTGACATATTTTCATATGCCTTCAATTGCGTGGACAGGGAAAACTTTTACCTTCTATATTTTCGTAACAGCTGTAGCCTTTACTCCTGGCCATGTTTACAGCTGCTTCAGAAATAACATTTGACACATGACTGTTGAGACATTTCATCTTTGCATAATGGCTACCACGGAACGGCCGGCAGTACAACAGGTGTTAGTCTCTCTCTCGCTCTCTGTCTCTCTTTTTTACGTAATTAGTAATGACTAATTATCCTGTTGCATGTAATTACAGGTACTAGTTGAAATTTGTGGCACTTAACTTTCTATCATAATACCCTACTGTGGATGTACTTTATCCATAAAATACACAAGCAAAATTTTACTGATGTTATTAAGTATAATTTATAGCCGGCTTTGATGTAATTAAAACATTTCTCAGGGCTTTTTTTTTTCGTTCAGACTGAGGAACTCTTCAAAAAGTGTTGCGTGGATTGCAAATAGAGAGAGCTTAATGACGTCACGGATTCACCAAATTTATCCAGGCTTTGCTGGCGTACGAAGTTCTTAGTGGGCACTGAACATTTGTCCTGTCCTCCGAAATGTATGCAAGAAAAGTAATGATGCATTGTTACTTCTAGTTGCCTTCATGTGGATATACCAGCTAAGAAAAATTACAGAATAGAGGTAATGGTGCATAGTTTACGAGACTATGAAGGAAGCTTCAAACGCTCGTATGTGTAATGCATGTTGTATTTAATACTGGCATAAGACGTTTCGAAACTTCGACAGAAATTCTTGCGGTTACGAAGATCCTGTACTTTGGTACATGCTTACATCAGAGTTATTTGTGGTCGTATTCAAATCACGATATCACTTGAATATGCGTAATACGAATTTTAGAAATTCTGAAATTACAGCTGTATTTATAGGACGTCACTACAGTTGATAGAATGATAACAAACTAATGCTGATGTCTAAAGATACGCTGTGAATAATCAGTGAATGAAATACCGTCACCACAATTTATGTAGTGTCTTTTTTATTATAATTCAGGCTACATGTTTCGACTGCCTTTTTACAGTCATCATCAGGCCGTTCATTTTCAAAATGTAAAATTTACCTTTTACGTTTTGTACATGAACGGCCTGATTATGACTGCAAAAGGGCAGTCGAAACATGTAGCATGAATTATAATAAAAAATACACTATATAAGTTGTGGTGACGGTATTTCATTCACTGATTATTAATCTATTCCACAACGGCATGCCTAGCATAAAGTATACGCTGTGAACTTTTTTCGGCGAAAATGGACTTTGCTGTATCCACTCAGACCTATCTTCAGCTGCAGTTTATTGCTGTCGTCTTCTGCCCCTGTTCGTTATTACTCTGATTTATGGCTGTTGACACATAAAACACATACATAAGGAAATAACAGCAAGACGTTAAATTTTAGTTACGCTTGTGACAGTCTGCTAAAGGAGATATCCGTTGCCTAATATTCTGAAAACAAAGCAGAGCCATCCTTAAAACCAAAATTTACTTAAAGCACCTTGTCGTGTGATATAATCACCATGTTTCATTGTTAGGTTTCCGAAGAAATTCTCTTCGAAGCAAAGTTAGCGAGCTGCGTCTCTCTGTCCTCTGGTATAAACACATGTGTTGGTACACTGCAGTTACAGACATTAACTAACCGAGTTTATAACAGGATATACACAAGACTCTATTAACATTATGCCACTAGGTAGCTTCCCGCTTTCGTGCTTTCCGTCTGCCTGTGAAGAAGAACACAAACCAATCATCTGTGCGAATTGGTGGAGTGAGAGAAATACTCCCATTAGTCCGTGTACATTTCCCTCTATGGTAGCAGCTACTTGAGAAGTAACAAACTCTTCAAAATATGTTTATATAAATATGTTACATATAAGGCAGCCTTTTAAAAAGGCGGAAACTGGCTAATCCCTTTTAATTTGTATTATTTGGACCAAATCTTACACTAAGAAAACACAGTATATCAGGTTTTACATCATTCTCGACACGTTTCTGTGTTGACTGCACAATCCTCAGGGGAAACTATATATTAGAACACTTGAAACCACTGAAGAAAACCACTTTTAGTTACCTACAAGTTCGTTAAAATCGTTGCTGTCCAGTTGATGTACCGCTGAATTCGCATATCTCCAATAAAACACTTAAAAAGTTTTTCAGTGTTTTATTGGAGATAAGCGAATTCAGCGTTACATCGGTTTTTAAGTGTTTTATTGGAGATAAGCGAATTCAGCGGTACGTCAATTTTAAGTGTTTTATTGGAGATATGCTAATTCAGCGGTACATTAATTTTTAAGTGTCTTATTGGAGATATGCGAATTCAGCGATACATCAGTTTTTAAGTGTTTTATTGGAGATAAGCGAATTCAGCGTTACATCAATTTTAAGTGTTTTATTGGAGATATGCTAATTCAGCGGTACATTAATTTTTAAGTGTCTTACTGGAGATATGCGAATTCAGAGATACATCAGTTTTTAAGTGTTTTATTGGAGATAAAGCGAATTCAGCGGTACATCAGATTTTAAGTGTTTTATTGGAGATACGCGAATTCAGCAATACATCAACTGGACAGCAACGATTTTGATGAACTTACATGTAACTAAAACTGTTCTTCTTCGGTGGTTTCAGGTCTTATATTATAGCTTCCTCTGAGGATGGTTTAGTCTACACCGAAACATTTCGGGAATTATGTAAAACCTGATATATTGTGTTTTCTTAGCGTACGATTTGGTCTAAGTAATACAAATTAAATTCATGTGTACACGGTATGGACATTTTCAAATGTCTAATCACTGTCTACTACAACAAAGGCGAATGTGTTTAATGCTTGTTTGATATCTATATCGTGTGCCATATTATCAGGCTCACAATGTGCAAATGCTGGTGCTGATTTTGAAATTTCCATGCCTTTCACATATAAATTAGGCTACTTAATACGTGGGCAAAATGGCAAAGTGTGATTTGGATCGTAAACGATGAAATTAAATCCATAAAGTAAGAGGAAGCAAATTTTGTTTTTGAAGAAGTAGTATGGGTGGGGCTTACTCGTGTCCATACTGTCCGTGGTCATTTTGCCAGTGGTTTTGTAGTTAACTTTAATGGAAAGTTAAAAGCCAATACATAGCTGGCCTCGAAATTTAATTACTATTACAGTCCATAAAAGGAAGCCAAATAGACGCCGACTTTAACCTTCGTAATATCATTACTTTATTTCTCTTTGCTCTAAATTATTAAATTTTGAGAGACTTTTCAACATTACAGAGGGATTTAGGCGACGAAGTTCGCATGAATAAAATATCCGCTCTGATCTTTAGTGTGGTCTGTAGAGTTTATATTCTCCCAAAATGCTCTTCTTGTTTAGCTAAACAGTTGCTTTGCTGAGGAAAGGTGATAGTGATACTACACGACAGGTACACTGTCTTATAGTGACTTCATTCGGATCACGTGAAATGAACAGAGGCCTAAGTTGTTACCAGACGTTCAAAGTGTGTTTAAAGATGTGCATAAAACAATGGCAAGTTTTAGAAACAATGTAGCTTCCTTATTTGTCGGCGGGGTACGAGAGAGGTACTTGATCCAAATCTTGATAGAGAGTCTGTCCTATACAAGATATGTGTTTATTTGTTTGTTTGTCTTTCTTCCTTTCTTTCTTTCTTTCTTTCTCTCTTTCTTTCTTTTTCTCTCTTTCTTTCTTTCTTTCTCTTTCTTTCTTTCTTTCTTTCTTCATTTTTCTCTCTCTTTCTTTATTTCTTTATCTCTTTCTTTCTATCTATCCTTCTTTCTTTCTTTTTTTCGGTCTGTCCAGAGAAATACTGGAATTGTACCTTGACAAATGTGGTTCTTCCATTCCGACATACCATTCGTAATATTCTTCACATTTTGAGAAAAACTACTACGCTGAGTTTTAGATTCCCATGGCGGTCACCATGATGAACACTGTCATTTGAAATATGACACCATCTTGTTTAGTAAAAATGTACCAACATTTTGGAGTAATCTACTACCTCTATCTCCACAGTATAAATTATTCCCTGAAGATGGAGGCAGGAGGTTCCCCCGAAACTTTGGTAACGTTTAATCTGAATACATGGCATCACGTAACAGAAGACAGTATTAATTGTTCAAATACTGCGCTACATATGACAACCTCGTTTTCAAAATTTATAGGGACATATTTTCTTTAATAAATAAGAAATACACATTGGACTCATTACGACAGTTTCCTTTGTAGTAAGGAATTACATACGTCGCTTATAAGAAATACTTTATAAAATCCTGTGGGAGCAACCAGAGATGTGGAATTTTATATAGAAATTTATCATGACTGTAACTAACGCTGTAGAGTGAACTGCTTTTTTGATAGTCGCTTAGCTGATCAAAAAATTTCCTGTCCTTTATGTAAGCCGATATTACCTTTACTGTGTCCAGAACAGCCAACCACACGGTCCTGTCCCGAGATGTTTGAATGCAATGTTTGCCTTCACAATTTCTTTCCTTAAGATCAATTGCATTGTTAGCCTCTACTTATAGGCCTTTTCAGTGACATCTTCCGTTCAGATTATAACCATACTAGGTACATTTTGAAACCAGCTGCACGATACTGATCCCTATGGTTGCCATAGACCGAGGCCAAAGTGCTGAGAAATTTGACAAAGGAACTGAAATTTTTGTACACCCTGTCGTCTCTGTTTAGGAATTGTGACTACCTGTTTGGCAGACTATGTGTGCGCATGTGAAGCATGATGCTGAGTACACATACCTAAATGCCAGCATAGAAAGTGCAAGTATCAAGGGCACATACATTCTTGCTCTGAACGAAAGGACATTGCCACTAGTATGGTGCCTGTAATCAGGTCTACTGATGATAGTGATTGTATACGCGCATGCACTTTGTAATTCCACGGGCGTGTATCACGATTTCTGTTAGGCTTGTCACGAGGCTGTACATTCATTCACTTAGTTCATCGATATTCCGTTCTGCACATTTTTATATAATTTGTTATGCCAAAATAGTACTATATCACTGACCTTGAAGATAAGAGAGTGAGAAATTAGTTAAACTACCTCCAGACGGAAAGTAACAGTTTACAAGAATCAACCCGAAAACTGTTAGAAGGAACTACTTGGGGGGCCTACTTGTAGATGAAAGGGCATTATTAAAAATGGAGCTTAAAATAATATGCTAACTTTTGTGAATATGACACTAAACTCACGTGATTTATAGAAGCAGGGAATTTACTCACGAGCTCAGTAATAGACACATTTTCAGGGAAGGCTGTATAGCCTGCCAAAGGTGAGCAATATCCTGGCTGGCAGGTCATAGCATCAGGCTGGATAAGGTTCATATCCAGGCATTTTTATAGGTGTATAAGACAGGTAATGGGTACGTGTAAATGTAATAATGAGGCGCATTCACGTAACCATTGTTGCTGTGGAACGCGGTAGGTATTACATATTATGAGCGTGTGTTTTTAGCCTTAGTTATCTAGGGTGCAAAGCGCATGGGCCGTATCATATTGTCTGTGGCCTGTCTTTCTGTGCCATATTTTTCCACATTACCTCATAAAAGACACAATTTTCAGAAGAAGTTATTGAATATAAAATGCGTATTTTGATTTTCTCTACAACTTTTGTCTGAAATATTTCTCATTCTGAGAAGAATTCCGCGAGATATTTTCATAAATGTACATGTGTTGTCATCTAAAGTACCTGTTATTCTTGTCAGATTTTAATGGAACTTGAATTTTCTCAACCTATTTTCGAAAAATACTCAAATATCAAAATTCATCAAAATCCCTCAATTGGGAGCCGAGTTGTTCGATGCGGACGGACGGACGGACAGACAGACATGACGACGCTAATAATTGCTTTTCACAATTTTCCGAACGCGCTTAAAAGTGGAGCTTAAATAAATTTGTTGACTTCTTTGAAGGTAAAGTCCAAGAAAATTTCCTGACCCTTGAACATGGGACCGACAGGTTGTCCCGAAACGTCGGTACGGAATTACTACTCTACGCTGTGTAATATCCCAGGAGAGCTCAAATCTCCTCTACATCGCGGCCGAAGACGGAAATCACGTGGTGTAATTTTTCCCCATCCAAGTTCACAGACCCCCGATATTTATCCATGGACACCCAGGGGGTCCGTGGGCCCCAGATTAAGAACGACTCTTCTTGAGGTTATTTTTTAAATGTTCTATTAAGAAGACGCGATTGAGTATTTAATTTTGGAGCTCTGAGTTGACACGATTCAGGAATAACAAGAGTGGTGCCACGGAATACGCACATCTCCCAAATGTGTTCTTTGTGGTTTTACGTAGTTTAACCTTGCTAATTCATTGCAGATAGAAATCCATTATGACGTATTCCAACCCACTGTTGAAAAATTACTTACACTAGACCTACGTAAAAAAAGCTTTCTCATAACAAAACTAGAAGACTTGGGGGGTGGAAGGGGGGGCGGAATATTGGGCTTTCATCCTTAATTTAGCATTCGGCACAACTAGGACGTCAGAATTGTCAGCTGTACGCGCCGGCCGCACTTAACCCCCAAGAAAACTCCTTGGTACTCACTTCTCTTAGAGCAGTGGTTCTTAACCTTATAACCGTTTACAAGGGGGTTAGTTGTTAATGCTATGGAACTTTACATTTATAAGGCAATAGTGAGAGTCAGAAATATCGTGAAGCTAGCTAGATGCAGGGATGTAGCTAATTAGGACATCTGGCGTACACAACTGTGCAGGACCGAACGGGACAGGCGAGGACTGTAGACAGAGTTAGCACTAGTTAGAATGGGAAAGAGATATGCGGCTAGTTTTCAGCAAAAGGAACTTAGTTTGTCAATGTCAGGTTTAATGTGTTTTAGAAGTGTTTTTGCAGCTACAGAAATTTGGGAAGTTGACAGCTTTTGCCCATCATAACTCGTCTGGTAGGAGGTAACAAAGTCATACGCCCACTTTTGAACGTTACTTAGAGCACGGGGTTCACACGGGTTGAGTCGCAGGTTACGATGTCACGTCATAGTCAGCCAATGGGAATTTGGCATTTAAAATTTCAACTTTTTGACCTATTAGAGATAGTCGAGGTAGGAAGATAGCCAATTAGAAGATGTAGGAAATTTGAGAGAGGGAGAAATTTTGAACTAGGGATACACCCGGTGGTTGCTGACGCCGGAAGAGAAGCTGTTTGTATTTCTTGGTGGTCGGACGCTGTTTGTGTTTCTTGGCGGTCGGACACATTCGAAATAATACAAGCGAAAAGTGATGACTTAATTCAGTGCCACATCTAGAGATATAAAAAAGATAAGAAATAAATTTAGAGATTCAGTGTAAATTTTGATTTGAAACAATAAAACTTGTGTAATAACTATCAAAGTGTTAAGTAGTGCTTCAGACCACTTAGATTCTCTGTAACTAAGAGACATGCTTAACCGACTGAAGAAGCTAGCGGGAAAGGAGGAGCGGTTACAACCTGTGGTCCAGATTTCAGGGGGTCCGTGAACTTGGATGGGAAAAAAATTACGGCTTTATTTTTACTAACCTCTAACTGAAATTTAGCTTTTCATTCAATAATTAATGTAGGCAACAAAGTAATTTATGGCCTGTAGACCCCAAAAATATTTGTTAACTTCAAGAAATCTCACTATCAAATTATCGTACCCCAAGAAATGAAAACTAGAATAGGTGTGGTTGCGTGAAGCACCTTTTTGTCCGAAAACGTGTAATTGATGATAGTGAACACGGTTTGCATTTCGAAGGTTTTTTTTTGTGCCTAAATACACGTGCATTTAAATACGTTTTTCTGAGAAGGGGTCCGTAGGTTTCACCAGGATCTCAAAGGGGTCTATGGCACAAAAAATTTAAGAAGCACTGTGTTAGAGGCTGGGTGAACCCCAGGGCTGCTGAATGTGGACAGAAGGAATAGGTCACTTGAAAATTTCCAAGGGATGCTCCGGGAGTCGAATCCGTAATCTCCCGTCTTGTAGCGCATTATCTAAACCAACTGTGCACCGCTCGCCCGACACTAGGCCTACATAAAGACAGAAATCATGTCTCTTGTGTTTTCCTAAATATTATTAGCCTACCTAAAAACGTTTCAAAAGTTTCAAAGTGCAGTGAAATCTATATTTTAGAATTCTTTCCTTCTAGGATATGACGCGCGCGTCAGTGCGTAGTGGGTCACCGACGATACGAGACAACGTAGTGACCTCAACGTCAAAGGTCGAAGTGTCTAAGAAGAGCCTTCCTCGACACTCCGACCCTTGAAGTTAAGGCGAATACCTTGGGACGAAACGTCGGAAACCGATTACCGCTTATCCAGACGAAAGAAACCCTAGGCTAAACCGCCGTGAAAACCTATATTTTATTCTAAGTTACAGTTTCGGTATGATAAGGCGCTTGTGAGAAAAGCAGCTATAAACCTAACACTTTGATTTGCGCTTAATAAACAGCCGGTGACACAATATAAAATTCGTGTCGGTCTACAATACCAAGCTTCGTGAAAATTACCTCAGTAGTTCCGTAGATGAAACATGTGCAGCGACAGGCAAACGGACACAACGGCCAGACCCAAAATGAGATTTCTGTACACCCGACTCCTGGGCTTTATCGATTCAGTGACGTTTCTCCTCACGTTGCATGACATCTCGCAGTGGACGTTTCCCAACACGACGAAGCTGTCGTGGCCGGAGTAATAAATAAAAGGTTGGACCCGAGCTGTAGGCTCGTTTCCCATCGATCACCTACCCGTGGAGACGGTTCGACAGAGCTTGTGAGAATAAGCTTCCTATCCTCAAGACGACAAATTGCAGCGTAGTCGCTATAAATTACATATTGTGCCCTCCGCTCTAATTTATGACGGAAAATAACCTTTCTAAAAATTGCAGTCTCCCTTCCAGTAGCTGAGGGCAGCACTGTTTTCACACAGGCATGAGAGCGAAGGTGAAGGTCTACCGTAAGAGAATGCAGCCTTCATTTCTACGTTCTCGCTTCATCACGTCTGTGTGTTTTTGTCTTGCATGAGCAATAATTTTAATTGTAACTAGGGTTATCCTTTGCAGTTTAAACGGCATTGTTCTGCTGCTGTAATTGAAGCTAAATACATGGGACGGAGTCATTTTTAAGGAGATAATAGCTCCGCCACACGCGGTGACGCAGTTGGTTGAGGCACTTGGCTACAAGCCGGAAAGTCGCGGGTTCGATTCCCGATGATGTCTTTGGAATTTTCGGCCGCACTTGGCGCTGGGGTCGACTCAGCTTGTAACAGAAATGGGTAGCAGCAATGTTTCCTTGGGTGTAAAGGAGGCGAGTGCATAGGGCTGACAACCTTACCACCTTCATATGCCGATTTTCTAGAATTCTTCGAACTCTGAGGGCCTGTCCAGGCGTGTATAGCGATTGCTTTATATTTACGTTTGCCAGTAGCTCGCCAGTTAGTCAATAAATTCTCCACATTGTGTAGAACCCGAAACTTCAATGCCTTGTTTACAAGACACTGACACTTGTCCCTTCCCTAAGCCAGACGGTTTTAAGTTCCATTTTAATGCTAACCTCCCGTCTAGATTTAGGTCTTTCAATCAGCCTTTCTCCTCGAAATTTTCCAACCAAAACCCGGTATATGTTTCTCACCTCCCCTATATGCGCTGTACGTCCCACTCGTCTTATCCATCATTTCATCCCCGTAATACAATCTGGTAAGAGAACAAACCATGAAGTTCCTCATTATGCAGTTTTCTTTGGTTTGCTGTTACTTCCTCCTTCTTAGGCCCAAATATCTTCCGCAGCAGCCTGTTCTCGAACATCTTCAGCCTATATTCTTCCCTCTGTGAGGGACCAAGTTTCACATCCATGCACAACAACCAGAACAAGATAGGCAATGTCCGTATAAACGTAATATTGAGGCGTGTTCGCGAAGGCGTTGTTACCGTGGGACAGCAGTATTATCTACATACTCGGAGGGTGTGTCTGTAGTCTTACTTACCTAGCATGCAAAGGGCATGAGCCGCATTATAGGCCTATTGTCAACTGTGGCCTGTTTGGCTGTACCATATTTTCTCACATTATCTCATAAACGGCATGACTTGCGGAAAAAGTTATTAAACGTCTTTCCATTTTCTCTACAAATTTATCTGAAACATTTCTCATTCTAGGAATAATTCAGCGAAATATTATATCTCGCCGAATTCTTCTTAGAATGATTTATGATAATTACCATAAATGTGCTTAGGTCTTCACGTAAAGTACCCGTTTTTTTTTTAAGTGGTGAAGGGCCCCACAGCAGACGCTACGGACGCACTGCAGCCATGAGGCTTATTGTGCAACCCTGTGATGAAGATGAAATGATGATTATTTTTTGTCCTTTTCCTAGTAATGGAGCACCGGTGGAATGAAACTGACAGGGGAAAACCGAAGAACTCGGGGAAAAACCTGTCCCAGTGCCACTTTGTCCACCACAAATCCCACATGGACTGACCCGGGATCGAACCCGGGCCTCCGCGGTGGGAGGCCGGCGGCTAACCGCCTGAGCCATGGCACGGCCTTAAAGTACCCGTTATTCTCGTCAGATTTTAATTACACTGGTACCTTCTCGACTGCTTTTCGAAAAGTATTCACAAACATCAAGATTCATGGAAATCCGTCCAGTGGGAACGGTGGTTTTCCATGCGGACGGACGAACGGAAAGACAGACAGACAGACATGAAGAAACTAATAGTCGCTTTTCGCAATTTTGCGAACGCGCCTAAAAATCATAGTTCCTTGTTTCTGTGACTACACCGTCGCTTTTCTCCTACACTTAATGATGTATCAATTGAACCAGCTCCAGGGAGCAAAGTCTGTCTTTAAAAGCTGACAATATGCGACGCCGTCTGACAAGTAACGCCGTCTGTCAGGCACAGAGTATCTACATGCTTTGTGAGAATGTACGCACTTAGACGAACAATCATAAACCACCTCATATCATGTTATGTGTGTCACGTGAGTGTGTGTGTATGTAGGCCTATAGGCTATAATTTTGCAGATTTTGACATCGCGGCATGTAAGTAGGGAATGGATCTTTCCTCTCCCAATAAACAATCACCTTCCAACACAATAGTATATTTTCATGCACGCTACATGTTTCGGTCCTTTTTGGATCATCGTCAGGCTGTGTGTACAAAAACTTAAAATGAAGTTAAAAGCGCAATGTACATTTATAGGCCTACTTTGTCGTACGATTTCACAGTTATACTGTATGCAGGCCCATTTCAATTTTAGCCTTTCTTGTTTCGTATGACAATTTTATTTATTGGTTATTCTGTTATTTTTTATATTTTCTGGATATTCTTAGAGACAAAAAGTGTATTAAGCCAAACATTTTTTTAGATTGTATTGGGGTCAGTTAATTGTGTTAATCTAAAATTGTTATCGTCCATCAACATTCATCTGTCGTTATCTAGAAAAATAATTATTTTCGAATGAGATGCACAACGGAATGTGCAGAGCGCTGATTAAAGCATTGTCCTTGCGTGGAATAAAGCTCAATAATTTTCCCATCCGATGTAATGTGCCATGATGTACTGACAGGGTCCGCAAGCAAAACATAAGTACATAATGACGGTCTGAAAGTGTAGCTGTGATTAGGGTGACAAGCTTTGGTGATCCTTGGAGGCTTTTAGCACATAAATATCTTGGAAGCCGGTCTTTATTGCCATTTGATGTAACTCGAATGTACACGTTTCCAAAGAGTGCAAGCCTCACACACACACACGCGCGCGCGCGCACGCACGCACGTGGTATCTCGTTCCCTGTCTTCGCTACATGTAGCTGCCTCATACAGACTAATCGCCAGCGCATGTCGGCCCCCCTCCCCCCATATAAAAGTCACAATTTAAATGAGGAATCAATTAATTAAGTTTCTTGGTTTTCCAATCGGGCTAACACATGTGTGAGGTAATTTTAGCACACGGCAAGTAAAATACTGTGGACTGGCAAGTCTCAGTTAGTGAATGTATGTTCATCAGGATATGCGAGTTTGAGGCCCGCTTTGAGATAATGTTTTACTCTGTTGATACCTCTATGTTGACGTAGCCGTGTCGCGTTTTTCCACAATGAAGCCCATATCATTGACGTACATGGCTCTTGAGCCACCGTTTTAGAGTGCAGTGAAGAACTTCATGTGTAAAAGCTTGAAATGGATACGAAACTTTGACACTGAAACGGGGTCCACGCACAAAAACAAGGGGAAAATATCCCAATCAACATGTTCATGTAATCTGGTCATGTAATTTAAATGGGGATGACGTAAGTTTTATGTCTGATTTGGCGGATGGTCTTAGTCGGGCAGTAACGGAGAACATTTCGTCATCCGCGCAACCGACTCCAGTGACCGGCAGTTCTGTGCTAGCCCGTAACAGTTGTCAGAGCTGACAAAGGGGTCAGCCCAATCGTCTCGTATGTGCCGTTATCTGGCGACTAGACGGAGAGGTTATATACGCGGTCACGGTAGCTCCTTCGAACACAGTATAGTTTGTAGCTGCACCAAAATACCTTCGTCCGTCACATTTGTAGTAAGTCTCATTACATCATGTTGTTGCTTCTGCTGATGAATATTATGAACACTGTAATAAGTTGTGGTTGAGCTCGAGAAAATAGGAAGGGATTCGTCAATTTTTGCAGAAGAAATGTTGACAGTTTTTACGTCGCTTGTCCTTCGCTAATTATGGAGCAATCCCTGATCATCCACGACAGATTCGTTCCTGAAAAACACCGCAATTTAGGGGAGGCGCGACTGCTTTCAACCTACTCTGATACCTAACTTCTGAGGCGTTCACTGGGCGTAAAAAACGCGCAATGACGTTGTAAATACAGGTCGGCACAACTAGACAAAGATGGAAAACCTGATACTTAGAATTCCCAGGTAGGAAAATTGCGATTGGCGATGGATTACCTTATCTTATCGCTTGACATTTGGCACTCATTACCTTGGAACTGTGGCTGTACGATAGGATAAGATAATTTTGCCTGATAATGGGACGTCGAATGTTACTCGGCAGATAACCTGGGTTTAGACAGATTTATCTTTCCATGGCATGGGAAATGTTACACAATAGACTGCTAATGACAGGATACCACTGTTTTAACAACAACTCAATACTTTCGGTGAATGATAATTATTTTCTCCACATAAGGTGTTGTTATGTTATTTTATACGATGTCTGTAGCAGGGCTAACAGTACTGTGATACCGGGATCCAGAATACCGGTTTTTCGGTCCTAAGTTAAAAAGTAATTGTTGATAATTTATTCACATAAAGGTTATGAAATCGACAAGAATAAATCATTAATAGTATTGAATTTGCAACTGAGGGATTGTTACACACAATACAAATGTAACGGAAACCTGAAAACGCCAAGAATCTCAAATCTGGTTTACTGGACACTTTGTTGCACACAAAAGAAAAGTTAATATTGCATGTTAAGGAATAATTTCAGAGACTGTTGTATTATAAAAATCTAGAAATATTTTTCTGTTAGCGACGTAGTTTTATAACAACAATATGTGACGGCGAGTCATGACATACTTATCACCAAGATAAGACTAAACAACCAACCGACTACCTTTCCTGGAATTGTAGCGCACTGTTTGTTTTTGGAACACGGGTGTTAATAGCGGTATCTTGGTTTCATAAATTAAAAATGTCGAAGTACCGGTATTAAGACTTTGCCCAGTATTGTGAGCTCAAGTCTGCAGCATTATCTGGAACAAATTCAGCCTGTTATTGCAGTTATTGCTGGGTTTCTACTGTGCTCAGATGAACTGCGTGTTCGTAATAACTGAGCCTCCTTTACCAATTCGCTTGGAATAGGGCCCACCTTGAGGAGCTGACAGTTGCCCAGCTAATCCGCCTGCCATGAATTTCAAAGTTTTAATACCATATTCGTAAGACCCGCCAGTGCTCCCTCTTGAGCTACATGAATCCACTCCGGTCCTCATAGCCTCTTCCTTTAACCCTTTAAAGACAAAAAACAAACAATGGGAAAGTACCAATGCTCACTGATATCCGAAAATGCATTGCTTTGTTTGAAAGTTCACAGGCTTCTCCCGCTTGTCCTTCTGATTAGAGTAGCATTAATATGAATGAGTATGGAGCGTTGGTGGTATAATACTGACAGGGGGAAACCTAAGTACTCGGAGAAAAACCTGACCCAATGCCACTCCGCCCACCATAGATATCACATGGAATGGCCTGACATCTAATATGGGCCTGCGAAGTGAGATGCCTGCAGCTAATGGCTGAACCGTGGCACGGCCGCTTAAAGGCAGAAATTTATCTGAATTATACCTATACGTAAAGATTCAGTTCGTACCGCACAGTAAATACACTGGTCACATTAAAGAATTCAGTCAGTTAATGTGATAGAGGCCGATCCCAGTGGATTTTATTGTCCTCCGCGATATATAGCTGCAGTAAATAAATATCAGGATCGCTTTTTGTGCTTAGAATCATGCAGAACACCGAAATGCAGTTTAAGGCAGAACGCACACTATTTTGATGTTAAATCAAGTGGCACATAAAGTAGGCCTAATGACTAGACTTTAAATGGTTTTTAACATACCAGATGCAGATGCAGACAATGAGACATGGCACGATGATCATGAGCACACAACTGGGAGAACGTGAAAGAAACGCCTTTGAAATAGGAAGGTCATTTATTGGTGAAGATTCAGGCGTTCCGGGATGTTACGCCATGTCGGATGGTACGTAGTTACCAGCCTGCTTACCCTGAAGGTGAAGGCATTACGGTCCTTCAAAACGTCGGTAACCATTTACCATTCCATGCAGCACAACATCTCAGAAGACAACCTCAAATTTTGCATTCACCTAGTTATACTTAAAGTAGCAAGTACTTCGTATTAAATAACACTATTAGAAAATAAAACAGTAAGACCACTTATGCATGTGGAAGTTTGATGCCATCGCCAGGTTTCAATGTTCGCACTTCATGTTAGCCCTTTGAAATTAAGTCTGTAGAAATTGTTACTCATAGGCGTAACCTGGGGGGCGGCAAAGGAGGGCAAATGGCCCTCCCTAATATTTTTTCAACCCAGGAATACTTGATTTTGTTACTGAATTGAATAATGGCAAATAAAAAATAAACAGAAAAACGAAAATGAAAAACTTGCGTTTTATGGGGCCAATTTGCCCCTCTTTCAAATTTGACTCCATTGTAAAATAAAGCTTCTAATACCCGCAGTCAGTTTTGCCCCCCGTCCATAGTTATTAGCCAAGTTACGCTTGTGTTGTTACCAACTATGACACTGAAAGCAGTGCTATAGTTCCACGTTCTTTGTGCCGCATTAATGTCAGGATTCTAAAGGACAGTCTGCTATGTTGTTGTCATGTTCTTATTTCTTGAACAAAAAGTAATACACTTCCAGCTAATAAGTATTCGAATTTTCAGACTAACATAATTGTATACAGATTATGGCTAGCTACATGTTTCGGTCCATATTTGGACGATCTCCAGGCTGTTGTATTTGTTTATAACGTATATAGAATTGACAAACTTTATGTACTTTTAAACTCATATTTTAATTCTTATTGTGACTTAATCAGTTTTAGCGATTTTTCATAAAAGGCCATATGGCGGCTAGCCGAAACACATAGGACCACGGACTTAGAATAAATCTACATTTTTGTGGTGTACTTTATTGGTATTTTTTATATCATATCGTGTTTACTGTTTCGCACTCCAGCATTCGAAACAATGAACTGGAGATAAATGTTTAGTTAATTTTCGTTGACGCTTCTACTGCTGTTGTTGATGCTTCAATCATTATTATTATCATCATCATCTCCTTTATGCAGGGTATTCACACTTATATACCTGAAACAAACCATGTTTCTAGGGTATACAGTGTCGCAGCTATTCTGCGCGTACTGTTAATGGTGCATATAACGCTGTCTTCACTATTAAACTCTTTTGTGCTTCTACATTAGCACTTTCCGAAGTATGTGTGCTGTGCCCAATATAGCTGTTTTCTGTAGTTCCTTGACTTCGTGCTTTCCTGGTATGCTGCTCAAGTACTTTCTGAAGGATTTTGAAATGGTTCCAGTTGCTCCTATTATAACTGGCGTCACCTGTGTTTTTACATTCCACATGCGCTAGATTTCTGTTATGAGGTCTTTATATTTGGAATCTTCTTGGCTTCTTTCTTTATCACATTATTATTATTATTGTTGTTGTTGTTGTTGTTGTTGTTGTTGTTGTTGTTGTTGTTGTTGTTGTTGTTGCCACTATTATCTCAGTTTTACACTGCATTTTCGTGTAGTTCAGTCTGCATACATCCAGAGCTCTGTAAAGAGCAGCACACAACACTTGCTTTATTTGGAACATAAAGTAGTTTTGAAGCCGTTGCTGTTCTCGGATTACACGCAGCGTACGTTGGCAGCTCGTTATGATACTGTTTGTACTTGAAACGTGTTTTTGTATGGTAGATAACATTCCCTGCACTTGCAGTCGTTTAGGATGTAGGCTGCAAGACCATGTGGGATAATACTTTTGCAGAAATACAGGTCACTATTGTTTTTATTATTACTTTAGTGTTGTGGAATTTCAAAAATGTTGAGCATTCTCGTTACAACAGTGTTTTACGTTGTTCTAAGACGTCGCACGAGTTGCAATAGCCAATCACATGCAGTATCACTGTGTCGATAATGCTATACGAATTAACGAGTGAACATGAACATTTCGCGCTCAAACTGCGTCATAAAACACGAGCAAGCCCTTGAAGCCTGGGAATAATGACCTTTATAAATTAGGAGCTGGGATATCGTAGCCGGAATAGTTACCAGGCTGCGGCCCTGAGGTTCGGGGGCTCGAATCCGGGCAGAGGCGACAGTTTTATCTCACCTCTAAAACGTTCATACCGACCCTGGGTTCCACCCAGACTCCTACTTAGTGGGTACCTAGAGGTCTTTCCAGAGGGTAAAGTGGCCGCGGCGTGAGGCTGGCCACTCTATCTAGTGCCGAGATTAAAATAAGTGGAGCTATACCTCCACTAACCCTATATGTCTTCATAGCGTGTATGAGAGGAACTTTATCTTACCCAATTTACAAATTAAATTCCGACCAAACAGAAACATCGTGTTTTCACTAGGCAAACGGTCAAGTCAATGCTGTTTGTTCTACGAATCATACAGAACACAAATACAATAAACATACTCGTAAGTCACATTTATCGTGCCCCTGAGCATGGCAGCTTTATCATATAGCAAGCCTGCATCCGCTGAGACATCCCATCACAGCTGCTGTGTCACGGACCGATAAAAGGGACGCCCTTATTAAATCACGTAGTAGACATGGTAAGCAGTAACACAGTAGTGTAGAGGATTAAAAAAAGTAATTTCTGAAGTAATCAATAAAATAATTAAATACATATGAGCCTCTGATTGCTAAAATAAAATTTTGTAAATTTTGTTTATATATTACATTAAAATTTTGTAAATTTACATCTTAAAACAAATAAGCAATACGTTGTGTTGGAGTTGGTTACGTGTCTCTGTTAAATTAAAATGTTTTAAGTCTTCTTGTTTCACGCGTACACGATTTGAAGATTTCGATGCGATAATTCACCGAAGTTCCCCTGGGCGATTGCGTCATCAATATGGAGGAGAAAACCAACAACATTTAGCGTTGATTTTCTGATCGACAGTAATTTGTTTGATCTTCCCACAGAATATCGATGCCTTTAGATGTTTCTTTGAAAGCAGTTGGATAGACTGATAGATAGCAGGACAGTATCCAAAGAGATATAATTACGTAAGATAAGATATCAAAGACGGTGTTGTGTAGTGGAATCTCTTACAGAAAGCAGCTGGTTGCCTGTCGGCTTGCTACGACAGAGGGCTCTCGCATCGCATGCCCCTTATCGCCTCCGAAAATGAATAAACTCCATCGAAGAAAATGAATGTTTAATTTTCTTACATGAGTACTCTTGTATGTCTATTGTAAATTTGATCACTTTAGCCTCTAAAATATACACGCCATATGTAGGTTTGTGAACTGTGTGCCTGAAAAGAACATGGCAATCATGATAAAGAAAGTTGGTTGAAATTGAAACATGAGATTCAATTGACATTGTGTTTAAATTTAATTGTGTTTAAACTAAACATAGGGGACAGTGTCATATTGCCAGAGCTTCTCGACTGGTGTAAAATTTTTATTGATAAACAGTTGAATGGTAAAGTGATTTTTAAAAGTAAGTGCTTAATTTTAAATAAAATAAGCAGGGACTGAGCAGGTGACAGTAGCGTTAAATCTGCAGAATTATATTAAATGTTTGCCTGTTTCGAATGACGGTCAGGGCACTAGCTATCGTCACTGGGCCTTTTCTGGTTTTACTCAGACTGAGTAAAAACCAAACGGCTGCACAAAATTCATTATATATTTGAGTCTGAAAAAAATCGGTACCGCAATTTAAGCGCATTTACCAGAGGACGAAGTTAACGATTCCAGTAGGCATTTATCAGAGGTCGGAGAGAACGATTCTAGTCTGCACTAGGACGAAGATTCTAGTAGGCATTTAGCGCATGATGAAGATAATGAAATAAGAAGATAACAATTCTATTAGGTATTCTTTGTCTCATTTTCAAAACAAGGCTAAGAATTGCTGTCTTCTTGGGTGTGTCAGCATGTGTTCCGTGTGATACGTGCACATGTTCTAGAGGAAAATGCTGCCTCCATCACAGGCTAATTAGCCTGTCTTGATGATGGCGCAAACTTCCTCCGTACTGTCGGCACGTATGTGACAGGCGATAAGGCGCCACATCCCGCAGGACAGGAATCTTCATGTCACAGTCGTTAGAATCTCAAGTGTGACACGTCCAGAAAGGTTGTGTTCCATTTTATGCCCATGCAGTGCTTTCTGCTATTTTCAGTGAGCGACTGAATGCCCTTGATACCAAGACGCTGCTGAGTCAGTTTTCGAAAATGTGTCCTAGTCCACTGTGAAATGCTGTGCAATGTATGTATGTATGTATGTATGTATGTATGTATGTATGTATGTATGTATGTATGTATGTATGT
>BLKM01003560.1:30650-41855 GCA_013340265.1 Coptotermes formosanus | reverse complement strand
AAGCCAGTAGAAGGATGTTGTAAAATCGGTAGAAAATACGGACTTCCTTACAAGACCTTAAATTCCTAGGCCAATGAGTTTCATGCGGGGTTTTCTGCTCTTCCCTGAAATTAATTAATTGCTCATCGAAGCGCCTTTTATGAATATCGTCACATACGTTATGATACCGAAAAGGAACAATAGTATTCAGTCCAGATTTCTAAAATATTTCCTTCGATTTTTATACTTAAAAGTCAGAGGGAAAAATAAATAGGCCTACATTACATTTTAAGTGCTAAATACTAGGCCCGCATTGCGGTATCTTCCACACGTTTATGTAACATTTCGCAAAATCTGGCCCCTTCATTGTCAAAACTTTCTTTTATCAATTAAATGTCCCCATCAGAACACCGCACAAGCTTGATACGAAAATGCTACTTTCATACGTGACACTGCAAGAAATTATAATATTCTTAAATTAATTTTACGACTACCGGGACGTAATAGGTTCTGTCCTTGCCGATTTTAGCGAAAGTCTGTCATTTAGTCCGTCAGCGGATAGACAGACACACATCCCTCCCTAACAGGATATAGGGTTTTCGGAAATCTTAAAGCGCAATTTTTATTCAAACAAAGAGTTACGGCTTTGCCTTTTATGTGGGCTCTGAAGCAGCCGTTAGACAGCGGGCCAAGGCGAGTTTAGTGTATGGTTCGCGGTCACGCAGCTGGTTTTATAGTCCTTGCAGCAAGAAAAGCCAGTCAGCCCATAACTAGCCCATTACTGAAGTTCTTACATTTTACTGAACTCTGTACAGAAGTAGGCACAAGGAGAGTGTCACACCCTGATAATTAAGGCTTCACTGTCATGGAAACGGTGTAAGTTGATTTGCTTTTCAATTAGAAGTGTTGTACAATGTGAATTTGATTGGGAATTTTGAACAGGGAAGCATGTGGAAGGAAAAGCCGTGGCATATTGCAAGGTAATAATTTGGATTTATTCTATGTAGGACTGAAAAAAACGTGAGAAAACACTTGAGCCGAATTCCAGACCCAGTAATTTTTCGGACTGGGCAGAAATGATGAGCCCTCAACCTTGAGATCCGTGAATTGATGAAGACTCAAGTGTTAGTGTGTGTTACACCGTATTGACTGGCGAACAATTACCAAGTTGTTGGAAAAGCACAGTGCCTCGGTATTATTTTGGTCAAGCAGTCCCAAAGGATTCAGTCTTCTTCAGCAGGTTGTGAGAACATCAAATCTTGCGCAGTGAATTTGCATTTGTAACTGTATGCTTATAGGCAACATTTATGCGAAGGAGGCCTGGAGGATCAGAATTTGATTCCCGGAATGAACAGGGGAGCACCGAAGGAAGGGGGCCGCCTGGCTGCACCCCCCTCCCACCAAATTCTCCAAAAATAAAATTTAAAAAACACGGATTTTGTAGACATTATGGTATCAAAATTTTACGTGATTTCCCCTTCACCCAACATCAGCCACTGAAATCGGCTGATGACACGTACATTAGAATTTTGAAAAATAAATCAACAAAATTAAAAAAAAACAAGAAGGTAGGTGATTGCATCATGTCTGGAACATGTAGTTGAATTCGTATGTATGTGAATGCAGTTGCAAACAGTGATATGTTGTACTTAAAACAGGAGTTTTATAATGTAATTTTTTAAAATCAGGCATAAATAGTGTGTAGCCTCAGGGTCGGCCCCCTCCCCCCACCCTCTCCAAGAAAAAATTTTGGGTTCTCACCTGGGTCTGAATAAAGTGTCTTATTCATGGTACCGCATTCAGATGGCTTCTGGCTTCACACAGCCCCTTATCTGGAACCCTACTCCACCTCGTATGAATGTGAAGAGTACTTGGAGCTTAATCTTCAGCTTCCCAAAGTTTTCATGATGTGGGGTTTTCGAGCAGCGATAAATTTTATCGTAAATATTACTTGCCAATATCGTGCACAGGTCTGTATGCTGCACCATTTAGGGCTGCAGACGTAGCCGACCTTTCTTATTACTATTATATTTTACGTATTACTGAAATTTTCACGCTCCTTCCAACATTACCAAGCTTTTGCTTTTAATGGAATATGTATCGGATAAGTTTTGACTTTTCACGATGAATGTTGCTCAGATTATGGTCCTTTGGGTTCTTATGCCGTGCAACTTTTTGCGACGTTTCGGAAGAACGTGCTGTCTCCATGTTTAAGTGTCTGAATTAAGCTCAGTTGGATGCTGAAGTGACTGAGAGGAGGAACTCTGCCAACCTTCCTATATAATCCACTCAGATTTTTGTTCCAATTACCTCAGCATCCACCTTAACCAACACCAGTCGCCCTGAAAATTGAGACAGCACGCCACTCCGAAATATCAGAAAATCGAGACAGCACGCCAATCCGAAATATCAGAAAATTGAGACAGCACGCCACTGCGAAATATCAGAAAATTGAGACAGCACGCCACTCCGAAATATCAGAAAATTGAGACAGCACGCCACTCCGAAATATCAGAAAATTGAGAGAGCACGCCGCTCCGAAATATCAGAAAATTAAGACAGCACGCCACTCCGAAATATCAGAAAATTGAGAGAGCACGCCACTCCGAAATATCAGAAAATCGAGACAGCACGCCAATCCGAAATATCAGAAAATTGAGACAGCACGCCACTCCGAAATATCAGAAAAAACTTGTCTTCCCACATGTTGTGAGACCCCGAAGAGACCGTTATTTGGACAACGTGCAACAATTCCGTGTTACCGAACTTTTAATTTCGGATAGTGGTAATTCATGCATACTTAGGTCCGCTACACACTTCACGACTTATGTTCATTGTAGTAGATGAAAAAATGGTAATCTTTGCGCGTTCTGCGGGCCACAGACGGTAATCCCGTCCTTTTTCTATTTTATGCAATCAAGACATTTGTGAAATCAAGAGTGTAATTCAGTCCAGTAGATCTTCGGTTTGGGCTATGCCATGCCTAAGGCGGTTAGTCGCCGGCTTGTCAGAGCGTCAGCCCGCGTGCAATTCCAGGCTAGTCCATGTGGGATTTATGGTGGGCAAAGTGGTACTGGGACAGGTTTTTCTCCGAATACTTCGGTATCCGTCTGCCAGTATCATTCCACTGGTACCCCATGCCCATTCATTCATCTATTAACAAAGATGTATTTTCAGCAATTGACAGCGTCCTTAAATAACACACCTAAACAACTGGTTTCATAAGCAGGAGAGTGCATTTTTATTTTCAAGCAAAATAAATGCTTGATTAGTCATCTATTTACAAGTTGAGAAACGGAATTTACGTGGCGTGTTTGCCAGGAACCGCCGCTACTGTGAGTAAGATACGGTCTACTTTATTGTGGCTTTGTACTCGAACAAAGTCAGGCGTTTTTAACTAAGACGCCTATTCGAGGTTACTGTCAGTAAGTTAACAGACAGCAAACGCAGCCACAAGACGAGACGCACCTGTGCCTTTGGATACTCTTTTGAGTCTCGTTATTTCGGTGGAGCCAGAGATTATAAAACATTAAAAAAAATCAAATTTCTTCAATTGGTATAAATTTCAGTTACATTTGTATGCAGCACGACAAGCCAGTTCCGCAACAAAATAAAGTTCATATTATTTTTATTTTAGCAAGAGGTGAATTGTGCAACCACAGTACTTTTTAAAGACGCGCAGATGAAGTATGCAATCAGCATTAACCTTCAAATATTATTTATTCCATTAACTCATTTTGGTCTCTTCTGCATTCTTCTACTGAAGTTTCAGTATGCCAAGTGTCAGCCAGAACTACAGAACTGGTGACTAGTACAGGCTAATAATTAAGATTTGTCTAAAAGAAACAGGACAGTAGTGTGTGGAATGGATTTATTTGGCTCGGGATGTAAAAATGTAGCCCTGTCTGGCAAATACGGTAATGAGCCTTCGGGTGTGGCCGATCCCAGTGGCCGCGCGGTCTAAGGTGTACGTCTGCGGCTCAGCGCTTGCTGGGATCGTGGGTTCGAATCCCACCGTGGGCATGGATGTTTGTCTCTTTTGAGTGTTTGTGTTGTCAGGTAGAGGGCTCTGCGACGGGCCGATCCCTCGTCCAGAGGAGTCCTACCGACTGTGGTGTGTGTCTGAGTGTGATCAAGTGAAAATAACCTCGACACCTACTGTGGGTAGGTAGAAGGGGTAAGGACTGCGAAACGAAAACCTTCAGGTGTGTCTTAATACTAAGAATGCGTCGGCGATCGAAGTACCGATACTCGAATCGTGCTTTAGCATCCCCCCCCACCTCCGCTTAAAAAAGGGGAGGAAGAGGAGTTGAACTGTGCCGTCGGCGCTGAGAGTTTGAGGTACTGTCCTTCTGTGTCTAGAGCTGCCTGGCGGGAACGGCTGCCGGAGAGATACGGTGCGGCGGCACGCGACTGGCCGCGTCAGCTCGCATCTTTTGGCCGCTCCAAAACAACGCTTCGTGAATTGCACAGCGTTAGGTCGCGTTCTGCAGCACTACTTAAAACAGAGTCGGGGAAGTCAGTGTGGGATTTGTGGTGGACAAAGTGGCACTGAGGAAGGGTTTTCTCCTAGTAATTCTGTTTTCTTGTGACTATAGTTATACCGATAGGCCTTATACCATCCTCATATTTTACTCATGAACATTCGAAGCCGTATAACCTTAATAATTTAAAAGCTGTTAGATAAAACAGTGACAATAAAAACGGAAAGACACACGTTTGCGAGCACTTCAGTTGGCCATATGCTCAGCAGAAGGAAATGCCACGCACTTTGTCGGCGACTTCTCCCTTCAAATATGATGACCTGTATTTTATTTTCGGACCTCCAAAGTTCTATTTTTTCCTGAAGCGTTATATATCTGGTATTCTAAAGTTTCAGTTTTTAAATAAATGGTTCCTTAAACATTGACATTGGTATTTAGTTAAAGTTCCAAGGAATATCCCTCATCTCTGAGGCTATTATTACACTTTTATCACTAGAACACTATTAACACCAGTAATAATAATAATAATAATGATAATAATAATAATAATAATAAATTCAGTATTCTTAGATTTACAGCAATAAAAATTCTTGTTCTTCCAGAATTCTGTTTTTCATTTATCCGTACGAGTGCAGCATGAGCTAAATTTCATTCAACAGATATTGTTGTACAGTAAAGTCATGTTATCAGATATAAATATTTAAAAAATGGGATTTGTAGAACTTCAAGCCTGTACAATAACAAAGTATACTCTCTGATTTCTACTTGGAATTCGTTGCTGAGCAGGGAGGTCAGGAACTCATCGCTTCCTACAGGTGGCGGGACGTCATATAGCATAAACTAGGCACATTAAAGTCTAATTATCCTCATTATCTTTATAGGAGGTTCTGCCATTGTTATCTGCAATTTATATACTAGTAAAGCTTTTGGGTTTAACCAGAACCGACGTTGCTTATAAAGATTTCTCCTGACGTCTCTGATATTCTATTTGAATGATGTCTTTGTGTGTGTGTGTGTGTGTGTGTGTATACACATACACACACACACACACACACGCTTATATAATATATATATATGTATATATCACCATTCTGTAGTCTGTCCTACAACAGGTCCATAGTCTCTGCCAAAATTATTTCTCCACAGTGTGTGAGCTAGTGCTTCCTCTTTCTATTTCCAGTATTTTCTCTTTTCCCTAACGTCAACCAGTAGCTGCTTACGCCTTCTTCCTCGTCTTCCAGACATTTCTATCCTTCCCTCTAACTTTCCTTCAATCACGTGTTTTAGAGGGTGGTTCCTACGCAAGATGTGACCAATCCAGTCAGGCTTCCTTCATTTTGTTGTTTTTGAATATTCCTGTCCTCCTTGGCTCTATGTAATACTTCTTCATTTCTCACACGATCGGTCCAACTGATCTTCTCCATTCTTCTCCAGCACCACATTTCAAAACTTTCCAGGTACTTCTCTGATCTACTTTCTGAAGTGCCCACGTTTCAGCACCATACAAAGCTGTGCTCCAAATGTAGCAATATGCTAGTTTCTTCCGTAAATGTAAGTCCAATTTGCTAGTTAACAGAGTCTTCTTCTTCTTCTTCTTCCTCCTCCTCCTCCTCCTCCTCCTCTTCTTCTTGAATGCTGTTTTTGTTATGACAATCCTCGACTTAATTTCACAGCTATACATATAATCGTAAATAAGAAATGTAGCTGTGTCTAAGCAGTGCTTAATGATAACCTGCAACCGGAGTAAGAAAACCCTCCATAGTCTTAATCTCATTAGGTTAGAGGCTGTGGCTGAATTCGTTTCGCTAATTAAACGGCACAGACGACAGGCTTAATTGTAATTCCGTTGTCGCTTTACTAAAACTTTATTACATTTTATTTCAATATAGACAGAACACAGAGCAGAGTAAGCAACTTGGTGGACGTCAGAACTCTTGTGGAGGCAATGACGGAAACATTGTTTTGAATCGCTGCAGGAAATTGTATCTAATTTTAAGTAATTCTACCTGTTACTTTACTGACTGAGCTAATGGTCAGAGAAAAGCACGAAGAAGTGTCTAACTCAACCTTTCTGTATAAAAAGCTGATAGTAGCGCAGAAAGTCAGGAATTTGTTCGCAATTTCTGGGAACTGTGTCTTTTATTGGTGCGTGTTACAGAAACATTTATTGTCGTAAAAATAAATATGACGAAATAAACGTGACAAAATACATTATTTGATAACGGCAGAATTAACCTGAAAGTAACTTTGTCGTGTTCTCTCTTCTTCACTGTAGGCTGTGATACTTTTAGTCCCCAGCAATCTGTTTCGACCTGCGTGAAGAAATGTTCATGCGTTCGGTGTGGGAGGACAGGTTATTTATTGCACAGCACATGACAGTTTCTCTGGGACTGACGGAAGACGGGCTGTGACTGCCGTCTAGCGGCCTATCTTATTAGTGCTTTCGGTTGTCAATCGTCTCGTCTCCTTAGGTTTGTCCCTCATCTCATAACATCAAAATAGCACAATTAGATTCCCTCTTGTCTGTCTCCCACTCCGAAGACACGATGCCTCTAGCAAAACACGATTAGTGAAATTAATTCCCAGGCGCTAGGTTGCGAGAAGAGGAATCTAGCTTCCACGTGAAAGAACACCACCAACCTAGGAAGAAATCCTCCGTCAAATTACTGAAGGCTCTCTGAAGCGTAGCTTAACCTGTCAATATAAAGTATTATTCAGTCTTTCAACAGTGTTCCCAAATGAACGAATAGCTGTACAGCTTATATCATGAACGTACATCTGTCCGTCTTGCCGCGTACTTCATCTGAAGATACGCGGACAGAATTTTGACTAAATTTGGTATAAATATTAGGCCATTTGCTACCGACCCAAATTTGTGTTCCAAATTCTTACATTTTGCACTGAACTGTTTCTAATATAGGCCTGCTGCCTCATATGTAGGAAAAACCTTCCGCACAAATACTCCATAACTGTTGCATCTTTCGCTGCGTGGCCACTAGTGTCACCTATGGAAGGCGCCAAACCATATAATTTTATTCAAAGCAGGACATTATCAGTTAGAAGTATTGTGTATAGACACTAGCCATTTTTCTTTGTGTGATCTATACTTTCACTACACAGTTTTCTACTGTTTTGGTAGTAATATGTGAAAAATATCACCCTTGTTGTTGTTTGTAACTTAAAAAATTGATGTCCACTTTTGATTCAAATACCGTTTTAGGAATTACACATTCTATCCTTTCTTTCCTTTCACTTCCAGGCTTTCTTTGAGGGCGTATGGGCCTACTGAACAGGCCACTGTATATTTTACAGGTATAAATTACAGCTGCAGTTGTGTGGGGAAGATGACACGCTCTTGGAAAGACTCAGATTCGACGTTAAAAATTATGCGGTTTTTCACCCAGTGTAATTATGTATTTGGTTAAGCTGTCGCAATTTGCTGTGCAGTGATTATTGTCCTAACGACTGGTCTTATAACTGACGAGTCATTGTTTGCTGTGGGTGGGAACTGCCTTTTATATAACGTTATTTACACGTAATTTTGGCTTAAAAGAAAAATCGCACATTTTGTTACATCAGGATGAATTTAAGGCTGAACTGGACTCTTCTTATATTTCTCTGTTGTTAGAAGCAGATAGCTTCTCCGAAACCTTTGTACGTATGTACCAATCTACATAGCGCCATGTCCCACAGTACTTGAATGTTCGTGCATTGTTGCTCTGAAACGACTGCCTGCAGTTCATAACTTCTCCATAGGCATATATGATGAGAATACGTTGATTTAAAGTGTGTAATGAAGCAGTAACATAAAGTCAACTGCATTTTCATGAATTCAGGACACTGGATGATTAGTTTGTCTGTCATTGAATTTTTCCTCTCTTGCAAAACACGTGCAACCACTATAGAGAACCCCTGGTTACAGCGGTGTGCCCTTTGAGGAGTACTGCACCAATAGCTAGCTGTACCCTACTGAATAATGATATTTTGACTGTTCATATTTGTAAATCTCTTATTTCTTTCTTTCTTAGTCCTTCCCTCTCCTACCTACTTGTTCACAGCAGGTGTAGAGGGTTTTTATTTTCACTTGATCACAGTCAAACACACACCACAGTCGGTAGGAATCCTCTGGACGAGGGATCGGCCCGTCGCAGAGACCTCTAACTGACAACACAAACACAGTACAAGAGACAAACATCCATGCTGCCGGCGGGATTCGAACCCACTATCCCAGCAAGCGCTCGGCCGCAGACCCACGCCTTAAACGACGCGGCCACTGGGATCTGCGCATATTTGTGAATCCTCAGGCTAAGTAGCATATTATGAAGCCTTTATACTGGCACTTTTTTTAAGAATTAAAAAGTAGCAATTTGACGATGACGCAGCATACTTTGGTCTGATGTTAACGCAGGAAGCATTGTAACGTGGTACATGGTACTTGTGGCGATATGGGATGAACACACTGCAATTGGAAACCATGCCGGATTTAATATTGAAGAATCCAAGAACGAAGCACCGCTAATCTCTGCAGAATTCCGGCGATACTAAAATTATTATGAAGTTTTTAAATTTTGTGCTGACCCAGAAGTGATAATTACGGGATATTATTTAATTGTCCTGATAAAGGCAACATTACGTATATAACAAATGCTTCAGAACTTTCACATCACTTTAATTGTGGGTCATGTTCTTATGCTCACGCAATTTGTTTGTTTCTTTTTTTTTTATTTAAAATAGCATATTTCAAGTCTGGTTGTTGTAAACAGTGTAATGAATAGTAGTGTCGTCGCCTTATTAAAGTCTGCGTATTTTTCTTCAGTAGCTCAGCTACCATTAGCTTTTCAGGAAGAAATCTCTTTATGGGGTTAACATAACAATAAAAATAATAATTTGAAGTAGGGTTAATACGTTCACGGCACCTCTTCAATAACTGCATAGTTGTTGTTTTTTTTAGAAAACCTAACCTAACACTCTGTGTACTTAATTTTTAATATTGTTTAAGGCCGTAATTTTATTCCGTCCAAGAAAAGTAGGACAAAGTTTCCCCCCGCCACCCTCCGCCGCGGACAGTTTTTGGGCAGAAACTTGGAGAACACGTGCCCGAGGAGCAGGAGGGGGTTCAAAGATTTCCCATTGGTCATTACCCAAGTCAGAAAATTGTTCTGGGTCTGTTCTGATTTCTTTCCTAGATCGCAGAGAAGTAAACATGGCCAGAAGCAATAACGACTTCCCTCGCGCTGAGTGCAGTTGAGTTTATTTTTATGATGTGGGTGTGGTAGCCAGGGCTAATAAGTTGCTTCAACCGGACAAACAGAGTGCAGGCCTAAAGGCTTAACTTCCTGTTAGGTCTGTTATTATGGGAATGTTATCGTCCGTAATATATGTAGGAGCCTTCACGCAACTTTGCGCTTTCAAAAAATTGTGATTCCTTCACTTGTAACTCAAAGAAAAAGAAACAAATAAAATTATCAGTGTAGAATATTATTATGTGACCCCTTCAGAATCAACTCACTAAACACGTTCTATTCTCGTGGCGTGATAATTGTCTGAATATTTGCAGGTATTGATATGACATAAAGGAATAATTATGTTATTTAATAATTTTAATTACTTTTTTCTTCTTTTTCCAATTATGTCCCTTCCCTTCCTACTTCCAAATCATCTTGTTTCTCCCTTTTATACTGCTTTGCCTTTTCTTCCTCTCTGCCTTACCCTTCTTCGTCTTATTCTCCTGCTTTTTATTCGGTTTCAGCCTCTCTTCCATTCCCTCTTCTCTCCTCTTTTCCTTCTATTAGACTTTTCTTCTTTCCTCATCCTACCAAACGGGACGTTAAGGTAAGAAAGAGAACCATTGAAGCTGTGTAACCTGACAGCAGTGGCTGGCTGCACGAAATGTTACAAGATTTAAGCTGTTGGGCGGACCTTTATGAAGTGAAATGCAAATAGTATTAACACACAATACTGGACATACCAAATAAGTTGATTAAGCAGCATCGAAAGTACTCCTACCCGAAGGATAGTTCGTGAATGTTAATCCCCCCCCCCTCGCCCAAAAGACATGAGACATCATCCACGAATGCGAAAGAAACAACAGCAGTTAAGAAATGTTAAGGATAAAATATTTCTTTCCATTTAATCTTATGAATGAAGCTTCAAATGGACAGATTTTGCATCTTAATATGTGGAAGCTAAAGTGAAGACCATTATAAATCCTTAAATTAGTTTTTACGTGAAATCATTCAAACGTATTCCATTGTTATAAATTGGATGACTCGATGAATACAACTGGTTTAACAGTGTGTACGTCTGTCAGCTTTGGTTGTGCATTTAGATTAACATTTATTGTGTAAACAAACAGGAAAGCCCACTGCTGTATTATTGTTTCGGGATGCCGAATTGTTGGGAAGAAGTGAAGTGGCGAATTGTATTTCTGCTGTAAATTTAAATTTAAAATGAAGCAACAACTTAAAACAGCAGTACGTGAAATGTAGTGGTCTGTATTCGAAGAACTTAATGGACTGTTGGAAGTACTATTTCAATAGTACTGCCACTATAGCCAGTGTTTAAAATGCAGAATCTAGTGTTAGATCATTAGGAGTCACAAGTATTTTAAACACATTACTCAGTTGAAGCCTATGGGGGCCCATTTTCTGCAGGAGAGAACTAGAATTCCAACTCTTCGTAACATTTCTCCCTAACCTTTTAAAGCCTAGCGGTAACTTTACACACGACCAGGTTTAACATT
>BLKM01003560.1:19549-30257 GCA_013340265.1 Coptotermes formosanus | reverse complement strand
ACCGCAGAGAGTTCACGCCTCCAAAAACAACGCAGTACACAGTCAACAGCACATTCTCACTCAACTATAAAGTGCAACCTTAGTGTAACGACAACAAAAACGTTCTCCCTGAAGATGACACAGCAGGGTCGAAACATGTAGGTGTGTGTTACAATTGATGATAAAACTCTCTTTGTGCATTTGTTGGTGATAAGTGTTTTTGTTTAAATAAAACTCGTTATTAACCTGCATGTGTAAATTGGCTTTTTAGTGGAAAAAGTAGAGAAACGTGTATAAAATTCTAACCTGAAAACTTGAAAGGAAAGTACTAATTCGGACATCTAGCGTACCGGTTTCTCATTCGTTCTTCCGTAACTAACTCCATGCAGCTAAGATTTCGGAAGCCAGTTGCCGCCCATGTTGCCAATACATTACTTATCCCCTGCAGTATACGAAAAGGAATTACAGTTTTCAAAAGATCCACTGTTCTGAGTCGTTTCAATTCAATCCATGCTTATTTGCACCCTGTTTAATACGCATTTCATTACATTGTCTTCCAATTCACGCGTGTGTCTACCTGTAAAGTTAATGACCAAATTTGTATCCATTCCTCACCTCTCCCACGCATGTTGCATGTCCTTCCATCTTGTCACTTTTCGATTTATGTCTCTAACGTTTCCTTCAGTTCACCTTACAAATGGAACCAAACACTAATATTACATTCTCAACAGCTTGAACTTTCATGTTACTGAATATTGTATTCCAGCAAATAGAAACGCGGGCTTAAGATTTTCTCAAAATTTTATATAGAAGCCTACTTGGATATTCAGTATTTCTTCCAAGCATGTAGATAATACACTAAGCTGCGTGCCTGGGATGTTTTCGTCTACGAAAGAAAATGCGTACACAGACAAAAGAGGGATTGGCAATATTTCATACTCCAGAGGATTGGATTTTATGTTTCAACCTGCACCGCCATGTTGTTTTTGGTTACGGTTCAGAAGTTTGTGGGGAGCCGCCCAGAGGGACTTGAATCGGCGAGGACAAAGCATACAGAACACAGGTAGAGAGATGTGACATGTACTACATACAGAACCGGGGAAGACGAAGATGGCACAAAAAGATTCTACATCTGTTTGTGAATATGTTTTCCTTCTTTCTTGATTTGTGTTGTAAATTCGTATTTAGCCTGACCGCCCGGTGGGTCCAGTGATTTCGTTCCGGCTGCCTAATGTTTACTGCCGTCTTGTGGTGGGGGGGGGGGCGCCCCCCGGCGTGGTGCACATTCGTAGAGCTCTCCCAGGTAGCAGTTTTTACCATCTTGTTTCTATACGAAGCAATGGCCATGCAGTGACACACATCCATTTACCCACGCCGATTGCATCTCTCAAACGCTACTAACTACAGCAAATTAAATTTATATTAGGTCTAAACGCTTACAGTGGAGCCTGGAATAAGGTAGTTGGTGTGGTGCTGAGACAACGGGATGGACGTCCGAGGAATAGGGATGCAATTTTCGGTATCGACAACTAATTTTGTCGCCTGCAAAACGTCCCGGCCTGCTGTGCAGCCCACACAGTCTTCCTATTCAAAGATTAACGGTGGTTAATTCTTCGGTGGGGGGGGGGGGGGGGCGGAAAGTGGGCAGAGGCCCCAAGCTGATCACTCACTCCCATGTAGTGCCGAGGTTAAGAATCAGTAGAATTTTAGTTCCACTACTCCAGACGCCATCATGGCCTCCTCAGCGACCACACGGTCTTTCACCTTACCCGTATGCTTACTCTGTAATTTCGATTGACTTATTTCCTGTCGTCGAATGTATTGTTAGACTGACTAACTAACTAACTGACTAACTAACTAACTAACTGACTGACTGACTGACTGACTGACTGTCTGACTGACTGACTAACTAACTACCTAACTCTATGGAGCAGAGGCCTTCTTGAGAAGCTAACAGTTTCTCAGAGAGTCAAGAAATTCTCCGCATTTTATGGAAACCGGAGGTTTATTACCGCATTTACAAGAGCCCGCCACCTGTCCCTATCCTGAGCCACCTCAATCCAGTCCATGCTCCTCATCCCACATCTTGAAGATCCATTTTAATATTATCCTCCTGTCTACGCCCGGGTCTCCCAAGTGGTCGCCTTCCCTCAGGTCTCCCCACCGAAATCCTGTATGCAACTCTCTTTTCCCCCATACGTACTACATGCCTCGCCCATCTCATTCTACTACATCACCGACACGGCAATAAACGTTTCTTCACATGGTACACTTTTTGCTTGTAACATGGAGTGATACTGTAGGAGGATACTAATGTTTCGAAGGAATATGCGACCTCCTTCTTCAGGGTCGAAACCAGTAGGTTGAAAATGCTGTCAGAATAAATAGGCATGCGGCAGATTAGTTGGTCGCCTTGCTTGTAACCTTCCTGCATATCCTCTATTCCCAGCAGCTAGCTATTTGTGGCTTGGAGTAGAGCCGCAGGTGCAACAAAACTTTTTAGCCTTGTAACCTGTAGAGAAGCATATGAGTCTGTTTTGAAAGTCTAGTTTACTTGAAATTTCCTAAAAAAAAAATAGACATTTTTCATTAATAGATTCCCGAAACATTCCCATAAATTAAATTTTATATAGGCTAATATATTAGCCTATTCGCTTCTAGAAAATGAGTAGTTGAGAAGAAAGTAGGCCTAAGGAGTCCGACAATATAAGTCTACAGAAGGCAGAGTTCAGATGGAATAGCGATATGGAGGCGGCCTCATGTAGTCTGCGAGTCATCACTGCAGTGCTGAAATTCACTTTTACTGCTTTGTATAGAATCATCTCTATGCGGCCCCCCCCCATTCCTCTCAACAGTTTGCATCGCAGACTGAAAGTCGCTTTCAAACATTATTGCTCATTCTGTTTCAGGACTTGGGCTTTGATTAGACAGGCGAGTTCCTATGAGAAATGGACAGACGAAATGAGTTACACTACAAAACAGACTACTTGCTGGACACTGCCTTTCACAGCAAGAACAAACACCCGTTTGGTCCCAGCACATTCACGTTTCCTGTGACCAACCGTCAGTATCATCTTGAAAATGTAAGAGTGGTTCAACACGCAGCCATATTTCGCCCCGCCGTTCTAAATTACACCACCGCTGTAATATTTGAGTCATCGTCTCATCAGTATGCAGAGTCATGTAGACGAAATATGTGAAATTGTGAGACTTTTTGTGGCGAATGCTGAACTTGGTAATATAGTATAAAGATGACTGCATGAAAAGTGCATACATCGTAGTCAAAAGCTTAAGGAAATTGGCCATTTGGAATACTTAACTCTAAATCGGAAGATAATATTAAAATATATACCAAATAAACAGGTTGAAAAGGCGGCCTCTTATTAACATTTTGAAAACGTTACAGATTCACAAACAAAGGGGGAAATTTTTGGTAAGAAAAAAGACATATCTGCTTAAAATTACAAGGGAGTTACTGTGTGTTTCAGAATTTCCAATCCTACAAGACTTGAATTTGGAATTTTTCATTGACATTATCCTTGCGCCCTACTATGGCCCTAGGGTCGACTCAGCCTCTAACAGAAATGAGTACTAGGAATATTTCCTGGTGGGTAAAGGCGGCCGGCACGTAGGGTTGGCAAACTTACCACCTTCATCTGCCGACCGTCTAGAAATTTGGAAGCCTCAACCTCTCGGAACCCTCTGGGCCTGTCCACGCCTGTGCAGGGATTGCTTTACCTTTATAAGGCTTGAATTATTTTTATACTTAATAACTATTTAAATACAAAATACAAATATCTAAATTTTTTATAAAATTATGAATTTCATGAAGTGTAATTCGAAGTGATTTTTCTGTAAATATGTCTGTAAGTTACAATAATTCAGAAATTCAGGAATGACGCCATAGAATGTCGACTGCGTTAAGAATATTGGGCGAATGAATTGTAACAGGATAAATTTCGATTCTGATGTAACTTACCGTCCAGCTGTATTACACTTCTATTCATGTGGGACGAAGTGAATCAGCTGAAGGAAACTAGGTTTTCTGCAAATTTTTAGGTATAAATTTCGCCTGTAACACGGGGCTCTGTCTCTTCGTATATAAAACCCTTCCCTACTAATAATAATTACTCACTCTACCTCATGTTGTTGCAGATACTTATGTTACGGTGGGGGGGGGGGGGGGGTGCCTGCCCTACATTCGGTCTTGATTTTCATATTACCTCATCCTGAAGTAAGCAGCTCATGTTTTGTCTTTAGACCTGTGATGCATTTGCAGGGGCTGGATGTCGTTAAGAGACCTGAGACCCCTGTATAAGAGGAAGCCTCTGTAAACATGTAACTTTGAACACTTTGCAACCACCAGTACCGCGGTTTCTCGGATCGGTTCAAAGTTAGATCTAGGAAGGTCCTTTTGGGTGACCAAAAGTGGCTACATCTTCTTCCAACCTAACCTCCACCACTACATACGGAACCATAGACGCCTATTTAACCGGTGTCCCCTTTTCCTTCATCTCTCTTGACTTCTCTTACCCTAAGTCCCCCCTAACCATCCCTAGCACTGTCAGCATGACAAAGTTCAGCAAGGTAACGGCTCTTGCAGTATCAACCTACACACTGCCCCGTAGCATATATCCTAACAACTTCAACTCGCCTCCTTCTCTCATCAAAAATTCAAGAGGACTGATGAAAACGAGTCTTCTTGTGCTTTGGGGGCTGTGGGACCCGTACAGGGAGCCAGAGGGACAAGGGGCGAGGTAGTTTTCCTCCCTTGGATGGATACTAGATTGCTTTGCTGCAATTTTCCGGAACACCCTCTAGCTTACAGTCGATGCCGAACTGCACAGGCAAGTGGTACAAACTCACCAACACCACCGTACTCTTCTACGTCACCTTTCTCATTCCCCACCTTCTTCACACTCCCAACTTCTGGGAGGGAAAAAAAGAGAACTTCACATTGAACCTTTCTACCAACCGGGGGGGCCCCCCGCCCCAAAACAGCAGTAGGGAAAAATAATTGGATAGCAACTGACGTGTACTATAACGCAGGTGAAAAATGAAACGTGGAATATATGAGGAAAATGTATTTGTATCTGCCAAGTTAGACTCTCCTTCGAGCTAGGTTCTATAGGAATAATAGTAATAAAAGAAGGATAAAAGATACTAGGTACCCCAGACACAAACTTCTCGCTACTCGCCGACACCACCCTCCCCGACTCTCCTCTTGCAAGAATTGATGATGGTCTGATCTGACCGGCCTGCTGAAGAACACCCTCCTTCACCCTTCTCTCCCACCGCCGATTCGAAAGTTTGCTACTCCTTTTGCGCCTTCCAATCACTTTCCTATTTGTAGCGGAGTAAAGAGACGAAAACCGTGTAAAGCAGGAAAGCTGCCCCTTCACCTCCTAAAGTGATAATAATTCATTCCATGTGTTTAGGCCCCAGGGTTCTGGCAGTCACAAGAAGTGTTACTTCTCCGGCCGGCAGGTCCGATGATTTATGGAAAATATTACAGACAAGTGCTGGAGTGCGAGGGAGACAGCAGCAAGGACCAGGAAAGTAACAACTTCTTGTTGAGTTCCCTGCGGACACAGCCGCAGTGTACACAGTGTGCATGTGTGTGTGTGTGGGGGGGGGGGGGGGAGGTTTGCACCACTGTAGCCACACATGGATGTCGTTAGGGAATTAGAAAGCCGCTGGTCCGCATTTCGAATTTTTATTTCATTTTTCCCCCTCCTATTTCTTTTCCAGAAATGTCCGTTTTTTGTACATAACGTTTCTTGACCGATTTCTCAAGTGACATATGTGAGTACTGGGTAAGGTGCGTGGTAGGGGAAGAGAGGATGGACGGTACGTGAAGAATAAAAAATTACAATGGAAGGCAGGGTCAGTAGAGGGGGAGGAATAACTCATGTCGCTTGCTGCTTCTGGGCGGGGGCAAAATTTAGGTTTGGGTGGGGGGGGGGGGGGGTGTTGTTTTGTATTCTAGCTCTTGTGTCGGGTAAAGTCACCTGGGAGATTGATTTGTGGTCGGAATGTTAAGGCGAAGGAAAGTGGAAGCAAGCCCGTCTCGCGACTGGTAACTAAAATAACACGAACGCATATATCACTGTGCACAAGAATCTGTATCAGGGATCCGTGCATTTCTTCGTGACGTTTCATTCCGCAGTGCTGTCTGTTAAAACAGCGGTTTGTATAGACGGCAATGTCACGAGGCTGATGTCCAGTGAAAAGCTTTGGAATTGGCAGCACTGAATTATCTGTGATTCATTGTCTTTGTTGACAAATTAGCTGCTTTCCTGTGTCGTGTATTTTATGATGTTTGTAATGAACGGAGATTTTGTGTTTCTCCACAGCCTAAGCCAAAACCTGTTTTATTCAAAAATTTTATTATTTAAAATACAGTTTTACCTTTTATTAATAACCCTACCCAAGCTACCTAAATTGTCAAAACAAACCCACTTACTTGCTTTACTTTTGTGTTAGCGAATTGAACAAATCTGTTTAATTTACAATGATATATATTTACAACCAACTCTTACACAAATGGTGAAATCCAATACTTATACCTTTATACAAACCCCCAACATGTTTCGATGCCTTAATTCCTCATCTTCAGGGGGCACTACGTTTAAAAACACTTTGAAAGCAAAACCTTAAAGCACTTAAAACACTCAGAACGGTTTTTAAATTGTTCATTAAGAGAATTAAATTTAAGAACTGTGTTGTGTGTTTTTAAGTATTTTAAGTGTGTTTCAAAGTGTTTTAAACATAGTGCCCCTGAAGATGATGCGTTAAGGCATGGAAACATGTTGGGCTTTGTATAAAGGTGTCCGAGCGTTGGATTTTATCATTTGTGTACGAGTTGTTTGTCAATGCATATCACTGCATATAAGCACTTGCACAGTATGGAAAATTTTAAACTCTGTTATTTATTCTGTTATTACTAGTATAGTTCTGACGTGTGTAATTGTCTCTGTTTCATTAAAACTATGTTTTGGATATTATACAAATTTTCTACTATTACAAATCTTTCTGCTTACTAGTACGTAAGTGTGATCAGGCTTAAACTCAGTGCAAGCGATTTAACGTGTTGCTGCCTCAGGATTCAGTATAGCTATTTATGGATCCTGTTTATTAGTAGCCAAAACAAATGTATCAAGTTTTGAAGAAACCACGTAAATTCCTTGCGTAACCATACGTTTCTTGTAGCTATAGCTCATCTGTACCAATCTGCTGTGGCGGGATCTCAGTGCCGGAGACCAACAACAAACATAACTGATATCCATGTGATTATTTTATTTGTCAATGAGAGTGCCAAGTATCCCTCCTAACTTCTTCCATAAAACTGTTAACGATTTCATTTTAAACAATCTGTTTCTCTTCCCCCTTTTATGGGGCTGTTGGCCTCAGTCCTTCACGTTTCTGCAGCGTGTAGGAAATGTTCATTCAGTAGTTCCTGACCAAATTCACTGATGGAACATACATTTTGTATGACATCGTCTTTCCTCTTATTTCCCTTGTTCTCACAGCTACAGTCAATCCTTCACAGTGACGGACCGGCGAGATTTGCCATTTCATTTTCTCTAGATTATCCGCTGGTCCATAAATTTGCATTTTATTACATAGCGCCACGTTCCTTTGCGCCTGCATCAACAGCTGTAGCAGACTCTGTTTTCATAAGCTGTATGTCCAAGCATTATATTATCGGCAGAGTGACTAAGGTGTGTAGATCCAGTTTGTCACCGCAGTCTCTCTTGTAGATTTAAGATCAATCTTGCAACACTTCCCCTATTTTTCATAACATTTATAATATAACGCCTCTGATATTTTATTTCGTAAGATATATTAAAAAACATGTTCACCAAAATCTCACTTAAGTAAACTTAAAAATAAATTATATAGTTATTTTATTAGCTTTCTGATCATCAGATCTTCCACCAAATTCGTGGTGCAAAGTGCATTCCTAGAAACTGGAACTCTTAATTTTGCTTAACCCAAAGGTTCATTGCTCTATTGAAACGAAGCCGTGAATGGACTTTTCCAGAGTTAAACGAACCCGTTTATATACTCACGCCCTTGGTTCTACGAAGTGTTGCTCACAAGGAAGGTACCTAGAAGTAGAAAACTGCTGGAATATTTAATGATTAATCCACCGCTTAAATGGCACGGTGTTCTACAGCAGTGCTTCTCAACCCAAATTTTGGTTGCAGAGCACTTCTGAGTGGGTCAGGAAAACATTATTTGCTCAAAGATTTTACAAATCTTGTAAATGTGAAGAGCAACTTATACAGCTACAAATTGACGATATATTAAGTTACTGTATTGGTAGAAATATTAAGTACCTCAATGCATTTTATTTGAATATAAGAAGGTTAAAATCAGTCCTGGGAAATGAAACACTGGAGGTATTACTCTGTTTATTGCGCAGTTGTGTGAGTCAGGCTGTTCGGCACTTACAGACTTAAAAACAACGTTACAAAGGCGATTACTGCTAGAGCATAATTTAAATTGCATCCTTGCAAGAATAAAACCGCTATTTGAAAAGCTGTCGAGGCATCTGCAAAGTTAAGGTTCACATTAACGTGTACAATATTATACACTGTTTACGTGTTTGTAAGATTCTTTAATATCACTATTTTCTCGTTGAAGCATTCCCTTATGTATTTAAATGAGTATATGTTTAGCTTCTTCTCGTTTCTTCATGAACTTGTCACATTCCTATCACCAATTCCTGCCCTTTACTTTACACATATCTTTATTTCTGACTCCTGGAGTTACGAAACAAAGCCAGTGACCTAAACTGAGTCGCAGCTCAAAAAAGTTGAGAAACACTGCGCTACTTCTTTTAGATTCATTTTAATAATATCGTTGCACCTATTGCTAGGTCTCACAAGATATTTGTTCTCTTCATATTTGCAGGTCTTCAGTTTTGTTTTGTATGTGTTGAGAGAAAGTCTCTTAGTCCGGCAAGTGCCTAAGTAGACCTACTTAGGTTTAATATCATCTGCTTAAACAAGACGGGAACCAGAATAGACCAATCCGCCACTTTGTACCCAGCCTTCTGTTCTCGTTGTGTAGTTGCACTTCAATTTCCTCCAGTTTACGTGATACCGACCAAAGCTCGCCGCCACCGCCACCACCACCACCACCACAGCCGGAAACAAACCGCCAATTTCCTTACATTTCCACTGCCAACTTGAGTAGCAATAGCTGCATGTCTGACACCGCAATTTATACAACACACTGACTAGAAAAAATAGAAGGCAGTGGGGAAGTAACTGTTTTATCTTAAATTTATAAACTTTAAATTACACGCACAGTCTATTCTTGCACCTACAAAAGAAAAGAGGGTCAAAAATAAACCGAAAACTTTCTTTCCTTTGAGTATGCCATTTTTGCAACAGTAGTAGAAATTCTAAGAATATTCTGCCTGCCTAAGCTACAATTCATACAAGTGATTCGTTACCAAATTCCAGGATTAATGATCAGGCTAGTAGTGTCAAAGGACTATAAAGAAATTACAACAGGAAGACACATGTTTCGATTAATGGCGTAACTTTAAATTTGACACTTCGACGCATTTTCCAATGAACCTATTCCGTTTCACAGTGACAGTGGACACAACTACGAAACGCGCTGTTTTTATTTTCAAAATCAAGTCTTAATTTAAAAGTGCAGCCTAAGGGCACTACAAATATACAGCAGCCCCAAAATATCGCCACGAACTGTAACAAGAGACGTAACTAAGACTAGCCTTCAAAAATTATGTCTTTCTTCTCTTTCTTCCTGCCTTACCAGATATTTCTTTGCTCCTTCCTTACCCCATTGAGCATCCCTTCAATTCCTCCATGTTTTTATCCTTTCCTTATCGCTTTCTTCCCGTTTCCTATCCTCCTCTCTTCTCCTCTCTTTCCTATTCTCCACTCCAAAACGCGGCTTGCAAGTTACTGTGCATTGCCAAAGAGCGTAAACACGGTAAAGCTAAAGCAGTCTCATTACAGGCCCGGACAGGCCCTGAGGGCTCCAGGAGGTTGAGGCTTCCAGATTTCTAGACGATCGGCACATGAAGGTGGTAAGACTGTCGGCCGCCAGCACCGGCCGACTTTACTTTCCAGGAAATATTCTCGGTATCATTTCTGTTAGAGGCTGAGTTAGAGGCTGAGTAGAGTGGGGTCGGAAGGATTATGTTGTAAAACAGCGCAGAGGCTTAGATTGCTGACGGTCTAAAGGGATTATTTAATGCCGTAAACGACAAAATTTAGACTTAACGTTTTTCTCTTATTTTAATATAAGCCAGGATCGCTCGGTCGGTTTAGGGACTAGGCCACAGGCTGGGTATCCGGAGTGTCTTAGTTCTGTTCCCAGCAGAGGCAAGAGGTTTCCTTTTCTCCAAAAGCATACAGACTGGCAGTAGCTCCTCCCATCCTCCTATTTAGACAGGGGATATTTCCCGAAAGAAAAGCGGCCGTGGCATGGCGCCGAATTTAAATATGAATGTGTCTGCACCTCCTCTCTTCCCTTCACCTTCATGGCATGCACAGGAACAAATTTAATTGTCATATTTTTCGACTTACAAGACAAGGCATGACTTCAACCGCCTTCCTCCACGTCTTCGAGGGTATAATATGCGTACCAGAATTTGGGGTAACCTGCCCCTCATCCAAGAAGTAACCTACCTTTATGCATTGTTCTCCACCTTTTCCTTCTCCCCTTCTTCACCACCACC
>BLKM01003560.1:0-14655 GCA_013340265.1 Coptotermes formosanus | reverse complement strand
CACCACCACCACCATCACCACCATCACCACCATCACCACCATCACCACCACCACCACCATCATCATCACCATCACCACCACCACCACCATCAACCACCACCACCACCATCACCACCATCACCACCACCACCACCATCACCACCATCACCACCATCACCACCATCACCACCATCACCACCATCATCACCACCATCACCACCACCACCATCACCACCAACAACAGCAGCAGTTTCAGGAATTCAGGCGGCAGATACGTTCCGATATCACAATTGGTCAGTCGAGTTCAGCTTCCTTACACCGTCCATAAAACACAGTAGTTAGGTAACGTCACTCCCTTGTGCTGATCTATCCAGTAAATAAGCATAGGGTCCGAAAAACACACAGCTTAGTAGATTAGATTAGATAGTGGGTGTAGCCCTTGAGGTCCCGGTACACGTAGGCTTTTCACAGGCCCTTTATGCCCCCTAACTAAGTCCAAGTTCTGAGACCCCTATCCTTTTAAAAAAGGTTCCAGATCGCCCGCAGACTTAGACTTCTAATGTCCTCAGGGTCCCAAAAGGAGGAACCCAGATAAATATGTCTGAGTGTCGACAAGGCTTCACACTCACACAAAAGGTGAGTTGAGTTCTCCTCTTCTGCTCCGCATTTTGTGCACAAGGGACTGTCTGTCAGTCCCATTATGTGAAGGCGTCTGCTCAGGGTGTTGCGTCCAGTAAGAAGGTCAATAACTACCCTGGACTGCGTCTTATTAAGGACAATAGCGTGGTCTTGGCAGCAGCAGGAGGGTGGGAGGTCAACTGTCGAGCCTGTCTCTCAGTGTCCCGCTTAGTAGAATAGAGTCATATAATATTTATATTTATCCTACAGTACGTTTCGGCCAATCTCTGCGACCATCTTCAGGTACTCATACAGAATGTACAAAAGCGATTTTTTTTAGGAAGACGCACCCCGTTTCCAAGAACGATCACGATGTCTTGTGCGAGTGTCGTTATTATCACAAATAGTGGAATAATAAACGCCAAAAGATTAATATTCTGTTAAAATTTTCCTATTATGCCTATAATTGTTAAGTGCTGCTGAAGACACCTCTGCCGCTGATGGAAGGCAAGTGGTCTAAAAATACGCTGTTGCATAGCGAACGCTAATTTACTTGTTTCTTATTCATGTTGTAAACTATGTACCTTGTTTAGTGAAGTACAGTATCTCCATGTGTGTCTCATGTTGATTTCTCTTATTAATCCGCGTTTACTCTCGCCTTATTAGTCACAGGAGAATATTGTTTTAGGCATGTTTGTAAGTTGTAGATACTGCACACGTAAGCGTGTATTTATGGGGATAACAACACGTGCGCCGATCCCAGTGGCCGCGCGGTCTTAGGCGTGAGTCTGCGGCGGCTCGCTGAGATTGCGGGTTCGAATCCTGCCGGGGGCATGGAGTCTGTCTCTTATGAGTGTTTGTGTTGTCAGATAGAGGTCTCTGCGACGGGCCGATCCCTTTTCCAGAGGAGTCGTACCGACTGTGGTATGTGTCTGAGTATGATCAAGTGAAAATAAAGAACCTCGACACCTACTGTGAGTAGGTAGAAGAGGTGAGGACTACGGAAAGAAACGAAACAACACGTGCGTTATACTAGTGAGTGATACGACGCTAGTGTTACGTATGTCATCCACATTATATGTACGAGATTAGGTAATCCTGACTCGAACTTTTTAAAGGTAAAAAGTAATGACCTTAGAGCACATGCGAATTTAGGGCCGTACACGATATGTATAATAAATACTAGCCAAGAAGCCTGAAAGAACGAACCTTTCCACAGATTTAAACTTATGTGGGAGGATCACATTAAAACACAGGATTTTTACAGCGCCTTAAGAATGGATGTGCTGCATTCAATTTGCTCGTGTAAGCACGTGCAGAGTATGGACATTCTCCCGAGCTTTTTGGTAGATTCAAACATTAAGCAAAGAATTATTTTTCCAACAGTCAACTACTGCTTAAAATTATCTGTCACCACTCTCGCCCCCTCCCCCCACTACACATTTTATATGTATTTATCTCATTTTGCACGGGACCAGACCGTACGCGACACATATTTCAGTACTAGACTCTGGCAAAGTCATGCAAGTTCGAGCAGAATGTTGGTATTACTGTTTCTGAGAAACCCTTCCTATAAAATAAAACTAAAAACACGGGCCTTAACTGAATTCTCAGTCTCTAATTTCAGAGCAGTAAGTAAATAGTAATGATATACACGTATTGTCAAGTGAAATGAATGGAACGTACAGATGGCGAGCGTTTGACAAGCATCGCTAGTGCGGATTATATCTCGCAGAGAGCAGCACTGCACGTGACGTGTGGTAACTCTCCCCTGCTTCCTTAGTGGAGACATGCGGCGCTATATGGCAATAACTTTTGGACTAACTCAATAGAACAGACGTCCAAGGTGGACCGACCTTAAGACATGCATCTTTCATAGCGACGCGCTGCTGCTATATGGGATGGACGGATCCACAACTCTTCCCCTTGCCCTTCTTACTGCGCCCCGGAACTTTATGGTGCTTCTGCCTCACAGGTGTATACGACAGGACATGCACACGCCGCACGCAACCTGCCGTATTTAGAGCCACATAAACCAATTTGCTACATTGCGCGCCCTGTTGTCGAGGGTTTCAGTCCTACCCAGAAGGAATCTGTTGTTATGTGCCCTTTTCACAACAACATTGCCGAAAACTGCGTCTCACACTTTGTTGTTTCTGCTGTCATGTACAGATGAAACCGCTGAGATTGTAGGTGGTGAAAGGAATTAGTATATACGTTTATATACACCCCTTTCGTAAATACATGAGAATTATTTACAACATACAAATTTTCCTTCTTTCTTTCTTTCTTTCTTTCTTTCTTTCTTTCTTTCTTTCCTTCCTTCCTTCTTTCTTTCTTTCTTTCTTTCTTTCCTTCCTTCTTTCTTTCTTTCTTTCTTTCTTTCTTTCTTTCTTTCTTTCTTTCTTTCTTTCTTTCTTTCTTATTGTGACTTCTTCTACCCAATAATTTTTGGTGTAGAGGCTTATTGTTGCACCTGATCGCACTCACTGACACACTGTCACATGTGCGCGCGCGCGAGCACGCACGCACACAGGCTCGGTAGGACTCCTCTGGCCGAGGGATCGGCCCGCCGCAGAGACCTCGACCTGACCACACACAACACTCACAAGAGACAGACATCCATGCCCCCGGCAGGATTCGAGCCCTCAATCTCAGCGAGCGGCCGCAGACCCACGCCATGGACCGCGTGGCCACTGGCATCGGCACTTTCCTGCTTTTTTATTTCTCTTTCAATAAGCAATACGAGGAGTAATTCCTTTAGTAACATGACTTTTAGTCCAATTGTTGCAACGGAAGTAGAAAGGTGCACTTCAGCTGCAAGCTTGCTGAGTTTAAGGGCTTCAGTGGCACTGTGGCCTCGACAGTTCTTCACTGCAGATACAAGCGTGTTTATGCAGCTAATCAGCAACACGCAGGACATATAGATCTGACAGTTATTCATATTCTTCACTCTAATGGGACACATTACACGTATTCTTCATTGAATTTTTTGAGTGTATAGCCTGCCAAAATTTTTAACGCGATATTAATTATAGGCCAGTGTATGTAATTTCATATATCAGAATTTTGTACGAGCGTCTTTGTCATGTATTTTTTAAGCTTTGCTTTGAGTTTCGTGCAGAATACTTGTATTTTAGCTTCTCAAGAAGGCGTCTGCTCCATGGAATTAGTTAATTAGTTAGTTAATTAGCTAGCTAGCTAGCTAGCTAGTTAGTTAGTCAGTCAGTCAGTCAGTCAGTCAGTCAGCCAGCCAGTCAGTTAGTCAGTTAGTTAGTTAGTTAGTTAGTTAGTTAGTTAGTTAGTTATTTAGTAGAATATACGAGTAGGGGTGAAGTGAAAATACCTTCAAATCACACACAAAATTTCACTGAAAATTATTTATATGCTTGCACTGGCTGCTCATGACATCCCTGTTATTCTTTTCATTCTTGACTTTCTCCAAACAGGGACAATAAAACCGCTTTCCACGTGTGAATGAAACTTTAACTGTGTTTAAACCTCGAAGTCCGTTGAATTCAGTGATTTACTTTCCTATATTCTTATCCTTTTTCCTTTGGTCTCTGAAGATCTATTATTCCTGGGACCACGTGTCAAAAATCTCTCACGTTCTGGCGATGAAATTGAAAACTCGGCACCTAGAACACCGATTTTCTTATCCAGAGACGAACGCCATCTTCAGAGCGTACGATACCCAGGAGTGAAATTCTTCTGGTCCGCGAGCCTGTTGGCTGGAATGATTCCTAGAGGCCATGATGCAGCCTTCCTTCCCCGTCTACACCCCACCAACCTCTATTGGGCCTGTACGTCGTCAATCTCGTGTTTTAAGCACCCTTCGAAACCAGAAACACTTCTGATGTTTTATCGTGCTGTGAGTGAGACAAGGTTTTAGCATTTGTGGATTCGCATGTTTATATTCTGTAACAGTGGTTCCCAAGTGTCGTGATAAACTGCAGAGTTGCAAGATAACTGACAGTAATTTATAATGCAGTTATTGTGTCTTCGTCATTGTTACTTCATGTCACAAGTTAACAATAAGCGTAATAACAATATAAGCAACAAAACTGTGGCAAGTGCAACAACTAAATACCTTCCTGTTGTTATTAAATTTGATCACTTTTGTCAGATACTAACAGAGGGCTGAACATGCCCAATTCCAATCTGATAAAAACTTAGAGGAAATTGCGGTGTTTATTTTAGAGTCAAGCTTAGAAGAATGCTTTTCTCTGTTGCGTCTTAATCAATAAAATATTCAATCCAAAAACCACCAGTGTATGTAGGATACGTAACGACTGGCATCAATTAAACCTTAATAATAATTATATATACAACATAATCATTATAAAATTATTTTTAATTGATCACTTCACAAAGGTGATTAAACGAGTACAGGGTATCATTACTTTGTAAGGGTCAGCAATGAATCTTAGGCAGAAAAGGTCAATTAATATTTATATAGGTTAAGAAATTATATCATGTTTTGCATTAATGACATGTATTTGGCTCATATCAAGAAGTTGGGGGAAAGAAATTGGAGGAGTGCTGCAAGGAACAGGGACAGCTGGCGGAAGCTTCAAAAGAAGGCCTTGGCTCAAAATGGGCTGTTGTGCCGATGATGATGATGATGATGATGATGATGATGATGATGATGATGATTTGGCTCATATATTTCTAGAAGATGCTGATCAGATGACAGCACCCTTATGGAGAAGGACACAGGCGGTTTTAACTTCGTTGTAATTTACAACAATATTATTTGCTGCTTTTGATGATATTAATTACAGTCAGACGCAAGAGAAAGGTCAGGGCCACACATATTCCATTCAAACCTCGCACTGCTGGATTGGGCCAGAGAAAACGAACATAAAATAAGTAATTAAAAACACTTTCAACAAGACACAACCTTTTCATTGTTGACGGTGTCAGATAATAACCAGTTTAATTGTTTTGTGCCGATGTGAATGGTGCATTTAACAGGGCGAAAAATGAAATCAGTATGCTTGGTATATAAAGGTTGATTTCGTAAAGTGCCTTATAGAGAACATAGTGTGATTGCTTGAGAAAGACCAGTTGATGAGTGTGGTGGAGATGACCAATGGCTGTGTATTGGAAGAATCATACCAAACACCCAAACACACTGTGTGGCCAAAATTCAGAGGTTTTAGTGTTAAATCTAGAGATATATATGTGTATACACGTAGTATATGTATATATATTAACTACTAGGCTTTCAAGGGTTAATTTTCTCTTCTTAAAATAATGAATGACCTAAATGCAAGAAGCTGGGAAACAAGTAAATGAAAGACTAAGAGAAAGCTAGAAGGAAGGAAGAAAGAAAGACAGAAGGGAAGGAAGGAAGGAAGGAAGAGAGGAAGGAAGGAAGGAAGGAAGGAAGGAAGGAAGGAAGGAAGGAATTCGTTTCACACAGCAAAAAGAGTCATGGGGCCCATGAGAAACAAGACTCCCCCCTCCCCTTCCCATCTGATAGCGATTCCTGGCCTAACAGCAGCAGACCTGTCTTCCTCTTTCCTACCACCTTCACTGTCTACGTTTTACCCACTTCTCTCTCACGTTCCCTCTTCTCATGGGTATTTCGTTATATCTCCAGAGTAAAAACCCGTGAGATGTATGGATAGCTCTTTAACATCAGTTAGTCTGGTCTAGGTTTCTAACTGGAGCAGATTCTACTGCAGAACACTGAGTTACAGAAGATTTTTTAGTGACATTTTTGGAGTTTCAGCCTCTAACAGAAATGATTACCAGTGATATCACTAAGGGGGGGGGGGTGGTGGTTGTAAAGGCGGCCGGTGCGTAGGGCTGACAACCTTTACACCTTCGTATGCCGACTGTCTACAGATTCTGGAAACCTCAACCTCCTGCTGCCCTAAGGTCTTCTCCAGTCCTGTAATGAGATAGATCTACCTTTTGATATTTTTGGACTATCATCCTTCTACAGAAATGAATAGCTTCAAGCAGTGAAAACATTTCCCGAATTAATGGAACCCCCAACTACAGTACATTATTCTAACAAAGAGTGTACCCCATATAGATATAAGATACTACAAAATGATCTCCGACCAATTCCAAGCCTTTATTCAAAATAATAAACGCCCTGTAGTTTACAACTTCAAGTTCCGAGTCTCATTCTTCTGGGATGTGACGCTGCCTCACTGGGTGATCGGATTTCAACGTTTCGAAGGAACGCCATCTTCAAGGGTCGAAGTATCGTTCGTCTTTGGCGTTTCGTTTGAACATTTTGACAGTTGCAAATGACGAAACTACGTTGCCTCTCAGCGTGGGATGCTATTATCGATTGATACAGCTCGTGTTTTATAATAATGGGGTCCTCAGATTCACCTTTTCGAAAACCTCATAAAACTTACCATTTCAGAGTCTGCAATATACGAATTTACACAGCATCGCCAGAATAGAATCATTCAGAAAAAATACCAATCAGTTGCCTATTATTTAATTATTATAATAGGACGCATTGTGCAAGCCTTCGTTCCTTTGAAAATAAATGAAACCAAAGAAGACACATCCTGAAGTTCTAATAAGAATTGTCAGATGAGATTACGAAATTTCTGATTAGCTTATCATGTTGTAAAAATAAGTCTATATGAAAAAAGAAAACTGAATTTATGATTGTGCAGTTAAAATCAAATTCGTATTTCATCAACTATATTAGTAGGAAGCATACATGAATTTCCAGTTGGGATGAAATTGGACATCTAGAATCTAGGCACATTCCTCTCGCCCCCCCCCCCCTCCTCCTGCTTGTTCGAAGTGCGGGTCTAATTATACAATCACAGTTGCGACGTGATCTCATTCGCGGTTCCGTGTAGGCTGTCCCGCAATACACACAGGTGCTGTTACGTTGCCTACACCCCTCTCATGTATTGACTTTTTAATATGTACTTCTAAAGCAACATGCAGATTGAATAATTCAATCATGCCCCGATGTTTTGAAACATGGAAATTTATACACCAATGTATTTTCGTTTGAATTATAGGCAAAATGTAACAGATGAAAAATTCTAATCAAGTAAGTACAGTTTGATCAAAATATTATTAATTTGATTAAAAATTAGTAGCATGGCTGGAAGCTGTCTTAGAATCCAGTATTGTATTTCCTCACGACGCGATGCTCGTAGATAAAAATTATGTTCATGATCGGACCAAGAACAAATGGAGTTTCGAATTTCATGTTACCACAAAGAAAGCGCCAAGATATTGCATCCTCTGGAGTACTTCCTAAAACTAAAAGGAATCCTTAATCAGAAGCTAATCGTGGCTCAGCAGTTCAACAAAACCTTTTCCATTACAAAACCAGGAGGATCCTTACCGTGTTCGTAGCAGATCGCCAGTGTTCAGAAGCAGATATATCCAGTGTATGTTATGGCAATGTTTCTATTTGAGATCAAATTTAATATTATATTTCCATCACACCTGGGAATCCGAAGCGGGCTCTTCCTTTTTAAGTCTTCGCACTCCAGTTTTATGTGGATGTCTCACAATAAGGATAGGTGCTACATGCCCAACCCATCTCATTATGCTGCATTTCTTTGTTATAATCTAATGACGCGAAACGTAGTATCTGGCCTTAAATGTCACGTTTCTAATTATGCAATGTTTATCATCCTTCCCTTTCTCTTAGGTACAAGCAATTCGATAAAAGAAAGTAAAACCTAAAGTTTTTAAAATTATCATTTTCTCTGTGGTGTACTTGTATGTATGAGACTTTGTGTTCCATTGTTTAAGAAAATTGTATATTTGAAAGGAAATTTCTGTGAGGAATATAAGAACGTCCGTGCGTAAGAAATGAAAAAGAAGGAAACCACCAGGTTTTGTGCCGTTCGCCTAAAGTTGGGCTCATTAACTTGAGAGAGATTAGGTGTGTTGGACGCAGACCACTGGGCAGAAGCAAAGATACATCCAAAATATAGCGGATATTTGCGGTACGTGGGCCCTGTGTCCAGTTTGGACCCTGCAGCCTTTCGGAACTGTGTCTTCCCTTTTGCCTGTGTACTTTGGCGCTCTAGACGATTGGTTAAGCTGTGGAAAGAAAGACTGTTGGTTGTTTGTTTGTTCCAAATCGTCCAATCCAAAACTTATTGAACTGCTCTGAAATCTTTAGCTTTCGTAAGTATTGGCATAAATGTCAGCAGTATGAGATACCAGACTTCAGAAATACAAGAATCTTAGCTTTCAGTAGTCTATAAATATGCCATAAACGCAGGGGAAAAAATTGAAATACGTCTGCCATTTTGGACCCTCTGCCCAATCGGTCTTCTTTTCTCCTACAACAACAAATATTTCTTAGCGTCTTCAGTCTTGCACTTTTAATGCACAATTTCATATTCGAGACATAAGGGATCTGTTTTTGCCCTTATAAGAAGGGTAAAGTGGACCCTGGCTCCACTTTACCAAAGCAGCGTGGCTGAACACGACGTTTCAATCGCTTGAAAATTTTCAGCATAATGTCAGGACACTTGTATTTTGGACAAATTTGCCATTATAGTGTAATATCTGACAAAAGGTTATCGTTACATACGTTAAACCATTGCAGCCTTTAACGAGTAAGTTTTATTTAAATTTTACAAGACGGGGCTGCACAGTGGAACTTTCTCTACTTCTGAAAATGCCTGCCTAATATAAAAGGGCATAGCCACAAAACCCACATTAACAAAATATTTCAGAAAATTGCTCAGCTTTTTAAGTACTGAACTGTACAGTGTGTACACATATTTGTATAACTTATTAAACGAGACACGTCAGTCTGTAGGTGGAGAAACAATCCACAGTAGTGATAAACTTGGACAGACACAGCTAGAATGTTCTCAGAAAGAGAGTGTGAATTAAAAACTATTAAGTACGTGACACTTACATCACCGGCATTCAACCTCAAGATTTCGATAGTTTTAAGAATATACAAGTCACACGGCCGTGCCTTAAGTCGCCGGCTTCGCGCAACTGAAGCCTAATGCCCATCCCAAGGCACTCAGCGTGGGATTTGTGGTGGAAAGGTAGAATTGGGCTTGTATTTTCTTCCTGTAACCTAGCAAAACATACAGCGGTTGGACAGGTAGCTGCTTGGAACCAGAGCCTATCTGGAGGCTTTCTTCTTCTTCTTCGTCTTCTTCCTCTTCTTCTTCTTCTTCTTCTTCTTCTTCTTCTTCTTCTTCGTCTTCTTCTTCTTCAGGGCCCGTCAGCTTATGCCCCGGCTGCACCTCAGCCTTAGGCTTATTGTGGAGCCCTAAACACTCCATTCAGCACAGGTTCAATAACCCTGTGCCTCATATAAAGAGGCAAAGGTCCCTTACTGAAGCTGTGCTTATATCTTTCGGTTCAGCAAACAGCTTCCCAAAGAAATTATAGCGCTGACTAGCCAACACCTCGCAGAAGCAACTAATATGCTGCACTGTTTCTGTCTCCATCCTGCAAAGTCTGCAGGTTGATCCCCATCAAACAGGCCCGTAATATGCAGGTGCTTCCTGACAGGAGGATGTCCCGTAAGGATTGCAACTGCCATTTTTAGTTGATGCCTGCTTAATTTAAGCAGGTCTTCAGCTCTTCTCTTACATGATCTACTAATAAAAAGTTTGCCATGTCTATGACCTGGTAAATCTTCCCAGACGATGTAAAGTTGATACTCAGTCCAGTTCTTAATGTGGACGCTTTAGAGAAGAGACTAATCGTTGCCACCTTCAGGAAAGAAATCCCATTCTTTGGTTGTCTATCCCATGGCCTGAATGGGCTCTACTTTACATATCGTTTAAACGTGTTTTAATTAGCCTATTTACATGATTGTACCAAACTCTTTAGAATTATTGTGCAACATTTCCCGTGTAAATCAACCGCAGGCTTCATGTTTGTCTGTAAATAGGTGAGACCCCCTGTCACGAATAGGTAGACACCAGTCACCCGGTGACGCAGCCCCGCTTCGAACAAGAAAGGCAACCCCAACTCCACCGCTGAGAACCCATAAAAATTCGAGTAATGCCAGTAATTGCTCTACAATCGCTGTCCGTTATTCATAATAGCCAGCTTATTTACTTCTGTCGTCATATATTTTTATCCTTGTATCCATTCTACTACCATCTAAAAAGGAAGGAACGTCAGTCTAAATGGTAGTCTCCGCATTAAGTATACCTTCCCCTCTATTTTTTTCCACTCAAGGATAACAAGAAAGTGGGAGAGGAAAGAAATTCAGAAAGCATTCGCAGGGGAGCTCTGAGAAGTTATAAAACACATATGCAATATGCATCTGTAGTTTTTTTTAAAGGGGCGTGATATATTCCATACGAGAAACACAACAGCCATAGGCCAAAGCTAAAAGGAAAAGTTCCATATTCATAAGGCCTGTCTTTTGATAGAGTAAAGGGAAAAAGAGAAGGGTCGTCAGTTAACAATCAATTTTCCGTGCGTTAAAGAAGATAGAGATCTGAGATTGAAATACATTTCCCACTGACTGATAGGCAAGGCCTGTATTTTCAAGGGCCAAGTTCTTTTCTGGATAAGATATACACCAATTAAAATCGCGATCGGTTTGGACAAGCAAGTAGAGAGGTTTTTCTGAATATCTAGCATCTGTCTGCAAGAACACACTGTGTCATGACCCAGAACATCGCATTCATGTTTTCGCCATCGTTACGTATCCTCAGGATGTGTATGTGACAGGCTGTATAATAAACTTGACTTGACACAGGATAGATGTAACTTTTTATTAATATGTAGAGACGTTTTATAATTTTGTGTTGTTATTCGGGGTTATCCATTGAATTAGTATGGCATTTTTAAATGTATGATGTGTTGCGAGAGACTTTGCTTGAAGAGCCGGTGTCTTCACTTTTGCCTTGATATTGCTGGATGCCTTGTACTCCTCTTGTAACCATTAGCCTTCATTGATATTACTAAAAATGCACTTTCTTTCACAGTACTTTATAATGTGCCTGAAATAAAAACACGATATTGTTACCGTTGGTAGCGAACCATGAAGCATGTGCTCGGAATTGACCTACTTTTTAATGCCACTGGAGTACTGAAGGGAAGGAGTGGAAAAGTTACGAAAAGTTTAGCCAAAGCAGCCGGGAAAGAACATAATTCGAGCCAAAGGCTTACCTAACGCGTTTCAGGCACATGGTCATGATCAGGCTGGGCTTGGTTTTCAGAATTGTCTAGCAGAGCGTTCCAGAAAAATGTCTGATATAACTAAATTTATGGAGCAGTGTGCTCTTAGAGAAAACGAAATTTCTCCAGCTAATCAGGAATTCTCCGTATTTTATAGAACCCGAATGTTTAATACTGTCTTTACCAAAGCCTCTTAATTGTCCCTACCCTGAACCAGATCAATCCAGTCCAAGCAATTCCAACCTATTTAATCAAGATATATTTTAATAATATCCTCCCGTCTTCTCCTAGGTCTTCAAAGTAGTCCCTTTAACTCAGGTTTCTGAAGGAAAACAGTAATGACGTCATCTTCTGTAAGGTTTCTTAAAGGTTTTGACACGTAACCTAAACGTTTATCGTTCTCTTGGTCCTTGCCAACAGCAGATCTAGCACTGAACAACACAAATTCTAGTTACACTTCTTTACACAAAGGTAAAGAACTCTCCTTTCACTTGCTTTACAACAAAATAATATATTTACTGCTTATGGGGTGTAACGATTCATTACTGACGTTCTGCAACTTAGATGCGCAGTTTTTTCCTCAGTTATCCTGTTACTAAAATAACGCTTAATAACACGCATTTTTCCGCAGTTGGCGATCTTTCGGTGCTGCAATTTCTTGACAGTGTTGAAAGTGCGAATGTTGTGGGAAGTGGGCCGTATTTGCCATCGTTGGTTACATTCCCGCCAAGTTATTTAGGTAGACGCCACGTGGCTGTGAGGTGCACAAGGGCAAGTACCAATGGCGGCATCGCACTCCTCATTGTTAATTGTACACGTGACTCGCAAGCAGCAGAGCTCTTGCCTTTAAAACTGGCAAAGTTTTAAGACTTTTAATTTGTAACATAAGAAATCAGAAACCATTGATAAAGAAATATAAAAATACATTAAACTAATGTTTTATATGGGTATTTCGGTAAGTTTAAGTTTACTTAAGGAAGTGGGATACTTCTAGACTCAATAAAAAATGGTGGAATGGTGTCTTTTGGCATCTTCATCGCCTAACACTTCTAAGAAGTTAAAATCTGTGTTGTGTCGAGGTGCGTGTGATTCTTGTAACTGTCAGATGCAACTAGTATATACGTATTATAGCATGTCTTCCATCGGAGTCGAATGTAATCCTACATACATACATCCGCACACAGAGACATCCGAATCCCACGATCAGGACGCAATTTGATTTCCTATGTAACCCCCAGGGTGCTGGCTACTACAGGTTCCGTAGTGCAAGTGGCTAGTTGGTCGGATTGCCGCGTGGTACACGGCACTGCAAAAGTGATTCACAACTCTTTAGTGTTGCATCATATATTTTAACTGGAATTGCAGTAAGCAACAGGAAAATCGCGTGTTAAAATAGGGCACTAGCGCAGCTGCCTTAGCTAACATATTTTGAACAAGCTGTCATGAAAATTTCCATCAACAACGTAGAAACAGATATCATACTCCTCTTGTGCTTTTTAATTTCTGTTATCTGTAACACCAAAGTTGTGACTGGAGTTCTTATAGGAGAGTAAATATCTACTCTTCTTGTAGAACGTAGCCAAAAATTTGAATACTTCCCCAAATTTTTGTCGTAATAAAAATGGTAGGTCTCTACGGCGAGGTGTGACGATAAAATGACTAGACCGAATTCTTGTCGATAGAAGGCAGCAGCACTGACAAGTAGTCGCATACTGGAATGTGCGACCTAAGCACCGCAGAATATCATCGTTTCGTTTAATTTATTTTGCAGTAAACAGGCCATTTTGTTCGTTTGTCTAATAAGTGCCTTGATTCCTCAAAAGAAGAAAGTCTTAACATAGCCATTAATCGTAAAGATTAGGTGGGTGGTGCACGTGACACGCATGGAACAAAATGTGACAAGCATGTATGGGTTTAGTGGGAAACCCCGAAAGGATATTTTAAGTGTGGCTGTGAGAAAAATATTAAATCAGACATCAAAGAAATGGGATGGGATGGGAGTGAAGTGGTTTCGTCTTTTTCAGAATAAGTACCAGTCGCGTGCTGCTGTAAACACCGTAGTGTACCTTCGGGTTCTATAATGTGCAAACAAATTTCTTAACTGGCTGATGAATCATTATTTTCTCGAGTAGAAGGTGTTTCGTGGAGTTAGGAGTACAGTGACAAAAACTGTAACATACAGGCTTAGGGAAGTTACATAATGCTAAAACTTAGTAGACAAAGAACAGTTTTATGTGGTTTAAGAGATCACGGTTAAAGTCGAAGACTGTAGGATAAATGACACGCGATACGACTGTCTTGAGGCCGTCTCAAGAAATGATTCGCTTTTGGGAAAATTAAATCGCGAATTAAGGCGAAATCGACAATTCCAATTTCTGTCAGAATAAACAAAACCCCTTCCAAATGCACCGTTTATTATCCCTACAACATGTTTCGGCCGCGTGCGCTGGTCATCATCAGGTAGAACTTACAAGATCATAAGATGAGAAACATATGTTGAAGTGATAGCTTACCCTTTACAGTTAAAAGTATATTTTTAATTTTAATGGGGTTATTCGGTCTTAATGGTAGAATAATTATCAAGCCGTTATTTATGCACATTTTGTGTTGATGGTCTGCTGTAACACGGTATAAAACGGAGCCCTGAAACTTGCAAAGTATGGCTACCTAAGAATATCCCTGCAAGTAGAGAACTGTGAGTGGATGCTGGAAAGTGAAAGGGATTGTCAGGTCTTAAAATGACCTTCTGGGTACTCAGTGTAACGTGAAGTGGGGAATACAAGTAATCTTTCAGTGTGTCCTAGAGACAAAAATCAAACCTCCAGCCGAAAAAAGATAGATCTTTGAAAGATCATCTGGAACGACCTGGCTTGGGATAAAATATAATGGCGGCCACGAACCTGTGAATCCCATAATGGCGGCCACGAA
>BLKM01003556.1:0-10965 GCA_013340265.1 Coptotermes formosanus | reverse complement strand
GTCACATAAAAAATAGCTTTATACAGAATGTGAAATCAGGGGCGTAGGCTTTTGAAAAGTTGCAACCTTGGAAGAACAGAGTGATGGTTGTCTGTGACTTGCAGGGGCAATTCAGGTGAACTTAGTGAAAGGTTTTTACATCATGTTTGTAACATCCTTGAGTGGGATGGTAGAATCAAATATAAGAAATGTGTACATGGTGATATAAAAGAAGACAGACTAGACCTTACGTGCCACATTTGAAGAAGGATCATAATTGACTCCCTATTCCTGGGTGACATGAAACAAGCAAGCAAACCATTTATGTTCAGTGAGCACATTAGTCATAACACAAAGAACATCCGAAGCATACCCCTAAAAGGAAACCCTGCCTGTGCAATGGTATAGTGACAAGAACAATGTCAGCAGTTCTGAATCAAAACAACAGTGCCATTAGCAAAGAAATGGAAACTGAAGAGCATACTGTGGCACTGCACTTACGTCATCATCATGTGTGAAGCAGATAGCTGTATTTTGTGAACAGGTGGTTCACTTACAACAGAAAATATAGCAAGTCTTATAATTGTACCTTCAGTGTTAATCCATAATTATCTGGAAAGTCATGTTTAAACTGTACTACTGCTTTAATTACTGAGGTTCATGAACTGTGTCTAATTTCTTCAAATAAGTTATGGGACTGACACACACCTGAATGTAGGCTTTGTCACATACACTGGCATATTTTATGGTATTATGTGTTTTTTTATTAAGAAGTAGCTTTATTTATGCCCCTAATGGGAATAGAGTGCATTTAATAAAATTATGTAATAAAAGTACTAAAGAGAACCATTATCTTTCAGAGTGTGATTCTGTGTAGTTTGCTAAATAATTTCCTCCAGAGTGTGGGTACATATTTGCCAATCTGCATAGCTTTACTTCCCAGAAGATTGGTCTGAGGTCTCTGCTGTGATGACCTCAAAACATACAAAATGAAGTAATGTTTCCAGTACTGTAAATGTCCACTTCAGTTGAGAGATCCACATTATGTGAGAAGGTTCTATGTTCTCTGTGTTTTTGTGCAAATTTTCCTTTTGCTTGCTGCATTTCCTTTTCCTTTTTATTCTTCATTGTGTCCACAGAAATAATCGATTTCCAAGTCTGCAGTTACGAGATCTGGCAAATCACATTGTTGAGTTTTCTCAAGATCAACATGGGTCACGGTTCATCCAGCAGAAACTTGAACGTGCAACAGTTGCAGAAAAGCAGATGGTATTCTCTGAAATCCTTACAGCTGCATATAGTCTCATGACAGATGTTTTTGGAAACTATGTGATTCAGAAGTTCTTTGAATTTGGCACACCTGAGCAGAAAACAACCTTGGCACAGAAGGTAATGGGGAAATTATCTTAACTACCCGTAATTTATAATGGAGGGGAATATCATGAGCATGCTGAGAAGAGTTTTTTGCCTTTCAGGCTTTTCTTAGTAATTTGATAATGAGATACTTTTGCAGGTGGTCAGACATGACCTTTACTTCTTTTAGAGCCTGGACCTTATAGTGTAAGACTCATAATCGTCACGTGTAGGTCTCATATAGTTGAATTTACATGGAAAAGTAAGTGTTTTGAATTTTTTGTTGGTTCTTTCTGTGCCCTGTAAATCTTAAAACCCCTGTGTTTCAGGTCCGAGGACATGTGTTGCCATTAGCATTGCAGATGTATGGATGTCGTGTGATTCAAAAAGCTCTGGAATCCATCTCACCTGAGCAACAGCAGGAAATTGTGCGTGAACTTGATGGACATGTTCTGAAGTGTGTGAAGGACCAGAATGGAAACCATGTCGTGCAAAAATGTATTGAGTGTGTTGACCCTCATGCATTACAATTCATCATTAATGCATTTTCAGGCCAGGTAAATGTACTGGCATAAAATGCTGTTATCTTGTAATCTACTGCTTTCCTGATCATGGGAGGTTCTTAGTCTAAAGTGTACCCTGTCATAGATATCTAGCATGTGTTGGGTATGCACAGTGAAATCCCATGACGTTACTTACATGTGTTCCATGTACCCACCCACTCAGCCCTTTTTGTGCCTCATACAATGTTCATTTTCTACAGTCTGGGGCAAATATAAACACTGTAATTTCTTGGTACTGTATTCTCAGCATCATTGGATTAGGTTTATCCATGCTGATTTCCTATGGGTCTGAAAGCCTTTCAGCCTGTCTCTTGTGTTTCTAAATGATCTTCAGGAAATATGATTCTTTTGCCTGCCTTGAGAGTCAGTTTTGTTCGATTTATTTTCTTCATAGAAATTTTGCTTTACTTTTTTTTTTAAGACAGTGTTTAGATGTGGTGCCTTGCATTACAGCATTACATTTAGTCTTGCAAAGAGCAATGAATGCACAAATATAGCATAGGTAGCACGAGGTAAACAAGTTTCATTGAATATATTCTTGATAAGTTAAATAAAAATTTCATAATGGTTTTCTCATGCCTTTGGAGATTGGCATTTAGAGCTTTTATGTTGTTTATTCCGTGCACTGTGGCAAAATAAGTCACTTACTTAACACTAACAATTGCCATTCAGATGTTATACAGTACTTATGGGGTACGAGCATGTAACATGTGTTGTTCCACATTTTCTGTAAACAGTGTGTCTTCTTTGCTTACATTAACTAAGTGTACAGATATATCTGTAATTTACAGTAAAAAGATTTTTTTATTCATTGTCGCATACAGTGAATAAAATCAGGATATAATGTATGACAGAATACACACAGCTTTGTTGCTGATTGGCCATGGTGTCTGCGGAGTTCGTTAAGCGGAAGTCTTTGTTATAAGCTTTCATACATGTTACTGATAAGAATTTGTTTGCTGTTACATTACATTGCAGGTGTTTTCATTGTCAACTCACCCATATGGATGTAGAGTAATTCAGCGTATCTTGGAGCACTGCACACAGGAACAGACAACTCCAATCCTTGAGGAACTGCACCAACAAACTGAGCAGTTAATTCAGGATCAGTATGGCAATTATGTCATCCAGCATGTGCTTGGTAGGTATGCTCAGACTTGGTTGTGTACTGTGATATTGACATACATTAACAAGATGCACGATATTTAGAATGCATATACTTCTAGTTCCTGATATGCAGGTAGTTCCAGATATTTGTCAAAAATTCATAGAGTATGCTTATTTATCCTATCTATATATGATACTGTATACAAGACGGGGTTTTTCTCTTAAATTTGGTGCTTAAATGTGTGTGGTTGTCTTAAATTCACACATGAAGCATCAAACCAGATCGCTCTGAACTGGACCATGAGGAGCCAAACCAATGGCTGCATCACCACATCATCATGTGTAGAAAAAGAGAGAACAGGCTATGACTAAAGTTAACTGATGCAGTCTTCTTTTTGTGGACTTTGTCCATCGTCTAATTTTTTAAAGAAACACAACATTTCGGAAGCCAGCCTTATTTCTATCTCCAGACATAAAAGCACATAACCTGGTGGAACCCTTAGATCAGGCAGTTCTCAGTCACTGAGCACCATACGGACCATAAACTTGTTACGATGTGCACCCCAGAACAGGTACAGTCCAAATGTAGTAACAGGAAAATGGCTATTGAAAAATTAAAAATTGACCACAAGACTCAAAAATAAAATCTAGAGTAATCCACAAGTTAAAAGCCATAAGAAGAACCGTGAACTCAGACTGATGAGTTCAAGTAAGTTTATAAACCAAGAAATATAAATGTATTTTTAGTCAGTGTAGATCATAATGGCATGGCAGTGGATGAGACAGGTAGCGGTGTGATGTGGAATGAGTGTGAAGATGGAGGCAGCGACACTGATTGGTAAAAGTGGTTAGAATCTGATATGTTTTGTGTATTAAGTGTATACAGTGAATAGTAAAGTATTTGTTCTTAGCAGACTTTTTATTTTTGGGGGTTGTCTGAGATTTAGATAATACATTTTCCCTTGGCAGATGAGTTTTATTTGGGGGGAATGTCTCAGATTAGAGTTGACTAGCTTTCAGGTAAATATGGTACTAACGTGAAATAACATAATCTTCTGTATCAGTTTCATACTGTTACTGCAGTGAAGCTTGTGGAGGGTGATAAGTTTCTGAAAGCATGTTATACATAATGTTTATTGAGTTTCTTATGTTCAAAAACTATTTTTGTAAACTTTTTGGGTATGCATATCACATTTTACTTATGTGGTTTGACAGAACATGGGAAGCCTGAAGACAAGACACAGATTATCTTATCAGTCCGTGGGAAGGTGCTGGTGTTGTCACAGCACAAGTTTGCCTCCAATGTTGTGGAGAAGTGTGTTACTCATGCAACTCGTGCTGAGCGATCCTTTCTCATTGATGAAGTCTGCAATTTCAATGATAAGTAAGTGCTTACTCCATGTTCAAGGGCCATACCAGAAGTAATGAGCATTTTTGTGTTTCATTAAAATGATGAAGTTACATATACAGGAACACAGACTGTCTTTAATAACTGGAGGTGTTCTGTCACATGTTCCCAGAATCCCGCATCTGATCCATTCATTTCTGCCCTTGCTGTACGTACTTATATATGCTGCTGTGGGAAAAGTCCATTCCACACCCACATGCGCATGGTCTTTTGGCATTCCATATCATTCTTATGGTGCTGGTCCTTTGTGTAATCTTCAAGGTCTGCAACAGGTGGCAGTGTGACTGGGCCAAGCCTGGACTGTAGGGAGGATGGGGACAAAGTTCCCAGCCATATTTTGTAATGACTTCTGACATCAGACGTGCTGTGTAAGGTTCAGTGTTATCTTCTGGAAGGGATGCATTCAGTGAGACAATTGTCACAAAGTGCATATCACAGTTTCTGGAGCATCTGAATATAGTGAGTGGCATTTATAATTTCTTCCTTTGTGCATGGAAGCAACCATTATGAATATCTGAGTATCCCAATCATTGTATTCCTGTACCTTCATTGGCTGAGGGCATGATTGTGGCCTTCTCCTCCTGTGGGGATATAACATGGTGTCCTTCCACGCTTTGTTTTTGGGGTGGAAATGGTGGAACCAGCTTTCGTGACCATTTGCAATGTTCAGTAGAAAATCGTCACCTTTAGCGGCATGTGTCCCAAGAAGCTGTGAAGCTGTATCACTATGAACTCTTTTGTACTTATCGAATGTCAAGTGTGTAACCCGCCAGCAACAACCTTTCAGGTATCCTGAAGGGGGTTTGTTCTGCTTGGCATTGTGTTCAGATCCAAGCCATTCTGCAGTTTTTCTGGCCATATATAGTTGTCTTTGATGAGTACATCTGCTTTCTGCTTGCTGCATTCCATGTTGGTGGTTCTTGCTTGATCATTGCAAGGCAGAACAGCAGTGGCCATGTGCCACCTCTGAAGTGTTTCACCAAACCCACCACACTCCTGGCACATGTGCAGACATCTCTGTAAACGGCAAAGCTGACAATGTCTGCAGCCAAATTTTTTGCCATTATAAGAAATTACATCACAGTGCGCTAGCAAAAAAAACATTAGTGACAGTCATTTTTCTCAGTGGTTTGTGTTGCTGTGTATGTGTAGTACAGCGATTTCTGTAGACATTGGCCGTATTATGCGTTGGGATAGTTGTGGGAATTATTTAATTAATACGCGAAGGCACTTCTTAACTAGACTGGCCATACATATGTGTAGCACTACCAGTGCTGATTATGAAAGGAATGATTTACCATATTATGGGAAGTGTAATGCAGCTGCATGTGTTGGAAGCTCATTGCTCATTTAAAATTTCTTACTGGTTTAGAAACACCAAAATGACACAAGGAGAATTTTATTATGTATCCACAAACTGAGGATGTACTGATCAGTAATGTACACAATCGAATTCCTTTAATCCGGATACCAGTACTCCAAAAATCCCAATACTTGGCAGTTGGACAATGTGTTCTGTAAGTGGCTTACAGCAACACGTTTCAAAGAAAACCTGTAACTGGGCCTCTGATAAAAAGCTAAGTCTTGCTGATACGTGCACATACTGTGATGGCTGGCTGCAAAGAAACAAAAATAAGCCATAAGAAATTTGGTCAGTGTACATACCATTTGATAATGTGGAATATTTTTATAATCCAATACCTGTGCCCCCCCCTCCCAGTACCAAGTTGCAGGAATTCAACTGTATTGCTTCCAGTTCTTACTAGCAGAATACCCTGTTTTAAATATAACTTTACACTTCTAATGAAAATTTAACGTTTTGCACAAAAATACATTGTGTTTCTGTACTGGGTCACTGACTGAAACAAATTACGTGGACTGCGACTTTTGTAGCAAATTCCACATGTGTGAGGTCCTAGCTTTTCACAGAAGTGGCTGAAGATTGCTGTGCTCTCATCTGGGAAGTGATGCCATTGTAGTCTGGTAGATGTATATTCATGTGTAGGAAGAACCTACATCCTCTATCATCAGGGTAGATCAGTAAGCTACAGAGGCAAAACAAAGTCTGCATAGACTAAGGGAGGCAAGGATCCAGACTAGTAGCAAACCAGTGGGAGTGGTGTATATTATAGTTGTGACCCTTACAGCCATTTTCAGGCCTGCAAGACTCTCCCATTGGTGTGCTCTTAATCCAAGCCTCAAACCCCCCCACCGCCTATGTCAATGGCTGCTTTTCTTCAAATGGCTTATTCTTGTACTCTGATGATGGTGGCAGAATACAGATTTGCCACCTACACAGTGTTAGATCCAAGAAGACAATAATCTGCAGACCCATACAGTTAAACACAGTAGGTCTCTGGATTTCTTTGCATGCAAGTTCTGTCATTACAGTTAGACACAAATCTTTGACTTCCATGGAACGCAGTTTAAAGTTGGTGTTCTTTTAAGCTATTTAAGAGCCCTGTAGATTACTTGTCAAGCAGGGTAGTGTAGTGAGTAAATAACTAGGCTATGAAGTGGGTGGTTTAGGGTTTGAATCCCAGTAGAGGGAAGGAATTTTTCTGTTCTCCAAAATGTCCACACCAACTCTGAGACCTACCCAGCCTCCTATTCAATGGGCACCAGGGTTCTTTCCAGGGATACAGTAGCCAGGGTGTGAATTTAACCACTCACCTCCATCTAGTGCTTAGGTTAAGAATAAGTGGTGCTCTGCCTCTTCTTCCCCTATGTGCCCTCATGGCATGTTAGTTAGTACACTTTAGTTACTCCTTACTTACTTTTCGTACCCTCCTTGAATATAGTCCTCTTTGGTCCCTGTCATTTGTATATTATTACACCTTTTGTCCCGTTCATGGTTTAAATCTCTGATATCATCTTGCATTGCTTTATTCTGATAATGTTCTGCATTTGATACAGTGCGCTGCATGTCATGATGAAGGATCAGTATGCCAACTACGTGGTGCAGAAGATGATTGATGTGTCCGAACCACAACAACGTAAGGTGTTAATGCACAAGATCCGACCACACCTCAACTCACTGCGCAAATATACATATGGCAAACACATTATTGCCAAGCTTGAGAAGTTCTTCATGAAGACTGCATCAGCAATGGGTGTGGGGGTGGGTGTAGGTGTCACTGTGGGGCCAGACCTTGGACCAATTGGTCCACCCACCAATGGCGGCTTATGAGCAGTGCGCCCTGTTCATTATGTATATAAATGATGGAATGTGTAATACTACTGATCCTCTGGCAGTGACATGGGCAGACTTTATTTTCTTTTCCACTCGTGAAAGACTACATAGTGCTTCATTGCTGTTCCTAACAGACCTGCGTGGAATGTAGTAGTGCTGAGTTGTTGCATAGGGATGGATTGTCCTTTAGATTTCTTATTTTATCTGGACAGCCATTATTTACGTGTTGTTTCTAACAGTTGAGTTTGGTTCACTGGAGCATTTGCATTATTACAGTGTTAGAGTGTTCTTAATATTTTATTTCACTTTTAATGGCTGAAAATGTAGGGTTTTATTTGATATACACCATGTTCTGTTTATTGTAGGGGATGTATGTCATGAAACAATCTCCATTCTGAGACTGTGTTTTATTCTTAGTGGATCAGAACTTCCCTAGTGAAGTGCAGAGAGTTGCAGACATAATAAGCATAGGAATGAAGTGTATGTAGTTGCTTGATTGCGCAGTACTCTAAGAAGAGTTTGGATGTATTTTGTTCTAGAAAGGAGTTTTTGTTACAGCAGGCCAAAGTAATTGTGTTTGCCATGCCCTGTCAGAGGGTAGTATGAAACAGTGCAAGAGGTGTTCCAGCATTGATAAAGATGAAGCTGGAAGTTGGTTTGTTGTGCTGATATTGCTGTTGCTTCAGATGTCCCCTTATGTTTCCACGATATGTCTCATATGCTGATCATTGTTTGTAATTGATTAAAATATAGGCTTACAATGATAGTGAAGTACTGTACAGCTGCAGGAGCGGAGGGGGCTGTTTTATGCAGTCAAGCTTCCACAAAGATCCCAATTTAAAATGCGTTTCTCGCCGAAGAAGGTCAGTGATAACAGCAGTTGTATATAGATTTACAGTAATATGAAATTTTTCAAGAACTTTCTTCAGATTTTACTTTAGTTAAAATGCCTCTCCTTTTTTTATTGAATGTGCTATAATGAAAAATTGTGTTAAAACAAAAGACCTGTGTTCAGAATCAAGTTTGCAGGTGATTACTTTATTTCTTAGCTCTCCCCCCATTATTCTAAGTGAGGGTTTTCACAGACACAATGCTACTAGAATTGAACATTGTATATAGATGATATGGCACAGGAACAGAAGGGTGAACTTCTTGGTAGCTTTTCCCACCTGTTATCCCTAAGTCAGTGGCAGGATTATAACCAAATTTTAATAGAACATGAAAATGAGATTTTTGGAAGTAAAATACTTTTAACTGTGGCATTTACTTGCAATAACCTGCTTAGCAAAATAGACTAGTTTTTGTTTTCATAATTCTAGACATGCAGATAATTAGGAATATTCTGTAAAGTGAGTAAAGTGTACTGAGATTTCAGGTAGATACTTTGTTTTGTAAATTTCCAACATAATGAACAGAAATTACTGTGAAAGACAACATTTTAGAACAATTATATTGTATAAAACAATGCATTGTAATATAATAATTTTCATGATGATGTATTCAAATACTGTGGAATGAATCTGATTGCTAGTGCAGAGTCACTGGGAAGTCAGTAATGTTGTGTGGGACTTTTTTTGGCAGGTATCAGTATTCTGGTTGTGGGATTGGCAAAATGTGTGCGTCAGATTCATAAATAAACGCGATTAGATCCTAGACTTTGAGCAAACTGTTAGGTGAAAGCTGCATTATTTTGGGAGCACTTGGAAAGGAATGCGTGGATCTTCACCAGAAAACCTGCTGTGGCATAAAACAAACCATCATCAAATTGTGATAAAACCCTCAGGTAATAGTTGCTAATGGATTTTTTTAAAGAGACTACAAAAAGTTTAAAAACAAAAATTCCGTATATTTACTGAATGAATACGCCAAATGTCACGCATGAAAAAAGTATGGCAGCAGACAACAGACAGTATCCATTGTTGTTTACCATTCAAAGGCACTGCTGCTGCTTAGATCCATTCCTTTAAAAAAAATAAGAACCTAAGAGAACTTGAGTAATTGAAGTCTAAATACTGTACATTTCTCCAAGATCGTTGTGTAAAGAAAATTCCGTTGATGCTTTGAAAAAAATATCTCTAGAACAGTTGTTGTACAAAAAAATACAATCAAAGTTGTACAGTTTTTAAAAACACATATAAATGACTGTGTTGCATTTTTAAAAAAAGGCAGGGTTTAAATATCACATTCTTAAAAAATTCTTCACCAAGTATGATAAATCCCATTTTTTATTACTCAGATGAGGATCTTCCATACTTGCCAAAGCTATGCCCTTTCTGCTAGAACTCTATGTAGATAAATTAACATTATTAGAAGTGTTCATTTCTGTAGATGGTTGAGGCAGATTAGGTAGCTGACAGATTGGTATCCCAGTTTGCAAAACAGGCAGTTTCAAAAGAGGCATAATGACACACAGATGTTTGCTGCTAGTGTAGTGTCATGTGGCAGGTTGAATCAGTTCTTTTGTCATTTCCTCATACATTAAAAACTTAACTTATAATCATATTTCTGAATTTTACAACTTAACAATATTTACAAAATTCACTGCATTACATGCAGAGTGGAGTCAGCTGCCTTGTCCTCCAGTTTTTTCTACACTTACATTTCATTTGCAGGGGTTGTGTAAGTGGTGTGAACAGTCAATTGGACATTGAAGCAAAGCAAATAATTGTATAAATTTACTTTACTAAATATTATGATCAGTTACGGGGAATAAGTTTTAGGATGTTTATAGGACGGTTATTGTCTTTTGAGAAAATTGTATGAATTCCATATATAAGCAACGTAAATATGGACCAATGTAAAGGAAATTGTACCATCATATTCCCATGACTGTTTGTACCTATGTACTGTGTGCGTGTGTTAAAACGGGCAACATTTTATTACAATCACACTGCTTTCATTCTTAGCACGTGAAACATACTTTTTCATCTCCTACACACAAGTCACAGACTTAACTCTTGTGCATTCACATTCACTTCTACACACACAAGGTGCTTCATTGCTCAAAGAAAAGTGCATTCATTGTCAACACCCCTTACCACCCACTCAACAAGAGGAATTCATACCACTTCAGATGTATAGTAAGTCGTTTTTCACGAGATGCACATAGTAGACGACTGGAAAATCAAGGCTATATCTGTGTAAATTAGTGTAACCCACAAGCTCTGTAAATAACCCTGTGCAATCTGTCAGTGTACTGTGTGACTTACCCTGCCCCCCAAATGTTGGGTATAGCCAGTTTCTTAAATGTGTCTGCTGTTTGTTTGAGGCATGGTGGCTTCTGCATTATCAAAGTATGTCATATGGTCCCAATTTTTAATAATTGGGTGGTGTGTCTGCTGTTTGTTTGAGGCATGGTGGCT
>BLKM01003552.1:0-32807 GCA_013340265.1 Coptotermes formosanus | reverse complement strand
CAGATATAAATTTACAATTTTAGTTGAGTTTTGAGCTTTTGTATTTATGAAAACCTGATGATGATCAGCTTGATTGAACCATGTAGTGTTAGAGAAAATAATAATAAACATGGCATGTGTCACGGAATATTATGCACACAATAACACAACCCATTTACACACTTTTTATTTTTCTGTACTTACCTTCCTGCTTCTCCTTCTCCAGCACAGCAATCTCTTCCAAATACCCATTTTTGAGTTTCACAACCTTTATCCAACACCAACACAATCAATCTGCGGTCTAAACAAACCTTGGCGCTCCTCATATAATTTTTTGAAGACTTGCGCTGATTAGCTGACGAGCAGTATTTTGCTGTCTCCTATTGGCTGCTATTCTTATTTACTGTGGGACATGTCTTGTTGCCATGGGTTACGGGCCGCTGATTGGCTGAAGATGGACTGTGATGCTTGTGGCGTTGCTATGGGCAACGAGAGGGTACACAAACGTTGCCAATACCTTTTACAGCCTAGCGGTAACTTTACGTACCACCAGCTTTAACATTCAGAAATTCTACGTGGTGCTCTCGTTGTATTTATGTGTTTTGTATGGGTGTCCGAACAAACAGCGATTACTTTCCTATACAGAATTTTATGATTGTTTTTTATAACCGACAAGGAGAGTGTTTACTGCGCGGTACCCACTGAGTCCTTATATATAAAACAGATATGAATCGTCTTTAAAGGGTTAAAGTTCGTATCACACAGATATACTAGATAACCTCTGCTCACAGATAACACATTGGTTTTCTAGTAGGACCTGGAACGACAAACTTGGGGCCTCTGATCCACGGATACGAGATAACGAAAGAATGTCGCGGCATATATGTGCTGCACATGTCCTGCCATTTTTGTTAAAGTGCACATTGTGCATCGTCTGTTGTGTGCGAATTAATATTGCTTTCCCTCTTTAATCTATTTGTCATTTAGAGTTCCGATATTCAATAATGTCAACTTGGATGAACGTTCCACAAGTACACGAAACGGGTATATTCTGTGAAGGTGGTTGTGAATAAACAACACTTTGCTCATAAAAATATACTTTTGTAGTTTTGTTTCCCGCATTGTAGCCTGTCAATCCAGCAAAGTATAGAAATTTCTGCAAAAAGTGGAAATGGATCTTATGAGGGTGTGCAAGGACATCATGATGGTTGTAATGGTGATACAGGAGAATTCATTAATGTGGCACATGTGGGAATGGAAAGGTGCTAGATGATGACACAGTAGCTATCGTGACCTAAGTTCTTACAGGTATTTTCACTTGATGCTATAGAGGATTGTAATTTGTCTTTCCATTTCTTATTCCGTAGACAGCTGACAATCCATTGCTGTGTGTGGCCAGAGTGACGCCACTATTGGAAGTTTCTTGAGAAACAATTATGTAACACATTTCCTCTTGTGAGCAGTAACTTGGGGGTCTTCTGAAGGCATTACAATAGCTTGACAAGCCTAATAATAAAGTCCCCAATGAGAAGACATTCAGTAGCGAAGGGGAAGAGAAATTATGAGTTTCACTTGCCTTGGAGAAGTCAGACGTGAAACTTCTTCTTGAATCCACCACATTCATCACTGAACAGGTATCAGCTCACAGTTTTGTACTTCCATTTGCGTAGGGAGAAACTGTCATCTCACTGTAGGACCCTGGGCTGTAATTCTGATCTTTGTTGGATTTTTATGTCTGCAAATTGTTATGTTCACCTCTACCAAAGGTAAAAATCTTGAAAATCCCCACTGCCCTCCAATGCCAGTGGTTTGGAGTCCATAGCTAGTAGCAGATCCAGGTCTCCAAATACCCCTAATTCTTATTGTCATTCTATTAGTGGGGGTAATAGGACCTGCCAAATCGTTGCTTCCAACACATAAAAGGATTCCTTGCCACATCCTGGGTGGGCAGAGGCCAGATTGGTTGCCATTGGCCATACCTGGAAACACTAGGCCACCGGTTCTCAACCTTTTTAGGGATGCCACCTCCCCAACCCACAGGAGCCAACACTTACTTTAAAATATGTCATTTGTTTTATGGAACATGCAATTATTGTAAACCAGAAAGAGATCGTATTTACCCAAATATAAGACGACTCTAATCTAAAATATCCCCCCATGTATAACACATCTGTCAAGGGGAAATGTATTCATCCAAATGTAAGATGACTCCGCAAAAATAAAATGTCTGATAGAATTAAAGAAAGTGCTAGGTTAGGAACTGAAGTGTTTGTTTGTGTAGCAAGACTACCACAGTCCCATCCAAATGAACTGTACCAAAGAACTATGGATGTGGGTCTCTTGCATTTTTATTGCATCAGAAATAAATAAATACATTGCATAGAAATGTATGTATACTGTACAGAAATGTGTATATACCATACATACAGTACATGTATATGCTACAGGTCTGTATTTCCACTAGTGGTATAGTCATACACTATGTAGGATGAGGTTGCCAGTCCCATGACCCTCTGTAAATACATTGCTTTAAATGAGAATTTTGTGTTTGATTTGCACGATATTTTTCAGGAATGTAACCCTGGCATAGAAGAAGAACTGCCTGTATAGGAGTTTTTAAATACTTTGGATTTTGAGGATCTAATGACAGTGACTGTGAAGAATGCAGTCTTTTTAGATTCAGTGTGTGATGTGGTGTGGTTTCAGAGGTCTATTTTCGGAGCATAACTGTTTTCATAACAGTTTTTTCCGAGGGTCATACTGTTCATACATCATCTGTGTGGAGCACATGTTTTGTTTGGAAAGTTTCTAAGCACTGCCACTACACAATTACTTGCATGCACGTGCACACACGCGCGCTCTCGCGCACACACCCATACATATTTTATTTAATTTATATTTATATTCAATGACAGGCACAGACAAGAAACACAAACAACAGTATCACAGTACAACATCACACACAGTACAAGCAATACAATACAATACAAAAATGCAAAAAATATATAAAAGCATGCCCACACCATTCTGACAGTAAGTACAGAAGTGTAAGTGTGCCCAGAATATTGCCCAAAATTTGCTCAGGATGGCATAAAGTGTGCCATAGTACATGTTGAGTGTTCAGGGATAGTTGGAATCATAAAATGCAATTGGTGACCGGCAGTCCTAAAGATTGGGGTTTTCGATCATATTAATGAGAAAAATTAAACCCAGGATAATTTTGGTTTCTAGAAAGATGTCAGCTTTCCACTTTCAAAGTGATGAGCTTTGTGACATGTTTCTGTGGGCAATTCTTTTCCTTAGAGAATTGGTTTCTTGTCAGTTTTATGGTAGCAGCATGGTCTGAAATGCTCAACTTCTCCAAATGGAGGAATCTATATACATGTGTGATGTGTGTACAGTTAGTTGTTTACAGACTCGCCAGGCTAGCACAGAAGTAATGCTCTGGACTTGTAGCTGAGAGGTGCCTGGTAAAATTTCATTTAGAGCACTGGCTATTGTGACTAAAGTCTGGTGATGATGTGCATATATGTGTGTGTGTGTATATCTGTGACTGCCATTATGTTGTGTGGGTGGATCCCTGAAAATTGCCACATAATGCAAGCGTGTGTAAAATGGCACATGTATGAGTTGCAGTAATAGGGACTGCATTCCTGAGTGCATAAAATGGCTTCCACATTTTCAGGATTAAGTTAAACATTAATACACATAACTTCTAATGCAGGGAATATTTTTGTGTCCCTGAGTACAGCAGCTGTCATAGAAGCATTATTGCATATGAATCCTGCATCTGCTGGGAATGTAGGGTCCATTTTTGTTTGCAGTTTAACTTGCCATTTTTCTTAGAACAATTTCAAAGTGCTTACCTCTAACTTCTAAACAGCCTTGCACTTGCCAAATTAAAATATTTCCTAACATGTGATGGAGGTCATGTTGAAGTAGATCCCAATTTCCCCTCAAACGTTTTCCCGTAAAGTAAGTGGAATGCTGTGCGTTGTCTCTTCATCAAATTACCTGACATTTTAATTTAACATAAATAACCGCTGGAATGTGTTTCTTTAAGAAAACAGGGCTGTATGATTTTGTGTGCATTTGGTACACACCAGACTGTCTGTAAGGACATGCAAAGGAACTGCTTGAGCTGTGTGGGAATTTTCATGATACCAGTATGAATTACATTGGCGACCATTTTCTCTGACACTTGTAAAAGTATCGCAAATAAACATGGTGTTCAACTGAATGCACCTCACAAGCACACCAGATGACTAACAAGTATTGATTCCAGCTGCTCAGTTAAGGGCTGCAATGTCAGCAAAGATGTCCACATATACTGATTTCACATTTTGCTTTGTGTGGGAACATGATAAATTGCTTTTTATTATTGCATGAGCAGTAAATGGTAATGCAGAACAGGGAAAAGATAGATAAATAAATAAATAAATAGAAAAGGTAATATATGCAAATGTGATGTAAATTCAAAATTAATAAATTTTAAGCAAGAGTGTGGTACATATTGCTTATTGCAGCTGTTTGAGATAGGTGGCATATGAACCATTACGGTTTGATAACTTGCTGATGCAAGTGAAAGTGCAAGGTTGCAATCAAATTGCAGAGCTGCAAAACATGGCTAATGAAAGGGTGTATAATGACAGTTGCCTGTTTACACTGTTTATAAATTTTAGAGAATCAGCTGCAGTAAAAAAATTCTTAGGGATCAATTATATAATTGGAGGCAGCATATTCTAAATTTTCAGGGAAGAATCTTGTATAGTGATTATTTATTTATTTATTTATTTACTTAATTACTTAAACATGAGAACCACCAAACTAGGCCGTCAGCAGCTATGTTGGGATTTCAGTCTCTCATACTTTAACCTTTTAAAGCCAAGCGGTAACTTTACATATCACCAGGTTTAACATTAAAAAATTTTATGTGGTGCCCACATTGCGTTTATGTGTTTTGTACGGATCTCAGAAGAAACAGCAACTTTTGCCTTATAAAACATTAAGAGATTGGTTTTTATAACCGAAGTGGAGAGTGTTTACAGCGTGGTACGCACTGAGTCCTTACATAAAACAGATACGCTTCGTCTTTAAAGGGTTAAAGGTTAAAATAACAGAGATTATTTGAAGTATGTGCATTGTGTCCTGATGGTTGATAGTGCATAACACTGCATAATAAAATGCTGTGTTCACCAAATAATGTGGACGTTACAAAATTAAGAGGGAAGAGATTGGCAAGACATGTGGGATGCATGGGAAGTTTCACAAATTATATGCTTTCTAGGTCAGAGAAACAATAGGAGAGAAAGCAGTTCATTGACTGTTGTTCACAACTCAATGGATGAGATTAGTTGGGGGGCCTAGAAATAGGTGGAAGATACAAACATCATCTTACATAACATGTAGTTTTCAAGATGGGATTGATCTGGCTCAGGGTGCTTGTAAACCCAGAATGAATGTCTATGCTCTACATAATATGGGAAGCCTCTGTACTTGTTGGGCAACTGCTTGCTTTACAAGAGGCAATGCTGTGGCCTGGATGACCAAGGAATCATTCATCAATTTCAGGCAGTGGAATAGTTATATCTCTCATCTTCAAAGCATGCAGGCAACCTCTGATGCAAGCCCAGCCTCCTATTCAGTGCATGCTCAGGGTGAAGTGGCTGGGCCAGGAAGCAAACCACTTATCTCTGTCTAGTGCCAGGGGCAGAATGTGTGGAGCTGTATGTGCTGTACCTCCGCACCCCTCTATACCCTCACTGTGCGGTGCTTAATTAAACATAAAGACAGCTTTACCTTGTATGACGTGTTTTCATGTTAATTTGTTGTGCTGATCACAGCACAAACTGTTGTGTGAACAATAGGAGATGAGTTACCATTTAAAATAATGTAGTTCACAGGAAACAGTACGAAAATGCCATTCCAAGTGATGAAGTGTGACCAAGGGGTCGTCATCTGTGCACAGTGTCGTCTGGGAACTCAGCGACTTCAGATTGAACTTGTATTTTGTATTACACTTTGTTTTGTGTGTTAACTGTTTTGTAACAGTGGGCAGCACTGCAGCTTTAGTGTATAAGTGTTGTGTGTGCTGTGAAGAAAATACCAGCATCAGAAACGGAAGTGTTTTATTCATGTAGTCATAGTTACGGCATATGTATTCAATTTATTTCGTGTAGTGACAGTTGTGTATAACGGAGACAGTTGTCTCTACTTCAAGCACATTCAACATTGTGAGTGGTTTTGAGTGTGTGATTGTCCTTGTGATATCATTTTAGTAGAACTGACCCCAAAATGTGTATTTATACTGATAATGTTTGTAACCAGGAAGTGTTCCAACCCTCATTTCCTTAGTTTGTTTGACAGGCAAGATTTGAGAAAAGCGTACACAGTTGGTGGAAAAAGAATGTGGTATTAAATATTGTGTGTTTAAAAACCATACTGCGCTTCCTGCAGTCCAGTTTTCCCAGTTTGACATTTCTACCCACGTCTCACTTGTTCTTGCTATTCTTTGGTACAGGGTTTGAGGTGCTGACACTGGTGAGGATTCATAGTGTGGTCTGGGTTGGAACACTGTGTAACCTGGTACATGGGAATGAATGTTCTGAAGGAGCATTGTGGGTCTGTCTTCAGAAGCACTAGGAAGATGGAGGCAGTATGTCCTGACCAAAACCCCTGTACCCACCATTCAGACTACACAGACCCGTAACTCGGAAGATTGTAATTTTGGATCTTAATATTCTGCATTTTCCATGCATTGTATCACTATTACAAAACAACTGAATACATGTATTAGGCAATAAATATACCTTATTATTTTAAATTATACTTTGATGTGAGCAGAAATATCTCAGGGAAGGTATGATGTAAAGTTATATTTCCTAATAAGGGTATTTCTTTGGTTTGTAATAATTTTGAAGTTTGTTACTTTTTAGTGCCATTGTGTGGACTGGGGGTGCCGTATAGTTGCATACGTTACCAGAAGGCTGTTTTGTGGCTGTCATGCTGCATAGACGCTATCATGCGCGCGTGTTACCGAAAATGCTTGATGCTTGTAACTGTTTCTGGATGAATTGAGATGAAATAAATGAATCAGTCAGTGAGTCTCCCAGGCTACAATACGGAACGGGGGCGCCCCGAATGGCGGCGTCGTTTTATGTTTCCACGGGGTCTCCAATCTGTTGCAGGTATTAATCTGTGCATTCATGGGACCAAGCCGAGAGCACAGATCATCCCACCCTCTTGGTATACTGGATTGCGAATAGAGTAGGACATGTCACGAATAAATATAAATAGCCGGTAAATGGGTGTAAGAGGAGTGCGCAGCGGTAGGTTAGGAGACGTATTTGGAATATGTTTTTGTAATAATTTAGGATATTTGATTGAAATAAATTCATGTAGAGAGTAGAAGGACTCCCGTAACAGATAAGTGTATAGCGATGGCTGTAATAATTTTTTGTTTGTATCTTATGGTACAAACTTTGTTGTGTGTATCGGCGATGAAGGTTAACCACAACGTAGTATTTTAGCCGCCCCTGACGCTCTAGTCTCGCGTAAACTTGTCAGTACATAGCATGAAATCTCCCTGTTGTAAAATTTTCCTGCTTGTAGTAGTCACGACAACCGAAACACTCCAAAAAATTTATGTTTCAAATGTGGAAGCGAAAACCGCAGGCTTCCATCACGTGTATTGGGAAAGTGGAAACTCGAACAGTAATTTCCCTGAAATAGAGTGTTTTGAACGTGAAAGCATAAAGTTAGTGTTAGTACTGTAGTTTAGTTTGTTTTAGTTTAGTTTATTCATTCAGTCCACGTAATCTCGTGTGACACTGGACAGGTCATATTCGAGTTACAACTTACATATCATGTCACCCCATAGTAATTTACAAGGTATATGTTACAAAAACTCATCGCACAATACATTGACATTAAAACGGTAACATAAAATATAATGTAAAGTATCAATACTAATTAAACAGAGGTATGACAACTTACCAAGCCCACATACTCATACAATCTGTGTGCAGTCAGTATGCTATAAATTCAGCCACTGAATGAAATGGATGTTGTAACAGAAAGGATTTCGGCTGTGTCTTATAAGATTTGATCTTTTCTACTTTTTTATGTGATCTGGCGCATTATTATATAGTTTAATTCGTGAATTCAACCTAACACACAATTTTCCGCCTTGAACAAATGGTTTGAAACCAATAAACGTGCATTCAATTTAACAGCAAAGCATGTGTTGATTGTAATACTGGTTGTCATGGTAAAAGAATTGAAGCAGTAGGAATAACTAAATTTCTTGGCGTACTAAGTAGGAGTAACTTCAGTTGGAAAACACACGTTGAATATATTGTCCGTAAACTGAGTTAATATTGTTATTCATTGTACACATCTTATTTTTCTTAGTGTGATATCAGGTTACAAGTGTGATACTATGTTGTGAAACATAACGTTGTTTATGTGATTATGTATCACACTATGAAGGCATATAATTGTAGTATAAGTTGTATGATCAGTCTAATCCCCCTGCGATTCTCCTGTGAGTACGTGGTCATTGTTTAGTGATCACTTGCATGCTCTGGCTGCCATATTGCTAACTGTCATTGTACCCATTTGACAGGGATGTCAGTTACAGCAATGTTACTGGATGTAATGCTAATTCTCTACATTTCTTTCCATCTATTAATTTCAGATGAATTGGTCTGACCTTATGAAAGTTAACCCTTTAAAGACGAAGCGTATCTGTTTTATATAAGGACTCAGTGCGTACCGCGCTGTAAACACTCTCCACTTTGGTTATAAAAACCAGTCTCTTAATGTTTTATAAGGCAAAAGTTGCTGTTTGTTCTGAGATCCGCACAAAACACATAAAGGCAATGTGGGCACCATGTAGAATTTTTCAATGTTAAACCTGGTGGTACGTAAAGTTACCGCTAGGCTTTAAAAGGTTAAGATCGTTGGAAGTCACGGTTATGACATATTTTTCAGAGCTTCTGTTTAGCATTACCAACATGACATCTGTGCCTGTACTGAGAGCAGAATTCAGTGTGGTGTACACAAGGGGTTTTCACATATAGGTGTATGATACTGAAAGCCAGTTTGTAACCCAAACGTGATGACTTGTTACATTTTGTGTTACAGAAACTGAACCATAGTGAATGAAGAGACTCTTCCTCCATCACCTAACTGGCACCTAAGCAATGTACTTGCTTGTACAGCAGATGATACAATTCCTTATGGTGCTAAAAACAATATTGTAATTGCAAAATATTTACCAGGATACTCAGCTAATGTTACGCCTCAGATCTGTGTCATCCGTAATGCTCATAATGAACGGGTTACTGTTGTTGCTTCTCCACAAGCAGAGAAGATAGTGATATGTATTGGAACTGCTTGGCATCTGCTGGTGATGAGTCTGTAATAAGAATTTGGAATCTGGAGACTTTGTCACCACTGTTAGCACACAATGCTCATGTGGTATAGTAAACTTTTATTGTTACATTATTAAATAAGTATTGAAAGCCATTGTGCAGTTGATTGTTATTTAGCTTATCAAGAAAATGCATGTTGTTATGGATTCCAAGGTTTTTACCGTATTCAAAAACGATTTCTGTTGGACTCCTGGCTGAGACAGTTCAATCAAGTTTAAATCTTAATAGTCTTGTTCTGTAAGATATAACATTTTCGTATTGACCTTGCGTCTTCTGGGTGGGTGCTTCTGTTAAGCCTTTCCCATTAAAACTGTGTGCGAATTTGTTGTTCCTCCACAAATTTTCTGCATCCCCTGTGTCTGATTGTGACAGAATTTGTGTTCAAGGATTCATATATCTCATAAACATACTTTGCATTCAGATCTGTTTTTTTGTACATGTGGATTATGTGAAAAAATGCCACATCAGATGGTTATGTGCGACTTCTGCCTGAGCTATTTTTCAGTGTGCTGTACATTTAATGATATATACCACGTATGTATTTATTTGTGTGTCATATGCAAGAAATAGCATTAATTAATTCTTCCTTTTGAAAATAAATTATCCCCTATTATTTGCAATTTATTAAGCACCTTTTTCTCACATTTTTCCAAACTGAAAATTAGGGTGCATCTTAAATGTGAGGTATTATTTTCTACTCTGCAGAAGTCTTGAAAACATAATTTTCTTCAAAGAACAAGTGGCGTCACTAAAAGAGTAGTAAATTACACGGACAGTGAAATGTATTTGCTTGCAAAAATTGGCAACTTGCACATTTTTAATGTTTAATGGATGCCTTTAAAACATACTTCTTTCTCGTTATTATTCAAGCTTTTTTTTTCCCCCCTGAAAATCCCCTTTTAAAAGTGGGATGCACCCAAAATTAGAGGGTACCTTAAATTTGAAGTAATACGGTGTAAAGGAAAAGATGAGTTGAGAAGTAAAGTGCAAAGAAACTTAAAAGTGAATAAAATTAATTTTCCACACACACACATGCGCATGCTTCTCCCCCACACTCCGCACACCTTCTGTATGGAAGAAGAAGTACACGTTGCTTTGGTTGTCAGTATCACATAATTTGAGATGAATTGAGATGAATTGTAATAACATAATCATATGAAACCAATCTGAAACCAACATGATCTGTGTCCAATATGATGATCAAAATTTGTCATTTTGCAGCATTGTATACAATTGTGACGTCTGTCAAACACACAAGTTGGGCATAAGTAGTATTAAATACTACATCATTATTGTATTTTGAATGCTTGCAACTGCACGGCTCCTTCTGTGGTAGTTGTAACGTGACTAACATATGTGGTAGGTGAATGTAATACAAGTTTTGGGTGGAGGGAGTAATCATTGAGGCTTCAGTATGGGAGGAAAGTGGAAACATTATATTTTTATACATACCAGATTATCTGTTTTTCATTACAGCAGGAAGTGAATCATAATTTGTCTTGTTTAAACTAACTAAATGGCCTTTTTAGTAGATAGGCATTTCATTATGGGTGGGAAATGGTTGGTTCTGCAAACTCAGTTATGTGAGGTTACAGTCGTTTGATATGGGATGCAGTTTATTTGGTTGATAAGTGTCTGGGCTTGAGAGTAGCGTTGGTACGTGTCTGCCAAACTACAAGGCCTCATATCCCAAAAGACAATAGTGTGAATGGTTGTTGCTGTGAAAACCTCAAATCACATTTCATGCAGTTGTATAAAGGTCAGGTTTTCCCTTTGCATATTTTAACATCATGTCATGAAGGCATATGGGGAAGTGGAGGTATAGCTCCACACATTATTAACCTTGTCACTAATTGGAGGTGAGTGTTCAACTTCATGCCTCCAGCCACTTTAGATGCCCCATAACCACTGTGTAGGAGGTTGGGTGGGCCTCTGAGCCAATCAGAACACTGGAGAAGAAAGAACCTTCTTGCCGCGTCTGAGAATTGACCCCTAGATTTTGAGTTGTCGTCCAGTGCCAAGTAATAATGATACATTTTTGCTTTAGAGGCAGGGTCAAAGATTGATCCCAACTAATTGTTTCAGCAGATGAGTCAGGCAGCATTGTATGTTGGAATTTGTTCAGCAACGCAACTCATGAAGTGACCTTTGGGAAGTTAGTTCCGACTGTCCTTGCTTGTTGTCCTCACAGGTAAGATCTTATTGCTGTTGGGACTCGCTGTGGTCTTGTATGCGCAGTCAATTTGAAAGGTAAACCCATGTTATGGTATACATTTTGATCTGTTTTACATGACTCTGAAATTTTGCCTTGCATTGTGGAAAGCGTACAAATTACAAGTTAAACTTGTTTCCTTTGTTCGTTCGTGGCATTGTGTTGTGATGGGCTGGTGTGCCAACCCGTTAGAGAATGTTGTGTACCAGACTGTCAATATTGATGCTTTACAACTGTTTTATTATGTACTATAGTTTTGAAGCCTGAGCAGCCATGTTACAGTCTATGACACTGTGACACTGTATGGTCAGGTAATTCAGAACCAACCTGAGAGTAGAAGATGGTGGCAGCTGTGCCTCTTGAAACATTGGTGCCTATTGACATAACTACCATGGTATGACATACCAGAAGACCGTAATGTTAGTAGTCAGTACCATGAGAACCTGAGGTGTCATATTGCAATGTCATATTCTGTGCTTGCTGCGTCGGTTGCGAGGACACGATTCAGAGGTTGTATGCTTAGCTTGGTGTCCTGTCAGTTACAATGTATTGCAGCCAGAAAAGTTACAGGAAGACATGTTGCTAGCTTCTGGAGACAAAGAGAAACCTGTATGTATCTGGAGAGCAGGCGGAGATGGTCATTACAAAGTAATTTTGATTCTTCCTGTGGAACCACTGTCACAGGAAGCAGTTGGTGCTGAGCGGTGTAGGGAAGTGATAATGAGTTATGTAACCCACTGAAGTCTGAAATTATCAAAGTAATGTTTAAGAATTGGTTTCCTCCATGGCGCAAAACATGCTCTAGCACCATTACAAAGACCAGCCAATTAATGCTGTGTAGGAAAATAATCACTGTTTGTTCTGAGAATTATACAAAACACATAGTGACAAATATGTGGAGCTTTATCTCCTGTCACTATACACATGTTGTGGCTGGGTGCTTAGGCACCAAGGCAACTGTGCTTTACCTCTGTTAATGTTGAGTCACAGCTAAATACAGTGTTGTTACATTTTGGTGACATTTATTGGCGTTCGGTGGACTTTCGAAAGAGCTTTGTTTTAATTTATATGAAAGCCTTATGGTTTATTGTGAGAATAAATCAGGTTAGTGATAGTCGGGTGGTGTGCATAAGAATAATATGTGATGGTATCAAATCCTGTGTGAAGTGTGGTGGTGATGAAGTATTGGATTTTGTAGGTAAAAAAAAAAAAGTGTTTGGTGGGGCTGAAGTTTGAGTCCCTATTTGTGTAACATGTGTAGACGTTGATATAAATTGTATAGGAAACATGCAGATGCCAGTAATTTGAAAGATGTTGATGCATAGTGTGTTTGGAAATGATTGACAGCTAACGGACTGCAGGAGGGGGTTGACCAATTCCTTACGTATTGTACTATGTGGAACTTAAAATGTAACTTGAAGAAGAATAAGGTAATTGTTTTCAAAAAAAGGGAGAAAACTGAAGTAGAAAGTAGAGGTGTTGAATGAAATTTAAATTTATCAAGCTGTAAACTTAGAGAGTACTGGAGGGTGCAATAAACGTGAGTATGGTATGAGGAAATCGGGCTTTAGTGGTAGTTGATAAGCATTAGCAAGGTCACCAGAAATGAAGATGAAGATTATAGCAAATGTTTACAGGGTGGTGTGTGAGTTGAGGTTGATGTCTGGGGCAGAAATGTGTGGGTTGGAGTGGAAGGAAATGGACTGTATTCAGAGAAGGTTTGTGTAAGAAAGTATTGAAGATACCCAGATTTTCAGCGACTGGAGCTGCAGCACTGGGGATGGGTGAGAATAGCAGGAGAGGCAAGGTATGTTTGACTGCAAAGTCTGACTCGGTATTTTGCAGATGAGCAGGGATGAACTGGTAAGAGGCTGGCATGATTGGGTGATGGGTGATACAAAGTTTGGAAGCTGGTCAAAGAAATTGAGATAGGAATTAGAGAAAATTAGATTGGGGTATATTTGACAGAACCCACAAGAGAGGAATACGAGTAAATTATGCAGAATGATTAAACAAGGTTTCAGTGATATGCGGTAGACTGCCTTAGCAAATGTTGGGGAAAATAGGTAATTAATGTCTTACTATGAAATTGAATTGAGCGCGGGAAAGAGAAGTATGTGCGCTCTGCTGGACATGAAATGGGTGAAGTGGTGTAGCTTGATGTGTTCCATGTCCGTGTACTGTATCATATAAAATAATATTCACCAACTAATGCGCCAAAATACGTACAATCTTTATTCATAAAAACCTCCTACCCTGACCGCAGACAGTACAAGACACCTCACAAAGGAGGATGAAACAAAGGCACATTCTCAGTTAGCTGTTGTGGGTCTGGGCAGCGGTTGGTAGGTAGTAGGATAGGTTCACCAGAGGTGTATATCGTAGTTTTACCTTTAATGACAAGACCAACTCCCTTATAGTAAAGTTTAATAAGTTGCAATATGATCAACTCATGCAGGTTGTACAATGTACAGTACAGTAGACTTCTGGACTATTATGTGCGGTTCTTGCTTTTGATGAATCTTGATCTTGCTGGCGCGAAAGACGAACATACACTGCTGGCTGCAACTAGGCGGCTACTTTTATCCTTCCGCACAGCTGAGTGGGCGGAGCCCATGTGTCCGCGAATCGCGATACCACTGGCTAGCGGGCAGGACAGTGTTGCCGGAGTGGGGGAGGAACGACCATAGCTGAAGGTCAGTCTGCTGGATGAAGGTCGGTCGTTGCCCTCCATGCTGTGTTGGGGCTTGGAAGTAGTGACTCCCGCTGGCAGTGTGATGTATTTTAGTGGCCCTTAAAAGGGCCGCTCTGCTGGTGGTGGGATGTTCCCACACTGTATAAATGCATCCAACATTGTAACAGATTATTCTCCCTGAAGATGGCCCAGCAGGGTCAAAACATGTAGGAGGTTTTTGCGAATAAAGATTGTATCTATTTCGGTGCATTAGTTGGTTGAATATTATTGTGTATGGTGTAGCTTGGTTAAGAATGGTGATCAGGAAACAGGGGCAGGGGAGACTGGTTCATGTTTCTCTACGGGGCACGTGTGGCATCTGTGAACAGTACTGCAATTGATGCAGACGAAATCTATTACTTGAATACCATGCCATGCGAATGCCAGGATGCTATTTTGAAACTGGATACAACTGTTTCTATCCATTTCTTTACCAGACTAATCCTTGCTTGTGGGTGTGTTTGCAGTAAAAATCTACCAAAGGCACCAGTTAGCTTTACTGTGTCTGTTTCTTTGTCTCTGCCTGTTTGTCTCACCAGAGTAACAACTAAGAAATTTAAAACTGCTGAAGGTGGACTTCTTACTTGGAATATGGAGGAAGTAGGTTCATCCAAATATCAATAAATTACATGAAATCACATCCCAGCAGACAGTATTCATGCAGTTTAACTGTTATCGTCCTACGTGACTGCATGCTGGTCCCTAAACTGTGCTGGTGGATGGCCTAGCGTGCCATAAGGCTGGTCTGTGTATGTTTACTTGGTAGGAATTTCAGTGTGCATACTGAGCCACATGAACTCAGGTCACCATGAGATACAATTGGCATTTAGGTCAGTCTCCTGCAGGTTGACAGTGGATCATATGGTGTGGATGTGTGACAGAGATACTTTGGGTAATGTAAAGATGATCCAAGCTAGGAAAGGCAGAAACTTCAGACATGCAGTAAATTTTAGTTATTATGGAATCTCAATGAAGTTGAGCATTTTATTTATTTCTGCCACATCTGTTTTTAACACAGTCCCTAACATCTAGGTAACAAAAATGCCATAGTTTATACTTGGTGTATTTATGATCCAAATCAGAAGTTTGATATTTATGCTGTATGCTTGTTATGTTGTTGATGAAAGATACATATTTCCCCCCTTCTATGCTTGTTTTTTACTTTTCACCATAATCTGTTACATTATTCCACATGCATTTTGCCAGCAGTCAGACATGTCTGACAATTTTCAGAAAGCATAGTACAGAGTAACTGTATAAAGGTTGCATTGTCCCTGTGTGTACTTAAACATTATGCTGTGAAGACATAGAGGAGTGCAGGTAAAGCTGCACTGATTCTTACCTTGGCACTAGAAGGAAGTGGTTGGTTAGCTTCACACCCTGTGTGCTTTACCCAACAGAAGGATCATTTTATGCCCATTGGCCAGGAGATTGGCTGGGTCCCAGAGCCTGTGTGGATACCATGGAGAAGAGAAAAGTGCCTATGCATGCTAAGAATTTAACCCATATTTACTGGTTATATGTAGTCAGTACTGACTGAGATGTTGTGGCTGTCATAGAACAGAAGGCAAACATTAAAGCAGACTGTTTTTGTATAATCTCTCTTTTGTTGTTGTTGTTGCTGTTTCTACAGCAAAGATTTTCTATTTGTTGCAGGTAATTTTACTCCAGTGTTAGTTTTCTCCTCTCAGAATGGGAGATATTCTCAAAGAAAGGGTACTTTTTGGTAAATCATGGTTCTGGTGGCGGCACTAATAACTGACAAAGTTATGATCGTATGAATTGTATGATTGTGATGACAGATCCAGCCTAGGGACCTCACCTGCTGGAGTAGTGGGATGTAAAGTGAGCTGGACGTGTGTTTCGTGGCCGGAGCCAAACACTATATTAAGCAGTTCCTTATGGGGAGAAGTTATTGCTTTCAGTATTCAACAGATCACAAGTGTCGGGTGAGTTACTAAGTTCATGGTGTAGCTAAGATAGTTGTTTGGCTGGTGAAGAAATTCCCTGTTTTATTGGACACCAACATCCATCACTGTGTCCACTGTTGTGTCCTGTCCAGATGCAGTTGAATGTGGTCCACTCTCCATTCTATTGCTGTAAGGTATACTTTAATGGTATCTGCCCTTGGTACACCTGTGGTGAGGCCATGGGCAGAAGTCTCTCATAGACTGACCCTCTCCACATCTCCCTTGATGATGTGCTTTCTCCTCTGGCAATATTCTATGTATTCATTTTCGGTTTTGTTAGCCAGTCTAATTGTACAGGGTGTGACAGAAAAATCTGATAGTTTTCAAAACGCAATAATACAGTGATATTTCACCTTATTATGTAGCAGTCATTATCACTGAAGAACTCAGTACATGCCATTTTATGTGTGAAAATTTCGTTGTTCAGATATCCCCCACCATTTCTCAAACACTGCTTCAATCTTCATCGAGGATTGTCCATCACTCTATGAGTCATCTGCTCTGGGATTTGAGTGATTTCTTCCTTTATTATCTGCTTTAGTTCCTCGATAGTTCTAGGTGTAGAGATTAAAATGTTACTGTTGAGCTATTGCCATTAGAAGTAATCACAACTGGACAGATAAGGTGAAGGCACAGACCGTGGAACATTGCGACTAGAACTGACATGTTGTGGAAACGTTTCTTGCAGAAAATTTATTGATGCCCCTGCTGTATAGGCTGTTGCCCCATCTTGATGGAACCATACTGAAGAGAGATCGATTCCACGACACCTTAACTCTGGTTCACAGAATTTGCATAACATTTCGACATAGCCCTTGGATATCACAGTAACCGCTCCATCTTCATTGTCTTCAAAGAAGTAAGGGCCAAGGGCCCCAAAAGATGTGATCCCACACGTGGCAGTCAATTTCTCACTGTGGAGAGGACGCTGATGAAGCTGTTGTGGGTTTTTGGGTGCCGTGTAGCAGTAATTGTGGTTGTTTATGTAACCAGGCAAGTGGAAATGAAGCACATGAGTGATGTTACCATAACACGTCATATCTCATGGCGGTGATGTTCCATGGCCCTAGTTTTATGGGGGTATCAAACGTAAAGTTTTCATTTCTAAGCCTGGAACCATTGAGGAACTGAAGCAGAGCACAAAGGAAGAAATCACAGGATTCCTGAGGCGGATGACGCGTCGGGGGATAGAAAATCATCAAGGAATATTGGAGCAGTGTTTGAGAAGTGGTGGAGGACATCTGAATGACAAAGTTTTCAAAGTAAAATGGCATTTACTGAGTTCTTCAGTGATAATAACTTTTACATAGTAAGGTGAAATGTCATTGTATTATTTCATTCTGAAAACTGTCAGGTTTTTCTGCTGCGCACTGTACATGCTTTGGGCTGACTGATGGATGGGGGAGGCTGGAGAGGAGGGTTAGAGTAGATGATGAGAAGTGTTGAATGTTATCATCCCAACCATCCATGGAACTTTTTCTGTGGTCTTGGTATAATTTCTAAAGTCATTTCCTTCATAGTAGTTTTTAACCAAAATGTTGCATTGTTTTGTTTTCTCCTGTATGTGGGGTATTTGAGAAAATGCAATATGTGTTCTGTGCATAGAGTGCATGGATTGCATTCATTATACGAAGATTATGCCCATCTGCCCCTGTGGAATTGCAGTATGGTTTTCAGCGAAATCTGTAATGTGAATTTCCAGTGAAACTTTTGAAGCTATTTTAATTTTGGTTCTTATTAATTGAATATAACAACTTAATGTGATGCACAAACCAGACTTGAACTGATTTCTCAAAAATGGCTCAGCATGCAAAAGAATTTGTATGTACCTCATATTTGGAGTTCATTAAAATCCTGGACATTTATTTGCAACATTTCTTGATTCAGTAAATACGTAACAAAATGCCAAGAGGTGTAATTTCTGTGTGTGTTGTCTGATACGTGCCATCATATTTGTATCCACACTAAACAGAATGAGGCGAAAGCAGTTCGCACATTCACATTTATAAAATATGTGTATGGTGAGGTGGAGTAGGCATACGCCTTCCTGCTGGTGAGCTTTGCTGGGAGTAAGAGTCACAAGAGTTTTGTTAGACGTTAGAGTTAGGGAAAGAAGACTGAGACCAATGTCAGAACAGCAGGTTAGGATATGTATCACACAGAGGGAGGAGAAACATGGGAACAAATTGGGGAGGAGAATGTCTTCGGAGACACAGACATTGGCGGAGACCCTTTATTGCTAGATGAACCACATAAGAGTAGTAACGACGGAAGAAAAAAGCATCAATAGCAGCAGAATTTAGTGTTTTTTGGTTGAATTTTTCAGGTCAAATAAACAGTTAACAGCTAAACTGTGGCGGCTTGTGCATGCCCACCATGTCCGAGGCATATGTAGCATTGCCTGCGTGACCATTCAGGATTGCGTAGAGAAGAGAATGAATCGTGATCAAAGTGGACCATTAAATGAAAATGAACATGCAGGTAATGGTAACATATGTTTTGGGCGTACATGATGTTATTGCCCCAGGGAAAACTTGGGACAGGTGAAGCTTCTTAGATGTGTAATTGGCTATGGTCATGAATTAAAGCTAGTCCTACCGTCTGAACTCACCATATATTTTTATTTAATGTGTTTCGAAATTCAGCAACGTAAATTAATCCTGAAACCTTGAAGTGTGACTGTAAATGTGATTTTTTGTTTGTCTTATCAAGAAGAACTCATTACAGTCCAGGAGTCTTCCTTGAAAAGTTGAAAGTATTCATCTTGTCAAGAAATTCCTTGCTGTTAAAGGAATTCAATCGTTCACACTGTGAAGTAGCTGTATTTGTTAGTTTTATTTGATAAATGTATCCACTGGTACAGTTAGTTTATGTATTTATTTAAATCAGATTTGGTTGCAAAATGAATTTTACATCATGATCATCATGATTATCATTGTAATTACCTATTCTGAAATGTGTTACAGTTAAGATATTCATGTTTTGTCAGCCACTGTAATGATTAGAATGGGAATAGGCCTTTTTTCTGCTGGCATGCAATGTTAGTTTGCCACCCATTTTAGAAACTGTTACTACAGATCTGTTTATTTTGATATGTTGATACACGGATTTCCAATTTTTCCTAAGTTATGACATGTTACCAGATTGTCAGATTTCATGGCACATGGATGTAAATTTGACAAGAGGAATAAATTGAACTCAAGAGATACTCATGATAAACTTCAAAATTTCTGTAACAACATGCACAATTTGAACAGTGTAGTGGAGGTTAATTGTTTTTTGCAGAACACTTAACCTTTTAAAGATGAAGCGCATCTGTTTTATATAAGGACTCAGCACGTACCATGCTGTAAACACTCTCCACTTCGGTTATAAAAACCAGTTGCTTAATGTTGTATAAGACAAAAGTTGCTACTTGTTCTGAGATCCGTACAAAACACATAAACGCAATGTGAGTGCCATGTAGGGTTTTTTAATGTTAAACCTGGTCGTATGTAAAGTTATCTCTAGGGTTTAAGAGGCTAAAGTATGGTGTGCTTTCCTTTGTGGCATCTCAGTACCAGCACACTTCTTTCAAGAAGGAGGCACATTACATACACATGTTTTATGTTCTCATAGTTTTCTTCTGTCTACTTGTTTCTGGCTTTTTTTGTATTGTGATGATTTTGTGTCATTCAAGGCAAATATTTTCTGTAATTATATGTAATTATTACGGCTTCGATGGTACAGGGTTCTCGTTCCAGTAGGGACAAGAAATTTTTCTCATCTCCTAAATGCCCTGAATGGCTGTGTGGCCCATCCCACCTCCTTTTCGATCAGTACTGTGTTTTTTCCTGGGGGTAGAGCAGCCAGGGTATTAAATTAACCACTTGTCTCCATCTAATGCTGAGGTTAAGAATGAGTGGCGCTATATCCTTACTCCCCCTCTGTCTCTTCATGGCATGGATAGGGAAAAAGTTTACCATTTTACCTTATATATAATTGTAACGTGCAACCTGATGTTGTAAGATGAATGTCTGAAGGGGGTAATGTGTTGTGATTCACTTTAGCTACTTTCGTAGAACTTGATGATGCTGAGTGTACAGAGAATATAACAGCCTCATCACATATTGTATGGACGGCTGCTCGGGACTGACAGCTTGTCGCTTGCTGCTTGGAAACCGGGGAGGTGGTTGTTGATATGCCCACACTGGGAGGTTGTGTGTACTGCATGGCTGCATGTGCATTGCACTCCATGAGGTAACATACAGTAAAACTCGTTTAAGACGTCCCCGGTTAAGAAAATTTCCCTCCTAAGAAGTCAGAATAAAAAAGCACCAAAATTCTCCCATTTGATTAACATTACACATTGCCCTTTTAATACATCCCCGCATAAGAAAATTTCCTGCCTAAGAAGTAACAAATTTGACGACAAAACATTTTTTTTACCCATTCAATAAATTTTCTGTTTCAAAATTTTAAAGAACTTCCTCAAGTTTCCATTGGGTCCATTTCCAAAATGCAGTCTGTCAGTCAGTCAGTCCCCACTACTCAGTCTCTCACAACGACCGAAATATTGTATCAGGGGGCCAGAAGCTGATTCTAGCAGTTCCGTGACCTGCATAAGCCTGGGTTTGGCAACACTGGCATGCGGCAGCTCACTTGCCGCTTCAGCTGCCCAGGACTTGGAGTAAACAAAGGCAACAATAACATTTGAAGTAGTTTAGGTGTGCAGTAGTCCAAGTGACTCATGTACCATGTTGTTGGGCGGACACAGCAGTTTGACATGAGATAAGTGGGTGGTTGATTGCGACTTATTTAAACATAATTTGTCAGCGGTAATATAAATGCATCATGGCGTAGCATGATTGTGAAACATTTGCGGTGACTGTAAGTTACATCAGCAATTCCAGAAAATAAATTCAAGACACTGCAGAGTTAGTGAAAGTAACTGGAACTACTGACTACCCCTTATGGTCTACCTAAAAGCGAACCTGTGGAATCTGAAGATGTATAGTGCTACTGTTTTTGAAAAAAGGGCAAGACAACCCATGCTTGAAAAATATTTCAAGGAAAATTTAACATCTGGAATGAAATGTGAACTTGTGAGTGAAAAGTCAGAGACAGTAGAGGTAAAGATGTAAATAAAATTGTGAATGAAAAGTTACAAACAAAATTTTTAAGTGGTCAGATACAAGTGAGAATGTGTAAAGACAGCTGCAAATTGTACAAATTCAGCATACATATGTAATAAGTTCCCTAAAAAATTAAAAAAATAGAACTTTTTGGTCCTACCATTTTAAGAAATTTCCCACTCAAGAAGTCAGATTTTTTTAGAATTTTCCAAAAAGTCTTAACAGGGTTTTACTTTATTATTAATATGTGTGTTGTGGAGGATAATGGCGTCTGTGCAGGACATCTGTCGTATCACAGCAGTGGTTATTGTCTCTTGCATATTCTTTACCTTGCTACTACTGACACCATTGTCCACTTCGATATGTTTTTGTGCCACTGTGATTCATTTGCTTTTAGCATGTAAGGTTTAGGGAAGAGTATCTGCTATGGTCCATTGGTGCCACAACACTTGGCAGCATCTGTGACAGTTCTCAGTGTTGTGTGAATAATATACTGCTTTGTATGGTGGTGTGGCACAAAGGACATGAGAAATCCTGTTGGGTGTTGCTCGTGGACAGTCTGATGCCATGCTTGTTGCCACTGGTTAGCCGAGAGAGGATGGGAAGGTGAGAGAAATAGGAGAAAAGGGTACTGCAGTGACATGGCTGAAGGAGAGGTTGAGACAGTGTAGGGACAGGTTTGGTGGGAAACGTTAATATGATGAGCACTTCCTCAGTCCTTAGAGACAAACGCTCATGTGGGTCACGTCTCCTTCATTTGCACATCCCTTCAAATTCTTCATTCCTAATCGTCCTACAGTTTTAAAGTGTGTCATCTATGCAAATGGGAAAGAGTTGTTACACTGAGAGACAGCCTGTCAATTTTCATGTTGTTGTTTGTTATTACTCACCCTCCATCAAATGCTGAGGTTAACATTGTCAGCGCTATTCTGCCACTCCCTCTATATGCCTTCCTGGCGTGCACTGGGATGACTTACTTGTTTCTTAGTTGTTTCAACAGCTGAGTAACTTATGTAGGCCTAGCATCGAATGAGGATTTTTGAGCTAGGAAGGACTTGAGAAGAATCTGTTTTAAGATACTGTCTCGACATTTCTAAGGAGAGGTGTATACAGGGTTTTGGTAGGGAGACCTGAGGGAAGGAGACCACTTAGGAGACCCAGGCATGGATGGGAGGATAATATCAAAGTGGATCTTTGAGAAGTGGGATGGGTGGCATGGACTGGATTGAGCTGGCTGAGGAAAGGGAGAGATGGCAGGCTGTTGTAAATGCAGTAATGAACCTTCGGGTTCCATAAAATGTGGGGAATTTCTTGACTAGCTGGGGACCTGTTAGCTACTCAAGAAGGACTCTGCTCCATGAGCTGGTTGTTTGGTTGGTTGGTTGGTCAGTTGGTCGGTCGGTCTCAACATTACTGTGAAGCAGCTGAGGAAGATGACAGAATGTGTTATTTATACTGAGGCCACAGAAAGAAGCATCATGGATAGTAGGCATAACTGCACTTGAGGCTTTGCCCTTTCTGCCTACTGTTGTATTTCCTGCGAATCAACACTGATCCAACCTAAAATGCATGTCATTAATGCAGGTTGATAGTGCTCACATTTATGAGAATGGAGTGGCTGTGAAAGAATGCTACAGGGGGAAGCTTAGCAGCTGAAGTGTGATGTGAAATTGGTTGATCTTTGGGACTTCCTGTAGCCTCCGTTTAGCATAGCTGATTTCGTAGCTGAGATTTCAGTGATAGCCCTTCCATATATAAAGCATGATTGCTAACTGCTACTCTGCAATGTTTAGGGGGTTTTGTGTTGTGATGTATTAAACAAACATCATAGAAATTATTTTAGTTGCATTAACAGGGTTGCATTTAGTGTCAGGGATGGTGCAATTCGAATTTGGAATTCAAGTAATTCCACATCACTATAAATCACATCACTGCAGCTGAAGAGTAAAGCCAAAGTTATGGCTGTAAGTACATATCATATTTGCAGTTTTATATGTATAGAACCGTGTAGGAAGGATGACAGACTGTGTGGAGCAGCTGACTGTCACTTGGCTGCTACTGAAATGACTACCTTTTATGAAAGTGTTCATTTGTGTGTTTACAAGAACCCACTGCAAGATGCTATCCAGAGCGAGACAAATCAATTCCAAAGGCAATACCTTGTTTATGCAAACTACTTTAATTGTACTTTCCTGTCTGTGCAAAGGTGTCTGGAAATGTTTTTTCCTTTACAACTTGCTGACTGAAATTTTCACAGAATTTCTTCTCTCCTTGCTGTATATCCTCCCTATTCTTTTTCCTTGATTTGATCATTGTCATACTAAATATTTGATGAATCTCTCACAATATAACTGTTCTCATTCTGTCATTACTGTTGTGTTCACCTCAGAACTGGGCTCTCGCATGTTCGCAATCTCTGGTCTTTCTTGAGAGCAAGAGGCAGTGTTTGATTAACCTTTTCAAGCCTAACGGTAACTTTATGTACCACCAGGTTAAACATTAAAAAATTCTACATGGTGCCCACATTGCGTTTATGTGTTCTGTACGCATCTCAGAACAAACAGCAACTTTTGCCTTATAAAACATTGAGAGATTGGTTTTTATAACCGAAGTGGAGTGTGTTTACAGCGCGGTACGCACTGAGTCCTTATATAAAACAGATATGCTTTGTCTTTAAAAGGTTAACCCTTTGAAGACGAAAGGTAATCTGTTTTCATATAAGGACTCAGCTCATTCCGTGCTGGAAACACTCTCCACTTCAGTTATAAAAATGAAACACTTAATGACGTGTAAGGCAAACGTTGCTCTTTGATCTGAGATCCATACAAAACACATAAAGGCACTATCAGTGCAATGTAGAATTTTTCAACCTTAAATCAGGTGCTACGTAAAGTACCCGCTAGGGTTTAAAAGGTTAAGTACATTCATCTGCAATTTAGATTGGAATCAGTCTGAATCCTACTGGTCACGTATGTGTAATTTGCATTTATTTCTCTCCAGCTTGCATGGCATCACACAAATGAGAGGTGGCTGGCTTGTGTGACATCAGAAGGAAGACTTGGTATCTATGATGTGTAATCTGGAAAGCAACCTGTATTGTTTCATCCAGTCCATCAGCATAGTGTGTATGTTTTGTGCTGGTGGCCTCCGGTGGATAATAAGAGTATGTGTCTGTACAGATTTCCATGGGTTAGATGGCCAAGCATCATAGGGTTGTTGCTGAAGTGTTTTTATATAAAGTGAAACCCTGTTAAGAAAATTTTGAAAATTCCAAGAAAATCCTACTTCTTAAGCGGGAGATTTCTTAAAAGGGTAATTTTAATGAAATGGGAGAATTTTGGTGCTTTTTTATCCTGACTTCTTAGGCGGGAAATTTTCTTAACCAGGTTTTTGTTAAGTGAGTTTCACTGTACAGGATATTGCGTAACATGTGTCCCATCTGTGATCAGTACAGAGTTTTTGACATTTTAAAATTTGTGTGGGAATCAATTGTGTGTTTCAACAGTAGCTCTTGATATGCTGGTATAATATTCATAAATGGCATGAATATTCATTGAAAATTTGGAAGGCATTGTGTGCACTGCTCTTCTAAGGTAGTGTGTTGCGCAAAACGGACGGAACTCTCCCTGAATCTCTGCTAATAATAATGATTGTTGTTGCCACAACTGCAGGTATAGTAATCTCACTACCACGACATCAGAACTTCTAATCATATGTGTTGTCAGATGCTTAACCATGAGTCTGTAATAATGGAATTTACAGGGCAGCAAGTTAGTAGTCTGAGTATATACTTCAGATTTAACAGTAGTTGTACAATAAATGTTTTTAGTGATTGCTGTTATTACTATTTAATTTTGCATGTAAGTCCATAATATCGTCAATGGGAAAGTTGCTATAACACATTTTACTTATAATCATGTGCTTAAGTACCTTTTGAAATTTGACTGGTTCCTTCCTGGCAGCTTGGTAGTCTCCTGCTGTTCGCTGCCTGCCTTAGCAGTTGATAGAATGGCAGATCTGGTGTTTTGGGCGAACCCAATAAAATTGAATCATCAGATCTGGATGGGAAAGGAAGGTGTGAGATATATGTGTTTCAGTTTAGAACGTGGAAATGTATTGAAAGTTTTAAAATTAATTTCTTAATGGCCATAAGGAATTAATTTTTGCTTGCATTGTTTATATATGAGATGCTGGAGGTTTCACAGCTTTAAATATGTGATGTGAAAAATTGTGCACTTAAGAGAAGCATGATCTCCCGTAATGTGTGTTGTGAATAAAATCAGATATTTGTATCTCAGCCCGCAGACAGTGGTTATTCTGAGAGATCCGCGAGTTGTACTAATCCGGTAATTTGACAATTTGCAGAAGATACAGTATCATTAAGTCAAGCAAATTACCTTATTTTGTACAACATTAAAGAGCAACCACATGCACATTTTACATATATTAAAATGTTTAAATATGATCCTACATGTTTTGAACCGGTAACTGGTTCATCTTCAGGGATGTCACAAACTAAAGTTACACATACAGTTCAGCAATATGAATACAATTCTTGAACACAATTATTTAAAATACAACTATGAAACTGTTAAAATATAAGGAAAGTCTTGAAACTTCAGGGTTGGCAGCCGTCGATTTTTGTGTAGTAGTTCCAAGTGTACTGTTATTACAGCGGGGTGTATTACTGCAAGGTGGACAGGCTCTGAACCAGTTATCGGTTTGAAACATGTAGGATTATATTTTAAACATTTTAACATATGTAAAATGTGCATGTGGTTGGTCATTAGTGTTGTATGATTCATGACAATGCACGCTTTTAGTAATGTAAAGTGTGAAATTATTTTGTGTGTGTGTGTATGCGTGCGTGTGTGCTCATGTGCATGGATGTCTGTGTGTGCATGTGGACTTGGTTATTGCTAACCCTTCTAGTGACGTACAAGTTAAGCAGAACGGAAGTAAAGTTGCACATCACTGAGGTTTTTTTTCTTTGCAGGAAAGTGCTGGTAAACACTGGAGTAGTCCTTGTGTCTAGTTTGGCTGTTCATCTTGATTATTTGTACTGGGTGGATAAAGGCCAACGACAGATTGAACGAGGAAGTAAGATGGATAGCAGTGGCTGAGGAACTGTTTTGACACGTTTGACTCACCTAATGTCTATAGTAGCAGTGCATTTTCCTACTGAGATGGTAACTGTCATGTTGATGCTGGAACCCAGACGATAAGTAGCACTGGTGCCAAAGTCCGTGACTAGATGACCCAATTTGATTCACTTCAGATCCTAGCAGACATTTGCTTTTAACCCTTTGTGAGTGTTTTACGGATGGCAACAAATTTCCTCTTGACACAGGGTGTATTTCAATTCAGATTTACTGCTTTGGGTGTGTTCACTAATCTGCTCCAGATTTCACTAGGGTATTGTTTACTACCTGCAGTAAGCTTTAGCTGTGCAAGCTGTTATTGGTGCATGGTCCTCAACCAGCATTATGCGTGAGCTACACCAGGTGGCAGCTTTTACACAATTTAAGAAAAGTGAATTTTTTACTTTAAAAGTAAAATTTAGTTACACAGGGTTAGTATTATCTTTCCTTGTCCTTGATCTTCCTGGTGACAGATTTTTAAAACTGGTTACATATTTCTTGCTTTCCCAATCTGTTAACATTTTTTGCTCATTATAAGTACTGTGACAAAAGCTTTAACCTCGATAGTGTAACTAGAAGGTTCAGACGCTGCTGATGTCACAGTCTGCTATCTCACTTGGTTCTGAAATGGTTCAAGCTACTTCAGTCTTACACCCTGTTTCTCTAAAGATCCTGTGTTTACTTACTTCCCCACCTTCTTGGTGTTGTGACAGTGAACACCTTCAAAGTTCTTACACCAGAATTCTATACAAGGTAGTTGTTTCCCCTGTTGTAGCCACTTGTCCAGCCTGTCACACTTGCACTGCAGTGGTATGTTTTATGATTCATGCCTCCATTTGTTTTTTGACATTCATGGCTTCACCTTACCTTGGCAATGGTAAGGGAGTTCGTTGTGTAGTTCCAATAGAATGGCTGTTAGGGTAGTGTGGAGGAGATGGGGTTGGCAGTGGGGGCCCTTGGGCTGAAATGGTTTATGAGCCTTGTTGGGGTTGGTATTCCTCATGTTTTATGTGTAGACAATCGTTTCTTGACTTTAGGGAGTCCTGTAGAATATATAGAAGTGTGGTATCATGTTTTGAAGTTTTACATACTGTGCTTTCGTATGTTTATCTTTGTTTAGAGTAACTATTTTTATTCATGTTTATTTGTCTGATGAGATGGCTATTGAAAAGCTGAAAAGCTAAAAAGACACAAATCACCAGGTATTGATCAGATTCCAGCAGAATTGATTAAAGAAGGGGCTGGGATTATTCGGTCTGAAATCCATAAACGTATTATTTCTATTTGGAATAAGGAGGAATTGCCTGAGGAATGGAAGGAGTCAGTCATTGTGCCTATTTATAAGAAGGATGATAAAACAGATTGTAGTAACTATCGAGGCATATCACTTTTGTCGACTACATACAAAATTCTATCCAACATTCTTTTGTCAAGGTTAACTACATGTGCAGAGGAAATTATTGGGGATCATCAGTGTGGATTTTGACGTGGCACGTCAACTACTGATCCTATATTCAGCATTCATCAAATACTTGAGAAAAAATGGGAATACAATGAGGCAGTGCATCAGCTATTTATAGACTTCAAGAAAGCCTATGATTCAGTTAGGAGGGAGGTCTTGTATAATATTCTCCTTGAGTTTAGTATCCCCATGAAACTAGTAAGGTTAATAAAAATGTGCCTAAGTGAAACGTATAGCAGAGTTCGGGTAGGCAAACGTCTGTCTGACACGTTTCCTATTAAGAATGGCTTGAAACAAGGAGATGCTCTGTCACCATTGCTTTACGACTTTGCTTTAGAATATGCCATTAGGAGGGTTCAGGCAAACCAGGAGGGCTTGAAATTGAATGGTGCACATCAGCTTCTGGTTTATGCTGATGATGTTAATATATTGGGTGGAAGCATACATAGTATAAAGAAAAATGCAGAAGATTTAATGATTGCTAGTAAGGAGATTGGTCTAGAAGTAATGCTGAGAAAACTAAGTGCATGGTCATGTCTCGAAATCAGAATGCAGGACACAATCACAACATAAATATAGATAATAAATCCTTAGAAAGGGTGGAAGAATTCAAATATTTGGGAACAACCCTAACGAATTGAAACTCCGTTCATGAAGAAATTAAGAGCAGATTGAAGTCGGGGAATGCTTGCTATCATTCGGTGCAGAATCGTTTGTCTTCCAGGTTGCTATCCAAAAACACAAAGATTAGGGTATACAGAACTATAATTTTACCTGTTGTTCTGCATGGGTGTGAAACTTGGTCTGTCACACTGAGGGAGGAACAAAGACTGAGGGTGTTCGAGAATAGGGTGCTGAGGAGGATATTTGGGCCTAAGAGGGACGAGGCGACAGGGGATTGGAGAAGACTACATAACAAGGAACTTAATGACCTATACTCATCACCAAATATTATTCGGGTAATCAAATCGAGAAGGCTGAGATGGGCGGGGCATGTGGCACGTATGGGGGGGGAGAGAGGTGCATACCGGATTTTGGTGGGGAGACCTGAGGGAAGGCGACCACTTGAGAGACCCAGGCATAGATGGGAGGATAATATTAAGATGGATCTTTGGGAAGTGGGATGGGGGGCATGAACTGGATTGAGCTGGCTCAGGACAGGGACAGGTGGCGGGTTCTTGTGAATGCCGTAATGAACCTTTGGGTTCCATAAAATGCGGGGAATTTCTTGACTAGCTGAGAAACTTTTAGCTTCTCAAGAAGGCCTCTGCTCCATATAGTTAGTTAGTTAGTTAGTTAGTTAGTTAGGTAGGTAGGTAGTTTAGTTATTTAGTTAGTTAGTTAGTTAGTTAGTTAGTTAGTTAGTTAGTTTATTTGACTGACATTAGTTATTTTTTACTCATCACATATACAGGGTATACACAAAAGAATGGTGCGGTTTCAAAAGTTAACAAATTTATTTCTCACCTTACATGAGCACAACGTACACCGTCAGCAGTGGCAACTGTCCAAGTTTCTCATGCGTTAATCACAATCCTTCATTGTGTGCACCCTGGGTTACATGATACACATCCACACGGTAATCAAATTCATCCCAGACTCGGTGTTGCATGTCCGCTGTAATGGTCTGCAGTGCATGTGTTATCCGATCACGAAGTTCCTTGAGGGACATAGGCGATGGTGGTACGTAAATGCTGTCCTTAACACTGTTAACTGTGATGAACATTATAAGATTATTATTTATCAATTCAAATTTTGCTTGTTCATGTTGCTGCCCGTCAATAAGTTGAGGGTATTTCTTGAACGTTCACCCGCTTGTTTTATCTTGGCTCTCGTGAATGGATCTTAGATGGATTCTGTCTTGAGCATTGGGACGTGTGGCAAAGAATGTTAAACGAGATTTAAAATTTGGTTTATATTGGTCCACTACCAGGCATGAAGATCAAAACTGGCTTTATTAATGTTTTCAGAAGTGGTTCATGATAGGAAAATTTGGTGCATAATGTAACATGTAAATTTTATTTGGGTGTAGAGCTTCCATTTGTAACGTTTTTTCATTATCAAAAGTCTTTGTCACAATAGAAGGTTGCTATATGTAGTGTGCTAAGATTTCTTAGCAGTAGATGTGTCAACAGTCAGGAAACATCAGTGCCAATGACGTGTGCAAAATAACAATGAATGAATGCCTTTGGAAAGTACATGTGTGGTGCTGGAGTAGTGCTTTCCACTGTTATTTATGAAACAGTTGCACAGTTGTTGCCTTATTATTTGCTGTGACTGCATTAACATTCCTGTGAGTCATGGATTTTTTATTGTGAATTGTTCCAGGAACCACTCATCATCGTGTAGATGTTACGCAGTATGGTGATTCAAACAAGTCTACATATGTAGTGAGTGTGTTGGTGATTATTGCATCCATTATTATAGTTGGCATACTTGCATTCTACTGTCGTCGTCGCATTATAGGTGCCAACAATGTCACCTTAAATGGTTACCTTGATGATTCAGCTGGTGATCCTCTGTCACCAGAACCATCCCGTGGTGTTGCTATGCCCATTTGCCCTGTTACTGGAAATCAGAAGAATGGCTGATTAGATAAGGGCAGTAAGAAACCTGGTAATGTTGCTGTTCGCATGCCAATGCTTAATGGTAGCACAACGTCCAGTAGCTATGACAGGAGTCATATTACTGGTGCTTCAAGTTCGGCAACTGAAGGTGGTGGACCAAATGGTGCTCCGTTACTTGTATCATCATCTTCGTAGCTTTGCTACCCACGTGAGACACTGAACCCACCACCAAGTCCTGCCACCACTGCTGAGTCAAGCAGGAAATCACACCATAACTACAGTGAAGACTATTATTGTTCGTCATCTGGCACATCCAGGTATCGTCCATATAGACATTATCGCGCCACCAGTCAGCCCCCCCCCCCCCCCCCCACCTACTCCTTGCAGCACAGATGTATGTGATGAATCTGATTCAAATTACCCTTTGACACCCAGAGGGAGGCAACAAAATATCATCAGTCACATGTCTGTGTTCTAACAACTTTACCACCAGCAAAGTTCCTTCCAACACGTGCAAATTGAGCTTCTTTGAGTTTTGATTCAAATGGAATTTCTTGGATCGATGTTTATATCCCCTGGGGAGCTAGAGGAGTGTGATAAGTATAATGGCTGATGATCAAAGGTTCGAATACTGATGACTGGGACGAGAGATTTTTCTCTTCTCCACAACATCCACCCTGGCTCTGGGACCCACCCAGTCTTCTGATCTGTGGGTACCTGGGTACTTCCCCAGGGCGAAGGTGAGCAGGGCATGAATTTGACAACTCACCTCCATCTGGTGCAGAGGTTAAGAATGAGTAGAACCATACCTCTGCTCCCCATATATACCTCCGTGACATGGAGAGGGGCAACTTTACCTGCATGTTAATATTTCCTGCTACTGCATGCCTGTTTTTTCTTTCTCACCTCTACCACCAGGAGACAGACATGACAAATAAGTTCTGTGTCTATGATGCTGGTGTAGCACTTCATGCATCTTGTTGTTTACTGGCTGTCTTGTCAGTCATAGTAGTATAAGGGATAAATTAAAAAAAGCAGCAAATCAGATAGAGTGGAAGTATTTTGCACACATTTTGTTGTTTATCCAAGTTCATTGATCAGGCAGATGGTGAAGGTTTGGCAAGTTAGTAGATTAGATGTACGAATATATTCAATGTAAAATAGTAACATGTACAATTATGGTTAAACTGGACAGTGACTGACAGCAGTTATGTGCCTGAAGAAACTACGAGAAGTGAGATTTAACACAGTAATTTCCATCTTTTTTTTTCTTAAGTGACCAAAAGAAAACACAGTCTTCTTTAATAGTCATCACTTAGGGACAATATTTTTGTGTAAACTGATCAACTGATTTACAACTGCATATCAATTCTCAGTTATTCCAAAACTGCCAGATCCTACAAATTGACACAGCTAAGGCCTGCCACTTGCAGGTGCAAACTGCACATTCCTTTGATCGCCTCAAAATTCTGTGTTCAACTAAGTGGAAACATAAATGTCACCTTAAAATAACAGCATGTTAAAGTAAGCGCGCTTGAAGACCTGCTTTGATTTTTTAGTTATCATAACATACCTGCCCTCCATCTGTGTGGCAGCATCACGCGCCATCTGGTCCACAAACAAGACCGGTGTTACCGTCTCATACGTCACCTTGTCCTACGGTGACATCGATGTGTTGTTCTCCACTACTGTCGCTGTGTTGTCCTTCCATGAAGTCAATGTGTTGGCCGTCACTAATATCGATGTGTTGATCTCTGGTGACATAGATACGTTGTCCTCCACTAATACCAATGTGTTGTCCTCCAGTGACATCGCTGTGTTGTCCTCCACTAATATGAATGTGTTGTCCGCCATTGATATCGATATTAGCAGAGGACAACACAGCGATTTCACCACGTTGTTCTCTGGTGACATTGGCATCTTGTTGTCTGGTGATATCGACGTTCTCCTTCTGGTCGCTGCACCCTGGAATATTTTTCATGTTGTGTGTTAATATGTACCTTCCGCAGTGGCAGTCTTTAAAGTTTTACATTATTTCATTACAATTCGTTGAGTAAATTTGAATTTAATGATTTCAGTGCCATTCGTTCTTTAAAGTTCTAGCTACCATACACTGTAATACATTTTGACAAGGGAAGCAGTCACACAGATATAAATTTACAAATTTACCTTGAGTTTTAATTTTTTGTAT
>BLKM01003549.1:0-18168 GCA_013340265.1 Coptotermes formosanus | reverse complement strand
GAGAGTGTTTACAGCGCGGTACGCACTGAGTCCTTATATAAAACAGACACGCTTCGTCTTTAGAGGGTTAAAGCACAGTGGTCACTATGTGTACCATATGTTTCAACACGACACCACTCTGCATTCTTGTCTAAACTAGATATTTACTTGTTTGACAGGATTCTCAAAACAAGCAAAAATTATTTGGAAACTATACGTGTATTTATGCTTATTAATGCTACAATTAGATCCAACAATTTTTTTTAAATTATGCTCTTTGGCTAATAGTTTCGGCTTATAAGAGCCATGATCAGGCCGTAACAGAAATTATAAGCTGAGAAACTCTGTATGTTTTGTAGGTAAGAGATTTCCCCCTTTTTACAGTATTAAATAAATTACGCGTACAAAGGTATATAACAATGTTATATATATTAAATAACTCCATGGAACAGAGACCTTCTTGAGAAGCTAACAATTTCTCAGCTAGTCAAGAAATTACCCGCATGTTATGGAACCCGGAGGTTCATTACCGCATTCACAAGAGCCCGCCATCTGTCCCTATCCTGAGCCAGCTCAATCCAGTCCATGCCCCATCCCACGTCTTTAAGATCCATTTTAATATTATCCTCCCATCTACGCCTGGGTCTCCCAAGTGGTCGCCTTCCCTCAGGTCTCCCCACCAAAATCTTGTATGCATGTCTCTTTTCCCCCATACGTGCTACATGTCCTGCCCATCTCATTCTTCTCGATTTGATTACCCGAATAATATTTGGCGATGAGTACAGGTCATTAAGTCCCTCGTATGTTATGTCTATTGCCTAAGTAAAATATTAAAATTAATTAAAAATTAGAATGTTATTGTTGCAGCTTAAAGAGGGCATATATATGGAGTTGTGCAGCTGATAGTTTCTGTTATGGCCTGATAATGCCTCCTATGACATAAAACCTGTTGCCAATAAAACGTGTATTGAAAGACTTGTTGGGTCTCATTGTAGTATCAATAAAAATATACTCTTGTAATTTGTATGTCAACTGTGATATCTAACATTAAAAAAATTATTTCTCTGAGAAGTATTAATGTCCTGGCCTATTGTGTTTTCTACGAGTAGGAACTAAATTCTTAAGTGCTTAGATGAATATTATGCTACAAAAAAGTAATGCCACTGATCAGAAAGTTACTCGCTTGCATATGACTGCAGAAACCCAGGCTCGAATTCGTGTCAGTCCATGTGAGATTCGTGGTGGACCATGTGGCACTGGGACGTACTTCTGTCGGAGCACTTAGGCTCTCTCTCTCTCCACCCACCCCCCCCCCCCCCCGCCATGTCCGTATAATTTCACCAGCGTTCCATATTCATCTGCATTTTCAAAATCGAAGAAAAGAGAAAAAGCTTCGTTACCTACCCAAAATATTGATATTATTTCGAAAAATCGCAGGGCATACAGATAAAAAAGTAAGTCAAATGTCCGGCATCATGCTTGAAAAGTTTAGTCCGCTGCACGAGTCAAGGTAGTTCGGAAGCAGGTGCTTCCTAAGTCCATGGCCAGTGTTTCACACCTGGGGTTCTCTAAGCCAAGCAGAAGAATGTGAAGGAGGGTTTGTTGTTTAGCGTTTTGCCTTACACTGACATTCTGCACTGTACATCTTGGAACTTATTTTAGAGCTAAATGTCAAAAATTAATACGAAATTAGTCCCGTCGAAGATGTTATCAGATTAGTCTAATTATAGCTAATATTTCGGAAAGAGGAGAAGGCAAATAAAAAATAAAATAAAAAATATCAAAATAAAGCGAACACAAATATAAACTCAAAATATTATTCTCCTAGCAGTCCGGGAGGCAAAATAGCTCAGTTGACACAGTGCCTAGATTATGGGTTAAACAAATGAGGAATCGCACTTCGAAACCTGAAAGGAACGAAAGATTTTTTGTCCTCCGAATGGTACAGGCGGCTCTGAGGCCCAGCTAGGCTGCTATATAACAGACTTCTGGAAACCTTTCCTGGGAATAAAGCGGTTGAGACATTAAGTTGACCATTCATCTCAATTTAGTGTCGAAATTAAAAATAAGGGGAGATTCACCTCCACTTCCCAATACACCTATATGCCCTGCAAAGGAAAAGCTTGTTTTTGTGTCCTTGGACGAAATAAAGGGAACTTCATGTCTCATGGAATTCTTTCTTACGTACGTTTTATTACATCTGGGCTTGGTAAAGACGGATTTAATGACTCAGAGACAAATTCAGTTTTCTGACTAGTATTTTATGAAAATGTGTCATCACTCACCGCTTGTTGCGGGAGGCTTCTTTAAATAACTAACCCTTTAAAGACGAAGCGTATCTGTTTTATGTAAGGACTCAGTGCGTACCGCGCTGTAAACACTCTCCACTTCGGTTATAAAAACCAGTCTCTTAATGTTTTATAAGGCAAAAGTCGCTGTTTGTGCTGAGATCCGTACAAAACACATAAACGCAATGTGGGCACCACGTAGAATTTTTTTAATGTTAAACCTGGTGGTACGTAAAGTTACCGCTAGGCTTTAAAAATTTAAGCACGAAACCCAAACAAATATACGTACATATACGCATACACTTTTTATCTACTGGAAGTTTTAGAGCATCTATTCCCAATTCATACGCGTGAAACACCTCCTATGTAGCAATCCTGAGGGAACTCTTGAAGGAGAGAGAAATACATAACAGTTTTGGGTGGTTGATGCCGGGCTGCCATGAAGTAAAAAAACCTTGATACAGAACTCCAGCAATAAATGAAGAATTATGACTCGCATTTGCAAGGCAGGGCCTCAGCTGCTGCCTTTAACAAGAATCAGCCACTAAGAAAATAGTACTTTCATCTCTCTCGTCCTCTCCGTCTCTCTCTCTCACTCTTCGTATGATACAGATGAATCTAACATACATACATCTGACGGAGGAATATATAAGTAGGTAAAAGTGCTTTAAGTTTCTCTCCCGGGCTTTTGCCTACAACAGCGGGGGTGGTTTTTGTTTAAAGGGGGTGGTGTGGTGGGGTTGGTTCGCCCATCACAATATAAAGCACGAAACTAATGAGAAAATGCTTTTAAGAAAAGGAATAAACTAATGGGAAGATGTTTTAATGTGTTTTTATGCTGTAATGGCGTCGCCTAGGTGGGAATCTTAACGAATAATGGCTGTAATTTGAATGCAAGGATTTCAGCAGATCCCTGTAGAACATCCCCCCCACACACAGCACCGTTATGCGTCATATTTAGTCACTACAACGTAAGATTTTGAAGTTCTGGAAAATTTAATGGTACTTCAGATATCAGATTTTGTTTACTCAATATGCATTTCAGTGTAGAACTGCCTGCCAAAATCAATTTCTCCACGAAGATCCTAAAAATTGTCAAAAGTCAGACTTTAGGTTTCTATAGCCAGACTGTGAGGTATACACTCTTCTATAGTACGATATAATTTAGCCCGATACAAATTTACAGAGCTTTCGGAGTAACGTTTTGCCTCCATCTTCAGGGTAAATGTAAGTAGAAGTAACATGTTTCTACTAAACATCCAGAAATGGGTACCAGAATACATGACGACACATAGGAACAAACACATTTCTTTATTTTTAAAATGCAGCTTTCCATGTACTTTCGCAAGGTAGACAAGAATAGGCAATCCAATGAAATATACACCCTGCAGGTATATACCAGACGCATTGTCACTTTGTATTTCTTATTAAACTTTATGTTATTTCATAATGGATAAAACATTGTAATTGTTGTAAAAATAAGGTAATACATATTTAGTAAGTATGTAATGGTGAAGGGACTACCACTGTAATATCCTGGGGTTAATCGGTAAGCATCCCCAGGCAAACAGGGACGAACCGAACTCAATAAATATTATTATATTTTATTTACTATATATTATAAAAAAGGTAAAGCAGTCCCATTACAGGCCTGGACAGGCCCAGAGGGTTCCAGGAGGTTGAGGCTCCCAGATTTCTCGAGAATTGGCACATGAAGGTGGTAAGGTTGTCAGCCCTACGCACCGGCCGCCTTTACCCCCCCCCCCTAGGAAATATTCCTGGTACTCATTTCTGTTAGAGGCTGAGTCGACCCCAGGGCCATAGTGCGACCGAAAGGACTATGTCAATGAAAAATTCCAATGACACCATCGAGAATCGAACCCGCTACCTTCCGGTTTGTAGCGCAGTGCTTCAACCAACTGCGCCACCGTGTGCCCCACTATATATTATATTATATTATATTATATTATATTATATTATATATTATACTGATATCAATTAACTCTAGTGTTCAGGATAATATTTAAAAGCTGATAGTTGCTCAGTTAATCAACAAGTTTATGTCTGTTTACAGAACTCAAAAGTTCACTTTACCCTTGTGCCCACAACAGCTCACCATTTGCACCTCAGCCAGCTGAAGCCTTGCCTGACAACTACCAGCAGGTTTGTTACGATCCTTACAGGCAGAAAATTCTCGAAGTTAAAGCAGAATACACTGATGAAGTATTTACTCTCCCCATCGGTTTCTTCGACACTACACGGGACTGTCATTCCACTTTCACTTTAAAAGATTTTAGTGCCCCAAGGGTAGTTATAATGTGTCACTTAAATATCCAACAAGTCAGTAATTTTTATGGAAAAGAAGCGACTAACTAACTAACTAACTAACTAACTAACTAACTAACTAACTCCATGGAGCAGAGGCCTTCTTGAGAAGCTAACAGTTTCTCAGTTAGTCAAGAAATTCCCCGCATTTTATGGAACCCGGAGCCCGCCACCTGTCCCTATCCTGATCCAACCCAATCCAGTCCATGTCCCCATCCCACTGCTTGAAGATCCATTTTAATATTATCCTCCAATCTACTCCTGGGTCTCCCAAGTGGTCACTTTCCAAAGAAACGACTAAACGAAGAAATATCTTGAACATAAAAAGCAGGAAGAAATTTTCTTACGAGACTATGTGACTCAAAATAAAGTAGATCAAGCAGTTTCCAGTACTAAATTGAAACCCCCCCCCGCCGGCTGTTGTCCTTACACCTCCCCTTCTCATTAAACTCACGTTACGTAACAATGAAAGACAACAGTCACCTCTGACTGGGTCTGTGTGGACCTTTCATTGCCGCTTATCTCCGATGCTTAAAATTAGCGGTTCTCGCAAGCCTTGAAAGAAAGATCTCGAAGAAGAAGAAGACGTACAAAAAAAGGAAGAAGAGACAGTTTAAGGCTACATAGTTTTAAGCCTGTTAATTAGCCGGTGTTCAAGTTCAATCCTGATGCTAAATTAGACTTCCAATTTTTTTTTGTTCCTCCACTATGCATTTAGAGTTGAAGATTGAACCCGAGCAAGCTGTGTGTGTATGTACTGGCAATGTAAGAGGGCTGAAGAAGAAACTGGATGGCAAACGAAAAGGTAATCTTGGGTCCCCCTGCAGAGAGGTTATCATTAGTGCCCCTCCCTCCTTCCTCTTCTTTATTCCTCCACACAACATTCGTTGTACGCTCCATTTCTAACGGATATAGACCTACATTTTTATTCACGTCTTCAGTACGGTATTACAACCGCTTTACAAATTATATTGTTTGGGTGTGAAACTTTGTATCCTGTTTTGTCCAGTTGCTTCTTTATTACTTACATGTGTTAATATTCCTTCACGTCCATACGTAATAGCCCCATAGGTCAAGCATAAGCACTATTATTATTATTATTATTATTATTATTATTATTTTCTCCTGTCACAGACCCTTTCTCCCCGGTACTTCTCCTCTTGAACCAACGGTGATACCCACCGCGCAGGCGTCAAGTTTCAGACTGCAGTACTTTCCGTATTATGTGTTATGTTCCAAGTACGGCTGTCTTTTGTAGTGAATCTACTGAATGTTACCCTGGTATGGCTTCTAAATCTTTTCCCTCAGCCCTTTGTTACTGTTTCGGTGGCTCCAATTATTACCGGTATAGTCATACATTTCATGTTCCACATTCATTATATCTCTATACATAGACTCTTGTACGTTAGTTTTTTTCTGCTTCCTTTTGCGTGATATTTCTGTCCGCTGGTACTGCCACATCTATCAGTATGCATGTTTCCTCTTTTTTGTTTTTAATTATTATATCTGGCCTTTATTACGGTTATTATTATTATTATTATTATTATTATTATTATTATTATTACTGTTGTTTGTTGTCATCGTTGTTGATTAAGGTGTTCGGTTTACTCCACATTTTGAGACGCGGTTCATGATGCTTATAACCAATCAATCCTTCAATGATGTAGGGCTTTAAATTCCAACTACTGTCCAGAATGGAAGGGTTTTAAATTCTTGGTTCCCTTGAAAGCATTCGCGAACATACCGTGCACCGAGGCAGGCAGCATGTGGAGAACTGAAAGTCCGTACAGTGTACCGAGGCCGGCACTGGAAGATTGACACGAGGATCTCACGGTGTAACCCCTAGCATAGCGTAATTACATCGCGCAATTTGGCTGAAGTGGTAATGATTCTGACTTATAGTTGGTGATGCCTATTTCGCCAAACAAATGTCATCCTATCGCAGGTTTTTGTTTTTCTACCCGGCAGTCGAACCCGTTTATAACGACATCGGTTTATACGACACCTCGTTTATAGCGCCATTTATTCTTCGGTACCAATTAATTCGTCATTGTTAGCCATAACGTTACACTCCTTGGTCATAACAACACTCGTTTATAACGACACAAAATATTCAGACACCTTCTTGACGTTATAACCGAGTACGACTGTAATTCCCGGCACAGCACGTACGTTAGAAAATTACTTCTTCCATCCATACAATTTCCAGTTCTCACTATTCACCATTCATCCTGCCGATAGATGTTATATGGTCTGAACACTGACAGTGTGATAAAAAAACGAATAAGTAAAAATGTAGCATAAATATAGGAATATATATTAAATAATATAATATAACATGACATAATATAATGTGATATATGACATGACAGGATATAATATAATATAATATAATATAATACGATTAATGTAATGTAATATAATATATGATATGGTATAATATAATATAATAATATAACATAACATAATATAATATATAACAAATAATTATAGAAACCCTTGATCGTGATAGGCGTCGAAATTTACGTGTTGCACACAGGAAAACTGTTATTCCTTAACATATTTTGGTTTTTTACCATTTCAAGAACTAATAAAAATGCACAGTTCATGTGACCACACTTAGTGATATGATATACTATAACTGAGAAATGCAAAGACTTCTATTACCTCAGGGGACCAGACACTAATTACAAGCTACACTCATGAATTAAAGGTTTTGGCATTACAGGACAAGCGGACAACAGGAGGCCATGGTTATAGTAACTCCAAACAAGATCTAGCAGTCTGTGGCTCAGGCGACAAAGGCGAGAATGTGAAAGGGGTCAAATTAATTACTGACCCAATGCACTGTAATTTACAAACAATAAAAGTGACTTATGTTTAAACACTTGCTTATTGGTTTGGACAAATTTTTTTCTGTTTATAAATAAATACAGAAAACACATAACACACACCCACCGTGTCTCGTCACAGAAAAGTAAAAAGTGAATGAAACAGAAGTTATTTAAATACCTTGTTAAAAAGAAATACTTATATAAAGTACAATACAAGTTTTAAATTTTTATGTTTATAGTTTGGTAAGTCTATAATATGACGGAAAAAATGTGTAATATACTAAAGCAGAAATAGAACAAAACAGTGGCTTTAATATCATTATAAATTGCACTGAGATAAAAGATACAGAAGAAGTGCATATCAGTAACCCTTGTTATAAATTAATTTCTGCGACTTGTTGATATTTGGCCAATGTTGAACAATTTTGCTGTTCATTTAAAAATATTTTATTTATGCAGTTAATTTTTAATCGGGATATAAAATAAAGATTAATTTTATTTCATATTAAAGTCACATGCAAAAACTGCAGAATTTTGATATCTGGTTAACCTCTCACAAAAGATTAAGTGGACGTAGTTAACCAGATGAGGAATACTTTATGATGGTGAGTCGAACAGTTTGTCTCAAATGGCATATAAGGATTATCATCAGCAATTGGTACACGTTCAAAATTATCTTTTACAGCTGTAATTTTCCTATTGCTCGCTAAATATACTATAGCGAAAGAACCGTGGTTAAATAACTAATAAATTTTACGCAACAGTGATTGTAGCGCTGATACAATACAGTAAAGGGACCGAGAAGATGGGTGTAGCAGTAGATTTCTGCAGTTTTATTGCGGAGGTGTCCTGTTCAACTCTCGGCCGGGACATTAAATATCTTGATTGATATCTCTCGTGATACTCCTCAGATCCTCTAGGTAAATTCAAAGACTAAAACTCGATTACGTCATCACCACTTCCTGCCAAGGCCTTTCCAATTAATGACACACTAACCACGATACCACTACACACTACGTAGCCTGAGCTACTGCCAGCTTCGAGAAAAAAAATAACAGACATTACATGCGGTGACATAAAATTTAAAATAAAAGGACCACCTATATGACCGTTAAAGTTAGACATTCCGTTGTGTTTTCATATAATCAAATGAGCATGGACATAGAGGTGTATAAATTAACCCTTTAAAGACGAAACGTATCTGTTTTATATAAGGACTCAGTGCGTACCGCGCTGTAAACACTCTCCACTTTGGTTATAAAAACCAATCTCTTAACGTTTTATAAGGCAAAAGTTGCTGTTTGTTCTGAGATCCGTACAAAACACATAAACGCAATGTGGACACCACGTAGAATTTTTTAATGTTAAACCTGATAGTATGTAAATTTACCGCTAGGCATTAAAAGGTTAATACTTAAATACGTGATAAAATAAATACTTATTAAATATGTGGTAAAATTAATGTCGATTATATCGTAGCTGAAGGTACCAATATATGGGTCTACAGGAAGAGATTAAAGATTATAAGGAATGAAGACATGTCACCAAAAATTAAATGCATAAGAAGAAAACGACAAGAGGTGGTAACAGATGAGCAAGAAATGTGACCTTGAAGAAGTCACAGATTCGAGATTCTTAACCCAAAAAAACAGAAATGAAGTGATTCTTTGCAAAATATTTGGAAAATTTGTTAAATAATTTTGTGTTAAATACATTTAGAGTTTTAAAATCGATAGACTGGAACGTCCACATTTCCGTTCTTGGTATAATATAAGAACAAAGAGTTAAGGGGAAGCCCTCTTTCAGTGCCTTTGTTTTGTTTTAATACGAAGTGATTGGTATTGAATGGTATGGATTGTAATGTCAGCAGACATGGGGTGAAATGCCAGCAGGGTAGGGTTCTTTATCTATATGATTTTGTCAGTTTGATCTCGATTCTAATTTGTCTGCTTCATACGATCTACCTCCCCCAGAGGCTCAAACGCTTCCAACTTCAGCAACATCTCAGATGATTGAGCGACTTCATGCGGAGCTATAGACAGTACTCAGCTACTTCTATGTAGGGGAGGTGCAGTTAAAGATCTCTGCAGCATCTCCTACGGAACAATTCTTCAAAATTTATCACTTACTAATATTTCTATGTCACAACAAATGTGGCAACAGCCGTTTACAATTCAACAAGTAATAATATTAATTTGACGCAGGTATTGAACACTTGTCGTTATGTCATCTTGCTTTTAAAAGCATACAGTTTTATAAACCCACCATGCTTCCATGAAGAGTTAAAGTACAAATGGATCTTGAAGATGTGGGATGGGGTCATGGACTGGACTGATCTGGCTCAGGATACGGACAAGTGGCGGGCTCTATGGAAGAGGGTAATGAACTTTCGGGTTCCATAAAATGCTGGGAATTTCTTGACTAGCCGAGGACCTCTTAGCTTCTCAGGAAGGACTTTGCTCCATGGAGTCAGTCAGTCAGTCAGTCAGTCAGTCAGTTGGCGAGTTAGTCAGTCAGTCAGTCAGTCAGTTAGTTAGTTAGTTAGTTAGTTAGTTAGTTAGTACGAAGGTTACTCTGTTGGGTCCATTATTTACCAGATATTGCCTCCACCGAGTGACAGAGAAATGGCACAATATTTTCGAAAAATTATTCTTGTTTACAAAAATAAAATTTCATATATTTGAGTGTTCTCTGTTAGGTCTGCAATAATGCATTATCATGTAAAAAATGAAGAGTCGAATTGTCCTTATTGTTGTCAGTGTTTTTACTTTTTGTTTGTTACCATCGCCCGATGTGGCAGTTATGTCCCTCCCTCCGTCTTTGTCAGTCACCTCTGTTAACACAGAACAGCGTCCCGCTGGGGCAGCATTCAAATCTCATTTCCTGTCTATGAGGCGGCCCAGTGAGAGACGATGGGAAGCAGGGTACGGAGTGGGGGGAGAGGAGAGTTCATAATTAGCCACGAGAAGGAAGTTGCAAGCTACCGAACATAGCTCTGCAATCGGAGAATATCACAAACCAACCCCCCCCCTCACCATTACAAACCCCTGGCCCCCACCCCGCCACAGAATTCACTCTGTTTTCTTCATTCCCAATTGACTTCATCAGTGCCAGAGAAAGGGAGAGATCAGCGCTATCAAGTTGCAAGGCAACTGACAGAAGGCGAATGTTTTCAATGCAGCATTACACGCTTTTCAGAAACATGTGGTTTCGAAAACAAATCACACAATAAAAGAATGAAATTCATGACAAGCTACAGTGTGTTTCTTTTTTTTTTCAACGCTGTCGTGAGCATTGCAGCTGTGACGTAATGTATAGCGGTGGAGGCAGGCTTTCTGCTCGAGAAAACTACCGTGCTCCGTGCGGTGATAAAGAACCATCCTGTACAACTAACGCTTTATATTCTTAAAGTTCCTTTTTTTTAAGTTTCTTGTTCAAATGTTCAAGCAAATTGATTTACGTACTATGTACTTCATTTTAAATCGCTACGGTCAAATGCGGGGCACAGGGTATAGAATACGAAACTTAAAAAACCCTTCTTGCGCTATTTCGAACTTCTTTCCCGTAAGATGCTATTTGGCTCCTTATCGCTGTGTAACCACTACAGAGACCTGAACAAGACTGTATTCGTGAACTACAGTCAACTGAGTTTTGGCGAAGTATTTCTTAAAATTTGCATGTGTGGTAAAATATTCAATACTACTGATACATACCGGAATGTGTCCCAATCGTTACTTCCGATTTGTTTTAGATGTCGCTACCTGTTTCCAGCACATACATTGCATTTGGTACAAAGGAACTCTACCACAATAGAAAACACTTCAGTTGTGACGGTAAAACTACAGCCGGCATAAAGGTAGTGTCAGAACAAGACAAAGAGTCTTATACATGCAGGAGTGCCTTATGTTAAGAAAATGCTCCTAATTCCAGAAGGGTCAGAGTTAAAAAGTATCTACACGCTTATTCCTTACGCTGTGCAGACGAATATTTTGATATAAATACAGAACATAAAAAGTAATATTTTATTAATTTTAAGCTAATATTTTGTAGTATTAAAAATCTTCAATTTGTAATAACTTCTAATGACTTGCTCTCTATCCAAAGCTAGTAAACTGTTCTGGATTCATGGAATTCAAATAAATTCAATTCATTTCTCTATTTTATCACCCAGTTAATTAAACGTTTAACCTTTTAAAGCCTAGCGGTAACTTTACATACCACCAGGTTTGACATTAAAAAATTCTGCGTGGTGACCACATTGCGTTTATGTGTTTTGTACGGATCTCAGAACAAACAGCAACTTTTGCCTTATAAAACATTAAGAGACTGGTTTTTATAACAGAAGTGGAGAGTGTTTACAGCGAGGTATGTACTGAGTCCTTATATAAAACAGACATGCTTCGTCTTTAAAGGGTTAATCAGTTACTTGCTTAGACCCTGCTGAGTTCCGCTGTCAGATATTTAGTTTCTTATACCGTCAATCATTTAGTTTGTCAGTTAATTAAACGGCGACATATTTAGTCGTTACGAACAATCCTGCTGACTGCGTGAGGGAGACATTTCGAGTCAAATTGAGCACGTCTTGTGTGACATTCCCCCCCTCCCCCTCCGTTTAATATACTGGACAACTGTTGCTCTCTGCTGGTGACAATTCGAAATATACCCATAACATTAATGTTCCGCAGTAAATATTGTACTAATTACAAATTTAATAACAGACAGTTTGTTGAAGATGATATGTTTTAGACTTGAATTAAGTGACTGAATCTTAATTATCTCTAAGTAATAATTAAAATGTAATTAAAACTGAAAATTGAAAACGTTGATATCTTCCTTATGCTCGGTCTGAGGAGGAGTTGTGCCAGATTTGTTCCTCCCTCTTTCTAGAAGCATTTGACGATAAATGACGGAAAGATACAAGGGTTGAACTTTCAGTAACCATGGAATAGCTTGAAAATACTTAGTGTAAAATCGGTACAAGTTGCCATAAAATATAATATGCATAGCAAATACAGCGTTTAGAATACAGTGTGTGTCGCCTGAGCTGTTACTTCTAAAAATGCCTCGCCCGGAAGAAGTGGAGTTTCCTGTCCATGTGTTCCTTCATAGTGCCCTAATGGAATTCACGTCTCTGCCATAAGACGGTAATGAGCGCGACTAATAATTTATTACTATGGATTATCATTTTAATTTTATGTTTAAAAATATTCTGATAAAAATATTCCCCTTCCTTGCACTATCAATAATTTCCTTACAAAACATAACATTGACTGCGTGTTAGGAAAGGACGTTTCATAATAAGCCCAGCAAAATAAAACCCATTGTCATTTTTAACAGCCTTAATTTTTCTGCTTTGTTCTTGTAACGCCAGTTAGGTGTCAATGACTAATGCTAACCTTACGAATTGCATATAGTGGACAGATCCTTAAACAGAAGAAAGCAATTTATTTAAAAAAAAATTAACTGCATTAGAAGTAGATATCCAATGAGACAGTACACGTTCTTTTTTGAGTGTCAATGTTGAAGTAGGCTATAAACATTTCGAGAGCTTCAGTTTGTAAGGGCGGATAATTTATACGAAGTAAATTGCAGACGTAAGTTATATATGTACCAGCACACAACCTACGTACCCGTCATGTGACCGACTTTCATCCTGTTCATGGGCCATTCCACGGCATCTTCTGTCGATCTTATTTATTCTTACAGAAAATCAACAATTAATTTCATCCGCCAGAGTGCTGCCCTCTGATTGCGCTATGTTGTATTACGTGCTCGATGATCAACTGTTTTTTCAGCCTCGGCTTGTATCTCACACAGAATACAGTCAATGATCAACTGTTTCTTCGGCCTCCGCGCATACCTCACGGAGAATATAGAAACCCGGTAACCATGGCAAAATGGGTGTGAGTGACTCACGTGACAGGTGTGACTCACTCACTCACTCCAATGGCATTATGTAATTAGATAATAGCGACATAAAACACCTATCACTTAAGCTGAATAAAAGGTTAAGAAGGTCTCTTCAGTATACAACTGTTTATTTCTGGTACATCTGACGTAGCCCCCGGTTTATCAGAATGACCTTCTTTATACAGTTGTAAGACACAACACTATTCCTATCAGGCACATTAACTCTTTAAAGACGAAGCATATATGTTTTATATAAGGACTCAGTGCGTACCGCGCTGTAAACACTCTCCACTTCGGTTATAAAAACCAGTCTCTTAATGTTTTATAAGGCAAAAGTTGCTGTTTGTTCTGAGATCCGTACAAAACACATAAACGCAATGTGGGCACCACGTAGAATTTTTAACGTTAAACCTGGTGGTACGTAAAGATACCGCTAGGCTTTAAAAGGTTAATATTTCTTTAATTCCTGTACTTGAAATCAAACGTCAAGTCTCTAGCATGTAACCAGTCCCTTTACTGACTGAGCTATCGCAACTCATACTTAGTACTTAGACCAAATATTATTAAAATTGAAAGAGAATACTTGCTCATAGCTAGAAACAGAAGGATGGGAGTTGGATGAAAACTGATTACGTCGAGGGAGAAACATAGGGGTTGTTACAGAGAGAGAGGGGGGGTAATTTCTGCTCGTTTCTATTGCAAAGAAACAAATTAGAGAGCGCAGGGAGAGAATAAGAGGGGGTAAGGGAAATATGACTCACTATTTAATAAAGGTATTCAAATCAACGATGACGAATTAATCTTAATTTTCTATATCGTTCCTGATTGCATATTTCGAATATCGTAAACTCCCGAAATTCCTATCCTCTGCTGGGGTTTGCCACCCTTAGCGAGGTTCTGAAAGCAATGAACCACAATGCCCTGCACCGAATTTTCAGAAGAACCAAATAGTTTTTTAAAGGAGCAGATCATAGGTTATAAGAAAAAGTTAAGAATAATAAGGCAGAATATATTGAAAGAAATTATTGGTAAGAGTCCGTAGCAGAAGAGTAAGACAGCAACTAGGAATTACTTAAGATTTTTAAGATTTGCGTGTAACGCTGAATTCGTTAATGACAAGAGGGCAAAGAGAAGAAAGAAATGTACCGTTCAATCAAGTCGCACTGAACGTCACAGGGCCCCTCAAAATACTGCAAAAATTCTAACTTGGTTACACAGCAAACAGAAAATGTCGCCTGAGCTACTAAATTTTTTACCACGACATGTAAAATTGCTTGGTCCTCATTGTGTTGTTTGCTTCATATCACCCATCTGGCTCCTGCAATTTTGAGGTAACTCCTAGATTTTTGTAAAATTTGTGTTTCCATGGGAAAAACTGTATAAAAACATAACAACTGTCGATTTACGATTCCGTGACTATGTGTCGTCAATCACAGAGTACGTAGTTACTCTAAATGTCTAAGAGATTGCATTAGTCACCATACGTTTCCAACATTTATCCACTATCACCTACTGTTACACACTGTCTTTTAAATCGACTAGACAAGGACATACTTCGTCCATAGATGATTCCCAGTTGAATTTTCAAAAAGACTTTTAAATTATGTAGTAGCAGATTTAACCCTTTAAAGAAGAAGCGTATCTGTTTTATATAGGGACCCAGTGCCTACCGCGCTGTAAACACTCTCCACTTCGGTTATAAAAACCAGTCTCTTAATGTTTTATAAGGCAAAAGTTGCTGTTTGTTCTGAGATCCGTACAAAACACATAAACGCAATGGGGGCACCACGTAGAATTTTTTAATGTTAAACCTGGTCGTATGTAAAGTTACCGCTAGGCTTTAAAAGGTTAAGAGAATTGATTGCTGTTTAAATCGAATACGTTGCTGCTAGTAGGATTTGAACTAGTGACAACATATTTATTGAATATACGCATTCGGATGTTGGGTTTGAATCAGTGACAACACATTCAGTCATATAGGGAAGCTACTGTGAAACTGACAGGAACGTACAATATAATATCAGACAGTTATATTTGATCCTCCGAGTTAAATGGATTTTGTCTGGACCATATGCAGATTTGTATTCAAGTTCGCGAGTAGAGTCAAACAGAGTAGCGGCATGTGACTGTAATCTCTATTCATCCAGCATGCAGGAATCATAGTAACCAAATTGTATTCGGACTTGAAACAAAGCACAAACACTGTACCAAAGTGAATGTTAGTGTCAGAATTGCAATTCCCATATGTTACAGCCACTTTGTTAGTCGAGAAAACGACGAATTGAAAATATAATCAGGAATGTAAGGGTCTTTGTGAGAAATAAATTATCCACAGGAGATTAAGAGCAAGTCGGTTATTTATATTAATGTGAAAAAATAGAGAAAAATTTCAGACTTGTATGCGAGAGATCCGTGGTTCGAATGGAAACATGAATACCAACTACACTGAAAGAATTTTCTCGTGATTTTACTCAGTCTTTGACGTCGAATAATGAGTTAGTTCGTAAAAAAAATCGAGGACAGCCTACTCTCAAATCTTTACTGAGTCTAAATTCATATATATTTTCCAATTTCTGTCGAACTCTACACTTTATACAGGCGAAATAGTTGCAGAGGTTACGAACACGTGGAGGTTTACTCCCAAACACTACATCTTATTGGCTGCTGCGTAAACTGTTATCAAACAAGAAAAAATGAGATGAGAAACAAAAGATGATAAGAGAGGAAGAGAAAGAGGAAGAGCCCGAGGGAAGGATAAAGAGAGTCAGAAATAAGAGAAGTAGACGAATATAGGTGTTCTACATCTTACTCTCTTTCCGCATTATTATTGTGAGTTTATCAATAAAAGCCAGAGATTTGTTAAGTCCTCATTTATTTGGCCTCAGAGGGAAGCATATTTATTCAGACTCCAAGCTATATGAGGATTAGTTGTTTTAAGTGTCTAAGACATGAATTCGGATATAGTCACCGGAAACGAAAATTTTCAATTTGACATCGGTAATCCGTCCACTAAAACACTTTATTTAGTACTATATGCACCAACTGCAATAACACGAAAAATCTCTGCATTCTGCCCTCACAGTTTATAGATACATTTTTTACGGTTATCACAAAAAAGCCAGGATTTCCCACTACCTTTATATACTCATATTAACCTGAATTACATTTAAATATTCAGCTCGTACCTCGCAGTAAACACATTCCATCTCGGTTATAAAAACCAGTCAGTTAATGCTGTATAGGGAAATAATCGCTGTTTGTTCTAAGATACACACAAAACACATAAATACACTGTGTGGGCACAACGTAGAATTATATTTAAAGACCCATTCCGTACCGCGCAGTAAACACACCCCGTCTCGGTTATAAGAACCAATCAGTTAATGCTGTATACAGAAATAATCGCTGTTTGTTCTAAGATCCACACAAAACACATAAATGCACTGTGTGGGCACAACGTAGAATTATATTTGAAGACCCATTCCGTACTGCGCAGTAAACACACCCCGTCTCGGTTATAAAAACCAATCAGTTAATGCTGTATACAGAAATAATCGCTGTTTGTTCTGAGATCCACACAAAACACATAAATACACTGTGTGGGCACAACGTAGAATTATATTTAAAGACCCATTCCGTACTGCGCAGTAAACACACTCCGTCTCGGTTACAAAAACCAGTCAGTTAATGCTGTATAGGGAAATAATCGCTGTTTGTTCTGAGATCCACACAAAACACATAAATACACTGTGTGGGCAGAACGTAGAATTTGTGAATGTTAAACCTGGCGGTACATATAGTAACCACCGGGCCACGAAATGTACTTTCAAGTACTATCCAGATGACAAACACGTTTCGGATGATCGATAGGCCTATATATCGATGTTCCTGGTAAGATTACATTTAGGGCTACAAGTTGTGAGGCACACAGGGTAGAATCTAACCCAAAACATAATCTCCACTCTGAACCATTACAGTGTTGATGTATATCGCTACCACTGTTGTACAATTCCAGTGTGACGTCACTTGTTTAATAATAGTCTGTCGCTATCTTTCGGCTTTCATCAGAATTCAGTTCTAATGAAGCACACGGTCATATGCGTGTGTCTATTGTCACCTAATTAAAACCCGGTTATACGGGACAACAGCAGAGACAGCTAAATGCTGCTAGGAGGGGAGCGATTTGGTGACTTTGATAAGCCACCCCTTTGGACTATGGGGGGTGTTTTAACACAGATCTACAGACGGTAAACTCGGATCTGATGAGGAAAACGGGGTAAATCTTAAAGCTACCACCCGCCACCCAGCTTTTAGCACCCTGAAGGTACGACACAATGGTAAAATTATACCGTAATTACGTCATGATGTGTTAAAAGGTAGGTTGCAGTGTTATACTGCTGAATCCTCTAATGCAGGGATATTAATTTCTTCGAAGAGCAGATAACGTAATTTTATTAACGTGGATTAATACTTGTACATGTTTCGCTCTGTTCTTTTCCCCTTTCTTTCTGTCTTACTTTATTTGAAAAAAAAAAACAAATTTTTTCAGAAGGAATCAAGAAATTTCTTTCTTCCGTGATAACTGGAAAGTAGAGTATCATTTTTGCAAAAAGCGCCCAATCCGAAAGCAACCTGATAGATTTCACTTAAAATTCACGTCCAAATTTTCGAAGTTCTTGTTTAACCCTTTAACCCTTTAAAGACGAAACGCATCTGTTTTATATAAGGACTCAGTGCGTACCGCGCTGTAAACACTCTCCACTTCGGTTATAAAAACCAGTCTCTTAATGTTTTATAAGGCAAAAGTTGCTGTTTGTTCTGAGATCCGTACA
>BLKM01003541.1:0-23521 GCA_013340265.1 Coptotermes formosanus | reverse complement strand
GGGGGGGGATGTAGTGGTCATTACTCGCCCTTATAAGCTTGTTGTATTCTCTGTCCTCCCTAAATAGCCCTGAACATTACTAGAAACGGCCGTTGTGCCTACGTACTGCTACTGATATATTACTTACGTCCAGGAGAAGTGTTTTCATCACTGACCCTCTCAAAATGAAATGAAAAGGTTTGCCATGTAAAACCGAATTTCAACAAAATAATGTGCATAAAAATTCAGGTCCTACGCCACATTAAGCACATTTCAGTCCATTACGAACACTAATCCTTTAGTGTTGTTAGTGTGAGAATCACACAAACAAATTGTAGGGCAAAATGCAGATATTTTGATAATGCAGCAGTCTCTATACATGGTCGACGTTCTCTTTAAAGAGTTGACGTTTTTAGTCTGTTGTACGCTCTTGTAAACTGCTAAGAAATACTTTGCTAAAGTTCTGGGAGCCTAAGAACTTTCAGACCAAGCCAGTTCAACCCGTAGCTGGCAGGCAAATTGTTGCCCGCGACACAGTATTATGTTGCCAGCCGAGACATCCGACGTGTGAAAACGTCTTTTAACCCTTTGCCTGGCAAAGCAGTGATAGAACGCCGAAATAGTCCTGGAAGTATGAGTTCTTGTTTAAGGACTCACACACTCTATTACTAATTTTGCAAAAATATGCTAAAGTAGCTTCACCCTATCGTAGGTTGTAAATGGCATTCTCTTTATAAATTACTCCTATTATTTTCAGTATATTTTTGTTTCACATGATGTAGAGAAAAATACACAGGTAAAAGTATACATATAACCATGCATATGGAGTATTTATTCGTTCTTCGTTCTGTTTGTTCAATTGCATATTGCCCGCCTGCAGGCAAAACTCGTTCTGTTTGTTCAATTGCATATTGCCCGCCTGCAGACAAAACTTTGACAGCTTGCCCGCACTATACAAACCGTTAATCAGACCCGTCTTATACTGTAAATCTACTGGATCATGTTACCGTCCGATGCAGGTTTACCAACACTGCGGAGGGACACACTGCCTCTATCTACAGGACACTTAAAAATATCAGCGGTTTTTGTCGAGCGTCTTCCTTGCGGATCATAAACTCCAAGTAATAAGAGAAGCAAACGTAACGACTTGCAAACATAAACACATCTTATCACATCAGCTTATTTGTCATTATTACCAACTTGCGTTGCAATTGTTCATATCAATAAATTTAGGTACTTACATGTAGTTCATTATATTTAAATTGTGAGATTACTGAAGACATTTACAAAAGGTCAGATTTCACGTGTTTTACAGCTTTGCAGCCCATTAAGCCGTGACGTCATATCGCATGACAGGTAGATGCCAATGTTTCGGAGGAAACTGCTGCCTTTCTCGTCAGAGTAGAAACGTCCGTACTTACCTACCACCCTCATAACCTCATATTTCCGAAGACACGAATCTTAAAAGAGAAATAACTCGTTTGTTTACTTATGGGAAACTGCAGGCAGTGTTATTTTGTACATACAACATGATTTTTAAGTCATAATTTTTAAAATTACACATAAATTACATATAGCCTGAGGGTCAGCCCCCCCCCCCTTCCCCCCAGAAAAAATTCTGGGTGCGCTCCTGGTTTTAAGAGTTAAGCTTTTTAAATATAACACAATGTAATTAGTACCAGATTATTAACACATATATTTCCTGACACGCCGAAGGGTTCCATACTGTAAAGTACGCGACTGTACAAAAACACTGCTGCATCGCGAAACAATTTAATCATCAAGGAAAGCATTACAGTAAAAATAACGATTCCTCGTTTTTCTGCGAAAAGAGGAGGCGGTTGACATTATTTCATTGTTTCTATTGTTTTGTGGAATGGCGACGACGGATGGCGCATACGTCAGGGACGACTTTTGGGGAGGGGGTGGGCTGGACATCAATTAATCATGTTCCGGGTATAGCTTAAGGGTTGTGGGAGGGTGAAAAACACGGATGGGGAGAAGGGGTGGTGAGGCCAGTCCCCCTCAATCTCTGCATGCCGTTCCGACGTCCAATCGAAAATGTCAATAAAATTCACAAGGGTGGACTTCTGTGGGGGTTGCGGAAGAAGGTGGATTGGGTGAGCGTTGGTGGGAAGCCATGTTGGAAATCGAGCAATGCTGGGCAGAGTTGCAATGAGGAGCTTCTACTAAAAAGGGTGGTTTTGCTCTATGTGCGGAGGGAATGATAAAGGTGTCAGGGAGTTTAAAATGGTAACCCTGATGGACTTCATTAGTTATTTCCTCTCGCCTCGTTTTCAAGGCGAAAAACTTGCAGGAGTAAAAAAGGAATTCACTAGTCGAAAAGTGCTGGTAAAGATATGCGGAAATTTCCTGTGGTTTTCTTAACTGTAATAATTCTCTCTCTGCCTGGCTCGCCAGATTGTATACAGTCTTGCGAATTATATAGGATCATTACTTTCTTTGACAACTGTGGCTAGCCACTTTCCGACGTGCAATGAACAAACTGTTAATTTGGATGTTAAGCGTGTCTACGAGGCTTAGAAAGTCATTGCCAGCACCTTCTTTAAATACGTTGAGTGAAAACCAAATATTAGCTGTAATACTTTGAACTAAATTGTGTGGACTCACAGTAATTTAAATATTACCAAGAGCTGCCTTGTCTGCCGTCACGCGAAAAAGTCTGAGCGAAGTAGTGATGGGCGTTGTCAGATAAAATAATGTCCCTGTATTTTGAAAGTGCAACTGCACTGACAAATTGTATCGATATAAACTGGCGTAGCGGTTACACTTCAGACTTGGTTTTGGAAGTGCGTGCTTCGAATCCCGTCCGTTTCATCGGCTACCGTCACTGAGATGTTTCTTAGTTTCCCTTAGTCCCTCCAGCTAAATGTCGGGGTATTAGGTCGCCCAGGTCACGGCTGCTTCCATCTACACCGTTCCCAATTTGTCAGTCATGAACCATAATAGTATTAAGCGTTCCATTATGTTAGTAAAATAAACTAAAAAAATAATTGTGGTTTAGAGTACGAGAATTTACGCTGTGTAACTGTTAAAGCAAACAACTGGAATTTGAAATTCTCACGGAAGCGAATACAGGCTTACAGACTTCTACAGGAGTCACATCCCAGAAGAGGTTACTTTTGATTATTTGTGCTTCACACGCGAATCCCTTCTTTGTCTGCTCCGCACTGCTTAGTGTCACTACTCTTTCGACTTTAAAGCCATCTTTTTCTCTTGGACTTGTACTCAAACTAAAGTTTTGTGTCTGTCACTTTCCATCTTCTCGGAATGATGCGACCGTTTCTCTGCAGCCATTTATTTATTATTTATTGACTGCATATCTAAACATGTAAATATATGATAATTTCATCAAATTTGTTCCCGACTGCGGCACATTTTAAGAAATGAATTCTGATAGCATCTTTAGCCTTCTTTAGTCCAGGCTTCACTGCTATACGAACTGCAGGGACTGTTCACTTGTACACTAAAATTCTTTGACAACGGTATCATATGTAAGTCAACGCTAAAATGCTTTTGAACTGTTTCTATTGTCCCACTTTATTAAATAATTAATTTTATTAAATAAAGTGAGAAAATGGAAAAAGTTCAAAAGCATATTAGTGTTTATTCACATGCAGGGACTGTCGTTTGCGTAGTAACATTTCACGTATGTTTCAGTCTATCTTTCCTTTCTAACGTTCACGCTACGTACTTCCTAAAATTGATATATATATATATTTTTTATTTTTCAAATGACACTATGAATATTTTTGTAAGCAAATTAAACCAAATGAATCCAGTCTGTTTGGACAGAAGCAGGTACTGTATCGTTATAAGCTACTTACGAGAGGCTTAACTTGTAGTGGCATAAGAACCGGAAGGACCAAATCCATAAACAGTTCGATTTGGAAAGAACAATAAAAAATCAAGATTTATTACATTCACAAGAAGTCAGGAGAGGATTGCTTTCGGTAAATTATAATTAATATCCTCTTCTGAACCTTTTGGTAAATGCTTGCTAACATTCTCTTCTGAACCTCTCGGTATAGGCATCTTAATATTCTCACATTCTCATCTGAACATTTCGGTGAACTTTTCCGTAAATGTTGCTAACACTCTCAACCTTTCGGCAAATACATCCTAACAGTCTAATATTCTCGTCTGAACCTTTTGGTAAATGCTTCCTAGAATTCTAACATTCGCTTCTGAACCTTTCGGTAAAAACTTCTTTACATTCTCTTCCGAACCCATCTACCTGCTGACCTACAGAGTTACAATTCTGACCATATTGGACAAAACTCTGTGTCTCGCCCTATACGAACACGGACTGAGGATACTTAAGGACAGAGTGCTGAGGATAATATTTGGTCCCAGGAAAATTCCGTAAACGTAGGATCAAGATAATGACACACACATAAGCTTCATAATGCGCAATGCTGTCACTAGTAGCAGGGTGCCACCGAGGAGGCCCAGGGTCAGTCCAGGCCAGTTTATGTGCGAGTTTTTGTGGACAAAGTGCCACTAGGACAGGGTTTTCGGAGAGTACTTCAGGTTTCTCCTTTCAGTGTCATTCCTCTTATGCTGCACACACATTCATTCATCGGACACCGACGCCATGTAATCCCAGCAACTGATAGCGTCCTTAACAAATAATGCCTTCCATATATTATTATCAGAGCTGTGGAGTCCGTACATAAAAGCTCCGACTTCTACTCCGATTCCTCGATTTTTAAAACTTCCAACTCCGACTCCTAATCATCGATTTTTAAAACTCCGACTCCTTCATAAAAGCTCAACATGTATTAATAATGGCAAACCTGTAACACATTTAATCACCACCACGTGAATCATCGGGCTACTTTTCTGACTTATAACCTATATTTAAGTATAAGTCTAATGGTTACTGTAGCTATCAGGGCTCTGGATTTGGAGTATCTAGTGAAGATTTTAGACTGAGGTCGGTGTCGGAGTCAGTACATTTTTACCAACTCCGACTTCGACTCCGACTCTACCTAAAAATTCGTTCCGACTCCGACTCCGACTCCACCTAAAATTCCTTCCGACTCCGACTACACGACTCCGACTCAAACTCCACAGCCCTGGTTATTATGACAAGCAAATCAAAGAGAATGAAATGGATGAGACAGGTAAAATCTACTGAGAAAAGAGAACTATGTGCAAAGATTTTAATAGGGAATTTTAAATGAAGGACAGCACTTCGTACTACTAGGCAATACAGTTAAAATAAAATTTATGCATGCTATTCAAATACTCTTCGAGAATTTAACAGATTTGAAAATTCCCATCTCTAGCTGCGGTTTCCACAGAAGGCTCTTTCCCTTGATCCACTCTTGAACATTATAACCCTCGAGGCACACTGTGATATTACAGTTTCTCTGTATATGCAGTGAAGTTCAAAGTTTTGGAAAGCAGCCGGATGGAATAAGCACAAAATAATAATAATAATAATAATAATAATCCCCAAATAAATTTTATTTGAGCTGAGTGTACTTACATTTTGTCCTGTACACGCACCCAGAACATTCCCTAAAACACTGTCAACAGAGGTTGAACGAAAACTTTCGCCGTATAGACCGAAACAATAACACCAGAAACTCATGCATTAAAACGCCTTTTCTTGTTGTCATCTGGTAATAATTTCTGAAAAAACTTAGATTTACATTTAGATTCCACGGATAAGAAAGACGAACAGACGTATGTACTGAAAACATCCTGACAAACCACTAACTATGCTAGAGAAATTACATAATATTTTAAATAACTTGCGCATGAGGAGTCCGTGGAATGTATTAATCTGGTTCAGGGTCTGGTCTGCTGACAGACTCTTGTGAATATGGTAATGAACATACACTGTCAACAAAGGACTCCACATTTATTGACTAGATAAGTCATTTGTTACTCTTAAATAAGTTCGGCTCAATGAAGTTAGAAATATTTTTGGATATACGGTCTGTTATTAAGTGTCAGAGTCTGAGAGAGCGATCGAGTGGGCTTATTAATAAACCATGTCAGGCTTCTGCTAGTACCATATGCGATTCCTTACATGTGCAAGTGTTAGAGGCTGCAGCAAAGATCAGTTATTGAGAACAGTCTTTGCTGCCCACGTCTTCACCATCGTGTTCTGTTGACTTTGGTTTATAAAAGACAAAAGTTTATAAAGAGGGAATCAAACTAAGACCGAAATAAAATAATACCTAAAAAATACAGAAACCGGAACTGGAAAGAAACATATAGAAGGGAAAGAAGAACTTTAGAAGGAGACAGAATGAGAATAAAAAGTGGATGGGGAGGAAATGGCATAGGGTGAGATGGTTGCTTATTATTGATCCTAAGGTCCAGTTGCTGTGGGCAGCGCGCAAGTCTGGACACAGAGAGGGACGGAAAACCTTCCTTAGTTGCGTTACATGGAATACGGATAGAGAAAGAGGGCGCTCTGCCACGAAGGGTGAAACTAGACTGGAACCTATCCAGAGAATATGTTACCTGAGCTTCCAGACAAAGCCTCGACAGCAACGATGCTCAGGCACTTTGAGACAGTAACTGATCCGGTGTACAGAGTCTTCATATAAAGCTGACAGTTGTACATTTGGTTAATATGCTTTCTATGTTTTACGGAACTTAAATGCGTACATTTCATACGGAAACCTGAAGGGAAGAAACCGGTTAGACCTTGACCTTGATGAGAGTATAATATTAATACGGATCTTCAGTAAATAAAGTGCGATTATGTGCATGGAAAAAGCATAGGTTATTTAAAAATTCTGTATCAGTTACATCAGTCATTTAGCTTTGGATATGAAGGTGTGTGCCTTCGGTGAATTTAAAATACTAGGGAAGCAGAATTCACGATCTGCTTCGAGGCAGTATTCCTGTATTTGCCTACAGGAAAAGTGGAAAACCACAAACATTTTAGCTTATATAATCGACATATCGGTTGGGATTTGAACTGGTAGCCTCCCGATTACAAGTCAAAAGCGTTAAACTTTGTGCTAACTTACTCGAAACTAGATGTATCTGAGTCATGTTTCAGTTTTATCACATACACAAGTTGATTCCAGCTTTTGCTCTTAAAATACCATAGTTATCAACTAAATTCACGACACTGCGTTTTTAAATATTTGCGCACCAACCTGAAGATGACGGATCGTGTCGATAAGCTTAGCATACTTACAATACAATTGCAGTATCAAACAAGGTTGTATCTTACGTTAGAATGAATCACGTAGCATCATCTGACATTTAAAATGCAGGTTGTACTGAAATTAGAAATGGAATAAATAGGGACGGGGGAGGGATTTGTAAATATGGCAATAAATATGCTTCAATATACATACAAATACGATTTTAGGTGGTATTTTTCTATACACACATTTTGTAATTAACAGTTTCGGCTCATTATATATTTTCTATTACATGCAAGCTGAGATCACAACACGAACATAAATACTGTCAAATAGATTTAGTATTTTACATGCCAGCTCTTCTTCAGTAACTTTTTACTTGATGACGGCTCTGTACATAAGCCGAAACATGTAGTACAAAAAGTCAGAGTATGGGAAGTATTGTGATTGACGGTTCCTTTTCCTATACCTGCTTGCCACAAAAGGCTGGAATTATCTTGTCTATAACCTCTCCAGACGGAAGGTTTTCCATCCAGTTAGTTTAAGAAAACCGGAGTTTCACAAAAGTGTCGAGAGTTCCGCCTTAATGTCTTCTACTGACACACGCAAATCCAATCAGCGTCTTCACACGTCACCTTCACAAAAAATATGGCACAAAGTGTCATAATACACACACACACACACACACACACACACACATATATATATATATATATGTATCATGGTAGTTTACGTCAGACATACACATCATTTTAATTTCAATAATACATTGATACTTTTGTTATTTATCACATAACAACAAATTTTCATTTTAATATAAATTCGATAAAATTACCAGTATGGAAGGGAATAAACAAGCCGTTAATCGGGGCAACAAAATGAAACTTTTATTCTTGAATTTAATCGAAATAATATTTAAGGATTTGTTTCTTTCTTCGCAAAGAACACAATGCGTGCCAGTTACAAATTTACATCGGGTAAAGCTATGTAGCGTATCAGTCGCTGCTTATTATGGGAATCACAAGAAACATAACAATGCTGTAAAGTATGTGAGCAAATTGGGGGGTTCCTGAATGTTAAAAAGGGCTCAGAACTGACTCTAGCCTACTTATACCTGAGGAGAATTTCGCAATCTCGGTCAATTTTAGTTACTAGACTTTTGGGGTTTTCTACGCAGAGGCCTGGGGCCCAACCATCTCCCATGTAATATGCGCTGGTGTCTGTATCAACGCGGCCGCTACGTGAAGCTGACCACCGAACCTGATAAACTGTGTAGACTGTAAATACACGGAGATATGTCTCAACTATCCCATATGTCTTCAGGACAGGAAGCTTTATTAAACATAAGCAAAACTTTACTTTCACCTTCACTTATATAGGCCTAATCTTTATCTTTCCCTTCCACATCCTCCACGTCTTAACACCACAGAAACCAAGACACGGTGAAAGAGAAGGGGCATAACAGTGAAGGGAGGAGAGGAGATAACGGAAGAAGACTATCTTTTTTCCGACGCTCACTTCCTATTTATTTAGCCGACTGTATGTCTCTTATACTAACTTACCAGCATCTCTCTCTTTCCCTGCTCCTTCTTGTAAGCCTCATCTTTCGTCTTTATTTTTCCTTCCTTCTTGTCTGTGAGGAACTCCGACCGTATACACACAAACATCCCCCAGAGCCTACCACCACCACCGCTATGGACCGAGAGATGCAGATATAGCCCACCCCATTCACTCTTTCACCTTTAGGGGTAAAAAAAAAGAAAAGAAAAACTTCCCCCATCTTCTGTTTATACAAAACTTCCAAGAGTGCCACGGGAGTTTTTGGAAGGGATGTGGGCGATGTGAGTCAAACCAAAAGATCTCTTCCTATGTAAATTGGACTCCATTTTATGGTAGCCAGTAACGTACTCTAACAACAAAATGGCCGTTCTTGACCAGACCAATTATCTCTAATGGCTGACGTGCCTGGTGTAATTTTAATGGCAGTGTAGCTTCGCTGGATATTCGTAATCTGGTAGAGGGAATTCTGTAGAGCGCTTGAGGACGTGTACGAGGTTTTAAAATGTATCAGTAATAAACTTAAAGGTCGCATTTAGGTTTAAATTGCTCATGTAGGGTAGCAATGTGAATCAGGACGCTAGTGTTTGAATTAACGGAGCAAGATTAACGCAGCAGTAAGGTAAACTCATGAAATCTTGTAATGGCAAAGTTCATTACTCAAGCATAACTAAACCCTACATATCAGAGCTACATTACCAACTGACATGATTTTCGAACTGCACAAGCAATGAAATAAATCGGTGCAGTGGTATCTTTTCAGCTAAGATAGGGCTACTATACGTACTATTATCTCCAGACATTTCCTTTCTCCAACCCAAAAATTTTCGTCCCCGAGGGTTTTTCAAATTTGTACAAATATTAGGGTTTTTGACTATATGTTAGTTCCTAAAGCTTTTGCATAATTTAGGGGTGCTGAAAATTCAAAGCCAAAATTTACTACTGGCTTATGTAATACATAATTATAGGAATACATTAGCAAAAAAATCGTATGAAATCAGCAACTGACCATCGGAATGTCCCGTAAAACTTCGGTGTGGAAATTATTAACAGTTAAACTCAGTTCAAGTATGCTTAGAAAGTCTCCCTTGGTATTTCATACCCAAGAAATTAAAAGAAGGCTTAGCAGAGGAACGTTGAAAGGGAATTTTAATTAATATAATTGTCATTATTTATATGTCCCACTTTTTGACATCCTTTTTCTCTGACGTCCTCTTTTTATGGTAGCTACGTGGGAAATGTCTTCTTTTCTTGTGTAGACATATGGTAATCCCAGCAGAAGCAGTGAAAATTTTTACGGTGTATTAGATAAAACAGTGTGTGCAGATTTATTCAGTTGTAAAATGTTAGGTTTCATAATTACAAATATGTATTAAAAGTAACAACAAAATCTGAAGGGTTGTTATGGTAATGTAATATATTTTACAACACGTACTTGGTTCTTGGATTGTCTCCATATTCTTGATTTCTACGTACGTTAAGGTTTTCTAAGATATGACGCCTTCTATTTTTTGCAGTGAAAAGCTTATTAAAGTTTCTGAGGCCACAGGTTCCTTCGAAACGTCGGTATCGATCTGCTAAATTGCACGACATAATAACCCACAAGACCCTAATGTTACTTAATGGATAGCCTTGTACTGCAGAAGACATTGATATTTGAACCAATTCCCGCATGGAGTTCCTTTTTTGTCGGCCTTGAACCTTATTAGCTCTGCATAAGAAATTTACCTCTGCATGTTAGGTGACGTGTGTAAATTAACACCTTAAAGCCCAGTGGTTACTTCTTGTACCGCCGTGTTTAGCATTTAGAAATTTTATGTTCTGCCCTCACAGTGTATTTATGGATCTCAGAACAAACAGCGATTATTTCTCTATACAGTATTAACTGACTGGATTTATAACAGCAATGTAGTGTTTACTGCGCGGTAAGAATTGAATCTTTAAAAGTAACTTCTGTTAATCTTGGTACTTGAAATGGCTAAGTGCTAACACGGTATATTAACTAACACAATGGTGCATAGTCCTGCGAATATTACAGTTGTTCATCCAGAGTAAAAATTTTCCGCCTTTATAAAAGCCACATTTTGTAACTGTGTTCTGTACTTGGAAGAAAGGATTAACTTAGGTGAGTGCCTTATATCATTCGGCCCGGAATATTTTGTCCTCCTGAATACTGCATAAAAGAATACAGTTTAAAATACACAGAATTAGAATATTCCTTGCTGTTTCATGTGGGTGTGACACTTGGCCTTTCATTCTAAGGCAAGAACGTAGGCTGTTGTTGTAAAGTAGGTTGGTGAGGCAGACATTTGGGCCTAAAATGGAATAAATAAGAAAGGACTGCAGGATACGGCACAATAAGAAGCTGTACGTTTTTTACTCCTCGCCAAATATTATTACGGTGATCAAGTGAGGGTGAATATGATGGGCGAGGCATGTTGCACGCATGGGGGAAAGACAAATGCGCACGGGGTTTTGGGAGGGAAGCCTAATGAAAAGAAACCACGTGGAAGATCTAGCAGTAGGTGGATAGTCTTAAAATATAGGCCCATATTAAAGCAGTAGAATGGAAAGGAGGGGAGTAATTCACTATAGAGTCATGGGGCTGGCTCTTGTTAACACGGTAATGAACTCCAAATCCCACAAAATATGGGGAATTTCTACATCGGCTGAAAACATGTTAGCTTCACAAAAGGACCTTGCTCCATGGAATTCGCTAGTTCCTTTTGTCACGGGTCCAAATTTAAAATTTTGAAGAGAATAATTTCTAAACTATTTACGAGAAAATTTAAAAACAACAATCATGTTTCATCTGAACCAAAATCTATCCTTACGTCTGGAATGACATGTCCGCCGGAATATTGGGGCCACTCTTAACAAAATTTGTTTATCTATTTATGATTCATGTAACGGGGCTGTCGTAATTCAGAGTGTCGTGTAACTGGATGATTAGGAATAATAATCTAGACGCGCGTCTCGAATGTAAACGACTGAACATTTATCGGAAAGAGGATAGGCTGGACAAAAATTTCAGAGAAAAAGCACGCAATTACGTCAAATACACTTTCTGAATTAATTTAATTGCTTTCGAGGTTATTAGAATTGAGCGAAATCGCCACAATTTTTACAGCTACGTGTATGTTTTGTAACTGTTCAACTAGATAGGCAATGTAGTGTGGCACTCACCATGTCTTGCGCATCATCTTCCCACTACGCAGTCCATATATTAGTTTAGTTACAGTTCGTAAACCGCAAGTAGGGGTAACCTAACCTCACCGGACTCACACATGGTCAGCCTTAAGTTACAAACGGATTACGACAAGTTATGGAACAAAGTTTCTTGTTCTACAAGAAACAAGTTTGCGTACTAACAAAATACGTGTAGGCCCTAATCTACATGCAGAACGACATAAAAGACCGACATGTGGGTTTGTGATGCGGATTTGGAGGTTATAATGTGTTCATGAGTATGATATGGAAGCAAGAAAAAATGCCAGCTGAACGGACATAGAGTCTGATATGTCCAATTTTTAAGAAAGGGGACAAATTACAATGCACCAATTGTGCAGGGATCACCCCGCTAAACATGACATACAAAATTTTATCTAATGTTATACTCAAAAGGCTAAATGCATAAACAGAAGAGATAATAGGAGAATGTCAATATGGAACTACCGAGCAAATATTTTTGATGAGGCAAATCATGGAAAAATGATGTGAGTACAACACAGACCTGCACATGCTGTTTACTCGCATTGATTATAAACAAGCTTTTGACAGCATAGATCAACTATATAGTTGATCATAAATCAACTATTTATAGCCTTAGGATTTTATGACATACCAGAAAAAATAGGAAAGCTAATAAAGGATGATACTGGATGACAATACATTCATAGCACTCATAGAAAGTAATAGCAGCAGGCCATTTAACGTATCAACAGGAGTAAGACAAGGTGACGAATTATCAGCAGCATTACTCAGTATAGCAGTACGCTTCATTTTCGAAGAAACTGTATAAAAATTACGTATACATTCATACAAATTTGTGCTTACGCTGATTACATTGCTGTGATCACCGGGAACATTACAGCTATAAAGACGTCTAATTGGCATTGGAAATTGGGGAAAGAAAATGGGATTAATAATCTGTGAAGAGAAAATGAAGCTGAAGAAAATGTCCTCTACATAAGCCAAAATATAGCTGCAAAATCCGATAACAGAAGACTACATTTGAACATGTTGATATTTTCACATACTTAAAATCAACTGTAAACAGTATAAGCAATGTGGAGAGATATTCAGGCTAAAATTATGACAGCAAATCGTGCACACGGAGCACACGTTAAAATCTTCAGGTCCAAAATCCTGTCTCGAAACACTAAATTAGAATTACATAAAACTCTAATATTGACTTAAGGGCCAGTAGCCTGGGCAACAAACACGGAAGAAACGAACGCGCTCAGAACACTTGAACGGACGACTTTAAGGAAAATATACGGACTCGTAAAAGGAGAAGGAGGGAGAGCAAGACCAAAGAAGCCGATAAAAGATATATTACAAAGGGAAGATATTATAGAATTTATAAAATACCTCCGACTAAGACGGTATAGTCGTGTTGAAAAAATGCAAACCCAAAGAATGCCAAAGCAAATTGCAACAGCTACATTGGAAGGAACAAGAAAAAGAGGAAGACAAGGTGAAATATGGAGAGATGAGGCTGAAGAGGATTTAAATATAATGGGAATAAATTCAGACAGGCAATAGTCAGAGAACTTCGGGAATGGAGGAAGATTTTATTGGAAGCCAAGGCACATAACAGACTGTAGTGATTGAGAAGAAGAAGAACAAGAAGGAGGAGGAGGAGGAGGAGGAGGCTGGAGGAGGTGGAGGACGTGGAGGAGGAAGAAGGATAATTTAGAAAATTTAATGCTTAACAGTTATAGAAGTAACAAGGTTCAAGCGCTACAACAATGCACGTGACAATGACCGTATTAGAACCATTACAACGGAATAATTACACAGCCAAAAATTCATGCCAGTATTCCAATTTTTGTACGCGAAATTTATGTTTTGTTGTATCCGGTACATACAAAGATACAGCTTCTGGTATGCGACACTGTGTAGGCTGGTAGAAATTTACCAACTTCATCTTCAGGGTAATCTTACATAAGGGGGTAGCACGTTCCTCCGAAACGTCAGTAAGTTTCTATCCTACTGCACTACGCCACAGTTCCGAAAAATGTAATCTTACATACAGTTAAGCCCGATATGGCGACACCTTCACTGAACGCCCATGAAAGACTGTGAGCAGAAATTTCCTAGTATATCAACACTGGGGGAACCTCAGTACAGCGCCATCCCCGTCAGTCGCTATTCACCAAATAGTCTGGTGGCACAAATGTTCCGTAAACATCAACTAATATCCGATATAACACCGTGTTACTGTACGTTCACTGCTCGCATGCACTGTACGCTACAGGTACAGCTCCTTGACGAGATTATTTGTCAGTGGTACGAATGGAATGAAGATGATTTGAAAGTACTGTACACTACTGTACACAGTGTTCTTCTAATGTATTATTATTTTGCGACTAACATAATTTTGTTACTTTAAGCACATGCTACGATTGTAAAAGTTAGAGCATTTCAGTTTACCGCCACACTTAATACAACGCCACAAATTGCTGTGAAAAAAGAAAGATGTGATTTTGTGGTTGACTGTATTTTTTCTACCTCTTATGTAAGAATATACATATTAAATTTCATCAAAGTCTATACAGCACTTCAGCTTTTATTTTGTGTGGATATGAAGACTGGCCTGTTAGTCGAGAATGGGGTGCTAAGGAGAATATTGGCACCTAGGGGAGAGGAAGTAACAGACGGATACAGAAAATTACACAGCGAGGAACTTCATAGTGTATCTGCTTCATTGGTCTAAGATTTGGGAGTTGAAATCAAGGATGGTGAGTTGGACGGGACAAGTGTCACGAGTGGTGGGAGGGAGAAATACATAACAAATTTAGTCGGAAATCTGAAAGGAAGAGAGCACTTGAAACTCCGAATATCAAAGTCTGTCTTCAGAGGACAATTCTTTATCAGCTAACCAAGAAACAGCCCGCCTTTCATGGAAAGTGTACGTTCATTTTCGTCGTCACCGCCCCTTGCCATTAGACCCTAGGCAGTGACAGAAAAAGCCACATCTTTCTAAGCTTTAACAGTATTGGACACATTACTTGTATAATATGAATCTAAAAGATAGGGTATTGGGTATTGTCTATATTCATTGTCTCAGTGGCCAGCTCTTATGGACACTGAATGAAATTCCATGACCTATGGAAGGAAGGTATTTCTTGAAGAGCTGGAGAAATATCAGCTCGTCAAGCACGATTCTGGAGTTAGTTCACCAAGCAAACGGTGAGATACTGTACTTCAAATGTGTCTTACTTTTCTCAGTCAATACTCAACACAAAATTATAAAGAGATGAGCAAAAAATTTATGAATTAAACTAAAAAAGCAAAGAAATTGCATTTATCAGTCTCTGGTTGGAAGCGACTCATAATATACTGAAAAGCTTCTTACGTACCCTGAAACGAAAAAAATACCAAGAAATCCACCCAAGCTGTAGGCAAAGAATGGAAAGTAAAGTCACCATAGAAGAGGCCATGAAGGCCCAAAAGGAGATTAGAGGTACACCTCTATTCTTTCTTTGACCTCAGCGCTATATGGGGGTGGGTGGATAACGTCATGCCCCTGCCGTTTTACCGCCGGGGAAAGAGACTCATTACCCACTGTACAAGAAGATGTTGGGCCCCAGGGCCAGTCTGTAACGGTGCGGAAGGTTTCGCCCCCACTGGAATTCGTTCCCGTACCGTCCAGACCGTAGCAAGTCTCCACCGTCTACGCTATCCCGGCCCACTTCCCAGTTGTAGAGAGAACCGAGTATAAGTATAATTTCGAGCAACACAGCCAATCCTGTTAAAACTGCTTCAACGTTCATCTTAGGGTCATTACAACGTAATAGACAACAGATATCAGGCGGCATCTATAAAGTTTAGTGTTACGACTTGCAACCACGGTGACTACTGTACTGTTCAACCCCACCCCACGGTGACTACCATACTGCTCAACGCCATTCTCCTCAAATGCTTGATACTAATTTTGACATATCGGTTTCTACTTCTTTGACGAAATAGGTGTCAGTACTTGCCTGGAAGTACTTACAACGATCTGTTATTCCTCTTGTAATGAAAACAAGAAAAGCTTGTTAAATTGTTCTAAGCAATCTGGAAGATTTTAAAAGAGGATTTCATTTGCAGTTCCCCCATTCCGAAAATAAGCGTATACAATCTGTGAAGACACAAGGTGGATATCTGTGTGGCACAGCCCGTATTTGTGACAGTAAGGCCTGAACTGTTAACCGTACTTATCACCTTGCTTGGTACTGTCTTATGTGAGTCGGCCAGCTCATTCGGTGTAGCAACTACACTACTGGCCAGCCGGTCGGGAAATCGGGGTTAGAGTTTCGGCATAGGCAGAGGCTTCTGTCTTCACAACCATCCAGACAAATCTGACGCCCACCTAACCGCCCATGAGACGGGTAAATGATCTTTCTCAATAAGGGTAAACCTTCTCCCCTCATCTACTTCACCCCTGGGACCAAGCTGAGAATAAAACACCAATTCCTCGGCTGTCAGATCTGCAAACTGGTCACTGTATTGACTGAGCTATGTCGCATTGGATAAGATAAACATGTTAACATATATCTAAAAGAAATTGGTTTCGAGGATGTAGACAAGATTATGCTGGCTCGAAATACAGAGCGTTGGAGGGTCCTTGTAAACATGTCTGTGCAATTTGGGGTTACTTAAGACAGTCGGGGAACTTCTTTATCAGCTGAGAGACTACCGGCTTTCTGTAATACGGCGTTAGTAATTCTGATTTCAAAAAGGAGTGTCTTCGGTTGCAATATTTTAGAACAGCGTTGTAACCAGGGAGCCATGTCACTACCGAATAAATTAAACTGTTTCTCTACGAGGGAAACTCCAGGCATGGATACTAAAATCGGCCTCAACCGCTCACCTCTAAGAGAGCATTCCTGCTGATATCAGATAATGTGTGAAATGTTTAACTTAGGGGGTCGTTAGTTAAAAAAAGGGGGGGAGCAACTGCGTCACTGTCATTTTGGAAGGACTGTGTTATTAGGCAGTCTGTGTTTCGTGTGGCAGAGATTATGTAACAACCACCAAGACAAATTTTGTGTTCACAGATAAATCTCCAAGTTCTTTTAGAGCGTCACGTTCATTGAATGCTTCCTAAGTCTTGTTGCTTTGAAATATATATGACTTGCTTCCTTCCTACGGTTTCGTCCTACAAGTATAGCATAATATGTTAGGAGACTCTACAAATACAAAAGTTTTTCTTCTCTCTTTTGAAGACTTCTACTTTATCCTTATACTTTATTCCCCAATGTACGTAAAGGGACAAGGGGAGGAACTGAGGCAGTTTATTTAGGACTACACGTTTCACAGTTTTCCAAGAAATAGTACGTAATCTTACTCCGTTTAACAATAACAGGAACCAATATGCGAACACAAACAACTATGTTGAACACATTACAGCGTACTTGTTACTACTCTACACATGTACCTGCCATAACGTTCACCGTTGCTATATTTTGCCCACATATTATATTTTTATATTTCATACGCTTTTTTCAGGAACAACAGCTATTGTTTCCTTAACAATATTAATTGAAACACGTTTGATATGCTGTTTTTCAGATAAAAGTAAAGCTATCTTTATGCAGACCTGGACAAACCCTTAGGCTTCCAGGAGGTGGAAGCTCCCAGATTTCCATTCAATCGGCACATGAAAGTGGTAAGGTTGTCAGCCTTACGCACCGGCCGCCTTTACCTCCCCAGGAAATATTCCTGGTACTCATTTCTGTTAGAGACTGAGTCGACCCCAGGGCCATAGTGCGGCTGGAAGGATTAAGTCAATGAAAAATTCCAATGACTTCATCGGGAATCGAACGCGCGACCTTCCGGCTTCTAGCACAGTGCCTCAACTGCGCCACCGCGTGACCCTTTTTCTATGAGGACAGAACTTGCTTCTTTTTTAATATTTTGACGTATTAAATGTATGTAGATAAATTAAAATTGCACGTAAATGCTGAAGCCCAAGAGCACAAGTTCATGTTAAAAGTTTCACGAGAAACAAACCACAACTTATTGAGATTTTGGGCTATTATCACTGGGTTATAAACGCTACTCTTTTCTGGAATAAACCGCCATGTAGTCAAGCAACGTTTTTCCGTTTCAAAAGAAAATATCTGCCTCCATTTTCCGAGTAAGAGAGTTAAGTCTACTTTCAAGAAAAGGGCAGTATATTCCTCCTAAACGCAAGAAAATGTTACCACACTGCATGGCGTCACGTGTCAAAGACGTATCTTCAGGCAATTATACCGTTAAGCACAGCACGTCATGTTTGTGTCCAAGTGTTATTTGTTAAAGAACATGACTAAAATATTAGGACAATCTTCGAAACACATTACGGATTTAGAGTTTAATTGATCACGGTTATCCTAAACACTGGAAAATGAGACAGGGGGCGTAACAGAATGGTGGAGAACATGTAGGTAATGGAGAGCTATGTAACTGTTACATTCGCCAGACCCTGGACGACTATGGTGATCAAGTAAATGCTTACAACACGTAATGACGTATTGTCGAGTTTGAAGGTCCCAGCCTTCTGGAACACTACGCCTTAATGGTAAAGCTAAAATTCACCCTATAACCTACCATGAAGGCACAGAGGAGTAGAGGTATAACTACACTCTTTCTTTAACTTCGACATTAGATGGGGTGAGTGCTTAACGCCACGCCCCGGCCGCTTTACCCCCAGGAAAGAGGCTGTACCCGTTGTATGGGAAACTGGGTGGGCCCCAAGGCCGTTATGGGCGGGTGCCCAAAATGTTGCCCCCAACGGGATTCGATCCCCGCAAATGGTAAATATTTATCGATATTTAGGAGAAATGTACTACTACTTCTGTCTTCAGTGTCGGATTTTTAGACACTAACAATGCAGGCAGTACGCTGCTCCCAAACGTCTGTAACAGTCGACAAAGGGCAACATTCCAGAAGGCTCGGATATCCATCAGCACTGCTGTCAGAACCTCAGATCTCTATTAGTCACATCCCGTTTCGTGTTTCAGGCGAAGGAAAGACACACCACGATTCCGGGCTTAATAAGGTAAGTGCGTCGTAGATATTGCTGTATTATTCTACGTAGATATAAAGCTCGAGTTAGTGACTGAAAGCAGATATCACAATACTGTATTTCTTTAGTAACGAATCCTATCGTCCCAATTAGGATGACTAATGCTTTACGCTGACATGGGATTGCAATACATTAACCTTATGGACCTATAACCTGCCAGTCAGGTGAAGTATTTCTCTGTTCAGTCAGGCGCACAGAGGAACTCCACGTATTCTTAAATTCGCTGCTGGATGAAAGTGGCCAATTCCACGTCCCGACAGCTCTGTGCCGGGGAAAAACTGTAAAGATTAAATTAGGTTAAGTGGTTACGCGAACCAGTCTGGACGTGCATTCCAGTCATGTATAGGAGCAAACTAAGTACGTTACTTCGTAGTTTGGTCTGCACGTTCCCTGTGAGACAGCACAATGAACAAGCCTAGTGATTCCTGCCTAATACTCTACAGATTAGGCTTAGTGGTTCGTCGGATTTCAGAACTAACTTCTGAAGCCGCGAATATGATAGGTCTCAATGCACGCCGGGAAAATCCTGAACGGTAAAATATACATACTTCAGTTACATGGCCCGAGTATGTGTGTGTGTGTGTGTGCGTGCGCGCGCGTGTGTGCGTGTGTGTGTGCGCGCGCGTGCGTGTGCGTGGCACTGAATGCGATCAAGTGCAAAAATAACCCTCTAAACTTACAATGAATAGGTAGAATGGTGTCAGAATAAGAAAGAAAAAATTTATATACCGGCAGCTAAGCGGTCTAAGGCGTGGTTTTACGGCCTCTCGCTGGGTGGGATTGCGGGTTCGAAACCCGCCAGGGGCATGGAGTCTGTCTCTTATGAGTGTTGTGTGTTGTACAAGTAGAGATACCTGTGACGGTCCGATCCCTCGTCCAGAGGAGTCCTACTGACTGTGTATGTGCAATTGAGTGTGATCAGGCGCAAGAATCACCCTCTACACTTAAACTGAGTACGAAAAAGAGGTCAAAATAGGAAAGAAAGAAAGAAAGAAAGAAAGAAAGAAAGAAAGAAAGAAAGAAACTTATAGGCCTATGGCGTAACTATTGATTGCATATATACACATATGTAGTATCACGTTAAGGGGGAGAAAGACTGCCGATGAACAAATAATGAGCGAGAGGAAAGTCTGCATTGAGGTAGCATCAGTAGGAGAATGAGGGGTTTTATTGTTTGTAATCTTCATAAATATTAATGGGGTGATGAAGTCAAGGAAGGTAGGATTGGCGGGACATATAGCCCGAATAGGACATAACAGAAATTTGTTGAGAATATTAGCTGCAATACCTGAAAAGAAGAAGCAGCTTTGGAGATCTGGAAATAAATGGGTGAATAATATAAGCTGGTTGTCACATATAAGGTTTTGGACTGTGTTCAACCGGATCAGAACTGGGTGCAGTGTCGGGTTCTTGTAGAACGCGGTAATGAGTACCTGAGATCCATAAAGTACAAGAAATGCATTTACCAGTTTAGGGACTACTAGCGCTTGAATAATTGATACAATTGTTTAGGTGCCTTCAATTACGTGTAAATCTAGAAAAATGCCAATTTCTACATTACTAAAATTGGATTAACGTAGAATACGCACTAACATTTTAAAACCACTTGCTGTAGCGTTAAGATACATTGCAACTTCCCCACACATTGCTGCAAACGTTTCTGAATTCTGAAATATTATATAAAAGAATTGCAGATATAAAAAAAATGTGGATCATTCTTGAAAATTGTCGGCAGGGCTGATAAAACATTCTTCTGCTGAAAGGGTAAGTGTGTTTTAATGGATGGCGCTGAGGGGGTAGGGAGGATGCAATGACGCGGCCAGCAGAAGTGTCTTGGCTCCGAGTCGGTTGCTACAACTGGCAGCGTGATGGCACAGACAATACATGCACTACTCGTACTTTGTCGTTCACACTTCCAGGCTGTGTCAAGAACCAGCAATATAATGTGGATCAAACACAACAGCGAGTAACATATGGAATCCTTAAATAAAACAATTTAAAAACGGAGTAAAATCCCAGCGGCCGCGCCGTCTAAGGCGTAGGTCTGCGGCCGAGCGCTTGCTGGGATCGTGGGTTCGAATCCCACCGGGGGCATGGATATTTGTCTCTTATACAGTGTTTGTATTGTCAGGTAGGGGTCCGTGCGACGGGCCGATCCCTCGTTCAGAGGAGTCCTACCGACTGTGGTGTGTGGTTGAGTGTGATCAAATGAAATCACAAAAACCTCGACACCTACTGTGAACAAGTAGGTAAAAGACGGAAGGACTAAGCAAGTAAAAACGGAGTAAAATTAATTGATAATTTCTTTCCAGACGTCATTAATTATTACTCCTGGCTTTTTTCGATTTAGACGCATTCCCCATACCATTCGTAAAAACCCAGCACAGCAAGGAACCAGAATGTGGACATGCGCCTATACAATTATGCCAGGAGCGGGATGCAAATATAGGACCTCAGAATTTGGAAGATGCAAAGCCACAAAAGCCATAGAACGCGGGGACACAATTCTCAAGGCAGGAAACCCACAAAAGATGAATTCTTCAGAAGCTAGTAGCTTAGCTAATCGGGAAATTAATTGCGTCGCTTCTAGAACTAAAAAGTTCATGGTCCTGTCCCTAACGGCACGACACTGGCCCACATTCTAAAGCAACAAGTCCAATTCACACTCTCAAAATTAATAAATGGCGCACTGGCATAATCAGTATAGACGGGCTGGATAACTGAGAAGTTTTCTTTCGATTGCTGGCAGGGGTACAGGCTGTTTTACTTTTTCGAAATGTTCGTACAGGCACTAGTTTTCATCTAGCACCCCCTCCAATGAGTAGGTCTACCAGGGGCTCTTTCCTCCTTCCCGGGGAGAGGGGAATATGCAGCAGACGGGGCGTGAAGCTGGCAACTTGCGTCCCTCTAGTGCCGAGGTGAAGAATAAGTGGAGCTGTACCTCTTCACCTCATATTCCTCCACGGAGTCTAGAGGGACAAGATTGCCCTTTATATTTACTCTGACATACCAAGCCGTTTTGCTCCATTTAAAGTTATCCACCCGTTTAGGTCTACATAATACAAAATCTCTCTCCACTTATTTTTTCTAAGAAAAACTTCTGATGCCATCTCATCTCTCCCAAGCTCCCCACTTTCCCACCCACATTCGTTTGATCATCGTGGTGATATATCCTGAAGGCAGCAAATTATGTAACTTCTTATTGTGCAAGTTTCTCCCAGACTCCTTTTACTTTCGAACATTCTCTTAGGCACCTATTTTCAAACACCGTTATTCTGACAAACCAGATTTCACACTTCTATAAAACAACAGGTAACATTACAGTTCTTTATATTTTAATCTTCACAGTCTTGGAAGGCTCAAGTCATCTGCAATGTGACGCTGGGAGAGCCTTGAAACTCTCATTTTACCGTTTCAGAGAGCAGGTTCTGAATGGGAGTAAATATTACACTATTTAACGCTTTAAATTTAAAAGTATCCATGTCGCCTGCAGTAAGACAAGGCACTATAGGCTATATAAACCAACAACTGCACTACATTTTGTGTTGTTCATTTCCGTGCATATGCTCAATACTGTAAAAGAGATCCAACTTATGCACGTTGTTACCGTCTATTTATCAGACTTTGTCTTTTAGTTCCCCAACATGTTTCGGCAAATATTTATGCCATCATCAGGGGTATTATTACAAATTGCATAAGATGAGCATTAAATAAAAATTATAAAATCGTAAAACAGTTAAAAATTTTAAAAATTTCTGTAAAATTCTTGTGCTGGTTTGGTGTTTTGTTGTCGATTTTTGGCCTGGTGTCCCTAAGGCGTGTAATTACAGGTGTATGTGCTGTAGGGCATACCGCGCATCTGGCCAGGTGTGTTGCGTATGAGTGCAGGGGAACACGTCGGTTCAGCAACTGAACTAAAGGACAAAGTTTGATAAATAAACGGTAACATTGTGCGTACGTTGGATTTCTTTTACTGTAACGGCACTATAATTCGGTACAATAACTTACAGATATGTGGTAACCCTCCTACATGTTTCGTCATTTTTCGGCCATCCTCAGGGAGGGGTTGTTGTATTATTCTTTGTTGAATACGTCCCTGAGAATGGCCAGAAAGGCCAAAGCGTGTAGGAGGATTGCCACATGTTAGAATAGTACGGTATCTAATTATAATGCAATTGTTGTCATACATATGGTGACAATATTTTTAATTAATTCTTGCATGCAATTTTGGTTTGCTACTGTCCTTCCGAAAATGCTCAGCCAATTCGTAAATATAGCACATAGATCTAAACTTTGGTTAGATATTCTCGCAGGTAAGCTATATAGAACACAATTTTCATGACGTAATTTATTCCGTGAATTGCTAGGCCTAGTCCAAATTTGCTACTGAACTAAACAGGAAATGTTCCACGTTTACTTTTTACAGTTCTACGTAGAAAGCACTATTCTGAATGAAACCCAGCATAGCCTAATTTCCTGTCACACTAGGAAAGGAAGATACGTGTCATATATACATACACACACATATATATATATATATATATATATATATATATAT
>BLKM01003538.1:0-78119 GCA_013340265.1 Coptotermes formosanus | reverse complement strand
TTTCACACTTTTTTTTTTTCAAAATAAGTAGTAAGCTTGGTATGCAAATGTAAAAGACAGACTGTGGACTAACTGGTTAACAAATGGAAATATTAATTTTGAATTTGCCTCAGTGTTGCTACATGTTGCATAACTGCACAATAAGTATTCTGCATAATTCCTATTGGATCTATGTAGTAGTGCTGTAGATCATATTGAAAAGAAATAAATATACTAGTAACTGGTTGTGGTTTGTTTATTTTCAATTGGACCAGCCAAGGATACGATTTATTGGTGTATTGAACAGTGGTTTTCTAATGCCAGAGAGGGGCTTGCCTTGGTTGCACTCGGTATGGTGGCTGAATGCTGGCACTCCTGCTTAATGTCCAGAAGTCCTGGGCCGATACTTTGGACCAGTTTCTTGCTCTCCTGATAATGTTCTTCCTGTACGCGTCATAAAGGCATATGGGGAAGTGGAGGTATAGCTCTACTCATTCTTAACTTTGGCAGTAGATAGAGGTGATTGTCTGGCTATTGTGACTGAGGTTTACCATGATGTTTCTCAGTCTCCATGAAATGCCAGTGGGTGCCTCAAATTACGTCTATGACCACTTTTTTCCATGTTTTCGAATTTGTCATTTACTGGTCATTCCATCATTTGATGCTTTATACTTTTGTCCTTTTGATAGCATAAATTCATCTCAAATATGGCAATCTAAATGTGTTTTTGGATGGTTGGGTATTTAGGTAGGTACAAGGCTTGAGGTTCTGACAGCAATATTTTTGAAGATTGAAGTCTTCTGGGACTTTTTTGATCCTGTAGATGGAGGTAGTAAGTTACTGCAGAATGCTAGTGTAATGGGCGTGGCTCCTCCAGTTAGCCTGGGAGGGGATTTCCTTAAATTATTTTGAGGAAAAGGGCGCCTCATTAGGTAGCATAGTTGCGAGGCTGTTCGGTTTGCTGCCACCAGTAGTGGTCTATCCGCTGATATTGTGATTCCCAGGTTGTGACAAAGGTGCTGTAGGAATGCTGGGCCTGACTAATCGCTCACAGTTGGCTTCGCTACTAACCATTCACTAACCCTTTAGTAAGTTTATTAACCTTTTAAAGCCTAGCGGTAACTTTACGTACCACCAGGTGTAACATTAAAAAATTCTACGTGGTGCCCACATTGCGTTTATGTGTTTTGTACGGATCTCAGAACAAACAGCAACTTTTGCCTTATAAAACATTAAGAGACTGGTTTTTATAACTGAAGTGGAGAGTGTTTACAGTGCGGTACGCACTGAGTCCTTACATAAAACAGATACGCTTCGTCTTTAAAGGGTTAATGTAACTATTTACACAGAGTGTATTATTACTTAGCTATGCCAATACTGCGCGTTATCTACCAGACAAGGCCACTCTTTGGGGTTTACATTAAAATGGTTGTGATCCCTCTCAAATTTTGTTAAACTTGGAATTTTCTGTATTAATAACACCAATTTTCCACAGTGACTACAAATTCACTTTGCCTTCTTACCTGCAAGGATGAAGTGCTCAATCATATTGTGCTCCTTGAATAAATTCTGTCTCCAATTTGCTGTGTGTTATTATTCCTATCGCTGGACTTCAATGGCGATGATGCACTCACACTCCACGTTGTGATACAACAACTCAGGCTCAAACCACAAACTTCAACTGGTCGCAAAAATGATAACCCTACCTTTAATTGCTTCTGCGAAGTAGACCTCTAGCTAGTCCACAAGTAATCAATTTGATTCAACAAACTTCACACAACAAAGACCAGAAATATTATAAAAAAATATCACACAAGTGCTATCTTGAACGTGAGCTCCTAGGTAAAATTCACAGTGTTCCCAAATACAAAGTCGTAATCCACTGGGTTCCGAAAGGCAAAAGACGCCCTGGCATTGTCTGAACTTCTGTATATAGACTTCAAGTAGCGTCAGTTCTTACTGGTTTCCACAATTCCTAATTGCTTATTAAGAATTAGGTAAGTGAATGAAAAACCAAATCGCCACTAACTCCTGTATATGGGCATTGGTGAGAACAGCCAATCATGCCAGCGATGGAAGTACATCGCACAATGTTTCCACTCTATCTAGACAGGAAGTTCTCGCCACACCCGTGAAGCGGGTTGCATATCGTTCAGCATCCTTCTTGCTTAAGGCAACTGGAAATTTCCATTCTATGTCTGTAACTACCTGTAAGAAGAAAAATTTAAAAAATACAAGATTATGAAATGGAGGGCGGTCGGCCATTCACTACACTAGTAACAACGTACCCATTTACATGGCTTCGTATCCCAGAAAACTTTAATCTTCATGTTGAAGAGGTGGGTTCTGTACGTAGCACAGAAGTTTGCTTTTGCAGGATATTTGTGATGCCCAGTGTCAATGGCTAGAAGTACGAGAAGAAGGAAGACAGCCTGGTATCAATCCCAAAAATGTTCCTGACCCACCGGTGGCACTTTTCCTTGTCATCTATGTACCTACGCAAGGTGTCATAGAAACATGGGCTATACAACAGGGACCTAAGTTTGCCAAGTTTACAGGCAGCAAAAGTGGAATATGTTTATGGTTAACAACTTGTTTACAGTCAAAATAACAACAACATGTTTGTCTGAATGTTTCTGACCCAAGCACACTGTAGTTACCATCTTTGTACAAGACTAATCATTCTGCCATTTTAAGTTATATAATTTGAAATGCTTAAAGCATCACTAAATATGCCATAAACATCTATCAAAAAATGTTGACACAGTTCTCCAGTCAGACAGAAATGCTGCCCACCAGATGTGTGTCCACAAAGAAGGAAGTCATGTATACCCACACTGTTGTAATTGGTCTGCACTAGCCTGCTGACCATTATACTGTACAAGGCAAGAAAAATGCTGTTACTGATATTTGGCAATGTTTATGCAAAGTCCAGTTTTCCTGTGTGATGTGTGTGTGATGTAATAACAAATGAGAGCTGGAAGAACTGATCAATTCAGATAATTTTCACCTGCTGTGCTCAGTGTTTTGCATGCTGTGGATGAAAAGGTGAGTGGGTGTGATTAGTCCTTACAAGGAATGAATAGGAAATGAAATAAAATTGTAATTCAAAAGTTCTGAAATACTGTTCTTGTGATGGATAGTACATGAATACTTGGAGCTTATTTGGCTTGTTGTGGATTTTTTAGTTTGTTTTTGACTTGTCTTTTTATGTAGGCACATATACTCCCAGAAGCTGATGTGTCTAAACCCACTCATTTGCTCCATGGAACAGAGTGTTCCTCCAGAAGCTAATAAAGTAGTAAAGAAGATTATTACTATGTATTCTGACTCCTTTCTTGAACCAGATTAATCCAGTGAGATTTGCAGTTCTTGCAGTAGTAACTGTGTAGATGACTGAAGATTGCAGCCTTCTGGAATGTGACACTCTGTAGTCTGGTAGATATATGCCAGTGTTTGGAGGAAGCTGCTGCCTCCAGCATCACCATAGATGATGGGGAAGCAGATTCATCTGAAATGTAGTATGTACAAGGTCTGGCAAAAATGAAATGAGTGAATGTTTAGCTTATTCAGCACAACCTCATTGTCAAAAGGAGTAAAAGAGTAAACAAACACAAAAAGATGTAAATGCCAAAAGAGTAAAATTTGGTATGCAGTGATTACCATTTGACAATTAGGATGATGGCTGATATGCAGAAAGTGAGTAACGAATCAATTGATGTGATTGTGGTAGAAGATTTGGACGTGAGAAAAGTGTATGCAAACATGGTGTCCAGAATTTTGATGCATGGCCAAAAAATTATGAAAGAAAATGTGCACTGACCTTGTTGAATGAATTGGGAAAAACTGAACATTGTGAGTAGTGTCATCACTGGAGACGAGTCATGTGTATTACCAGTGTGACTCCAAAACTAAAAAATGAATCTTCCAGAGGCCAGTGAGCTCATCTGACTGACCAGAAATGGCAAGAATGTGGTGCTGAGCAGTGAAGATGATGTTGATTGTCCTCTGTGACACTGAAGGTATCATGCATCAGAAGTATCTTCCAGTGGGGCAGGTGGTCAGTTAATACTTTTACAAATATTTTCTGGACCATTTAAGAGAAAAAGTGTGCTGCATAAGACAGTTTCTGGCCCCACGTGAGGGTGCCCTATCTTGACAATGCTCATCCGCATTCAGCTTAGACAGAACGACTGCTTTCTGCCACACGCTATGGTAGCTCAGTTGTCTTCAGCCTCCTCACGGAAGAGGTATGTTGACCAGTAGACGAGGTTGAATAGAGCAAACACTAGCGGAAATATAATGCGGGCGATGACATCAATCCGCTTTGAGCGTGTCGGAAACTTGGACAACCAGGAGCGGCAGCAGTTTTCTCTCTTGGGGTGCATGTGGATCTCACATTGACGCACCTTCTCTAGGGTGAGTGCATCACCTGGATGCCGCACCAGTGGCTTCTGTAACACCCAACCATCAGTTAATATATATCACCAAGACAAAGAAGCCTGAAAACTCAGTGAAACTGTGCAAGGATCAGAACTTGAGCAGCTTGCAATTACCCAGTGCCTCTGCAAGTTCAATGGGAATCATGCAGAGACACTGCACACAAACTGAGAACAGCTTTATTTTTGAAAGGTTTACAAATACTGTGATCCTTGGGCAGCACTCTATGAAGAAATGACAAGTAAGGAGCAAAGGAATTAGTAACATACAAATTAAATGTAGGCTTTTGTTAATCAAATGGGTACACACAGATAAGCCCAAAAAGAAACTCAGAAGGGATATGGTGGGGAAAAAAGCTTTCCTAAGTCACAACTACTACATTCACAAGACGCTCACACACTAGGCTTCGTAATACACACTTAAATTTACCATATAAATAATGCAGAGGCATGTCACATTCTGACTGCCACATTTACAGAGGTCCAAGGGCTGGAAATTGCCCAGGAGCACACACACACTATAACCCAACAAGTTGTGGCACATGTTGTCTGTAATGGCCACAGAGCATTCTGCATACTTACAGTCATATGACTCTTCACCTTTAGCCGCAGCATGGCAGGCAGACATCCTAATAGGTTTAGGGGCTATCAGAACACAACAGGGTGGCCTCAAAGTCACTTAGGGTTACATTCAAAATTTAAAGGGTGCAAAGTAATTCACTAAACTGGTTGCATTCTTCTGATTGACAGACTTATGCCAGAAATGTCATCATATGATTGGGAATATTGGTAATTTTTCCAAAATTCATAATAGTTGAAGACTTAATACTGGCAACTGTAAATAGTTTAAAATTTTTTAACATCACTATAATCACTGAAATATTTTGTTTCATATTTATTTATATTCATGTAAAGAATACCAATGTTTAAATTTTTTAAGTTTTGTTATTACGAGTGTACGAGCATCTGTTAATGAAGACTGACTGTTATTCACAACATCTTTGTCACTCTCTGTGTAGTGTAAGCATAACTGGTTAAGAAACTTAGTTTAATCTGCTTCTTATTGCTTCTAGTTGTCGGGGGACTAACCCAACATCTTCAACGTGATCCTGGTATTTTACTCATACACTTATGTCTTCTTCATTTGCATTTCCTGCTAAACACAGAAATGCTGTGCCGTAATGTGACAGTGGTGTACCAACTTTGTTTACAATCCTGAGGTCTTCCACACTGGGATCATTTATTACATAGCTGTGTAAAATACAAGCCACCAACAGTACTTATCTGCATTGTCAGGACTGGGTTGAATTCAGCCACCAAATGTTCTGAATTTTTCAGCTAGAGTACCCAAAGCATTCTCAAAAACTTGGCATGTGTGTGGCAGTTTCCAGACATAAATGTACATGCTTTCACAATTACGGGTTGAAATTGCAAAATAGCCAGCTACCATTTCGTCCAGAATCCTTTGCCTTCCTGTTTGATATCCAAAAACATAACCATTAAGATGAACAACCATAATTTTGCCTGTTGTGTTGTATGGGTGTGAAATGTGTCATCTCACATTAAGGGAAGAACACAAGCAGAAGGTGTATAAGAATAGGGTACTGAGGAAGATATTGGGGCTTAAGAGTGAGAAAATAATAGCATGCTGGAGAAAACTGCATCATGAGGAGCTTCATGACATTTACTGCTGACCAAATATTATTCCGTTGATAAAATCAGGGAGGATAAAACTGTTGGGCAAGTGGCATGTACAGGGGATGAGAGAAATACATACAGGAATTCAGTGGGAGAAGCTGAAGTAAATAAACCGATTGGAAGACCTAGGCGTAGATAGGAGGACAGTATTCAAATGGGTGTTAAAGAAATAGGTTTGGAGGGCATGAACTGGATCCATCTGTCTGAGGACAGGGACAAGTACAGGCTCTTGTGAACATGGTAATAAATATTGGGTTTATAAAATGCAGGGAATTTCTTGACTAGTGAGAGATTATTAGCTTCTCAAGAAGGCATCTGCTCCTTTTAGTTACGTAAGAATGTCACCAGCATGACATGGTTGGAGCATGGTAGCAGCACAGTTCTGTGTGAGTGGATTGTTCTGTATACCATTACAGCATATTGTTAGGCCTACTGGATGATGAATTTTAACAAATGAAGAAATAAGGTTATTCATTGCATCACTGTTCCCTTTCTTTTTGTAAACAGAGAGATGAATACTTTAAGTGTGATTTAAACAGTGTCAGTTGCCAAGAATATTCAACATTAATAATAGACGAATGAATGAGTATGAAGCATTTGTGGAATGAAGCTAACAGGGAAAGCCAAAGTACTTGAAGGAAAACCAGCCTCGGTGCTAATTTTTCCATCAAAAATCCCACACGGACTCGCCTGGAATAAATAGTTTTAAAGTACATTTTTTTTGTGAGAAATTTTCTTAAGCCAGTGCCTGAAATATACTTGCACTCACACAATTTAATAAATGTGTCCTCAAATGCTGATGATTGGTTCAGAAAACATTCATCTATCCAATATTCAAAACAATCACGTTTAATTGCAATTTTTTCCCCACAAACCTTTCATGCTACATTAGCTTCAGGTACCATGGCTGTCTTAGGAATAAATGAAGAATGATACCTACCTTACTGTGCAGTGTACCATCTTACCCTGTGTACTCAGCCACTCTGTGTGTTTCTGATGGGAAGAAGGGACAGTGGGGTAAAGCTGCTCTGGGGTCTCACTGCACCCCCCACCCCTGGTCGATGGTAGCTCCTCGGCCAGGGAAAGGAAGTGTCTTGAATGTAAGGTAGCCCTAAAAGAAAGCCGTTCTGGCACGAGCATTCCTGTCCTGATCCACGGCATGTGGAAGGGCAAAGGGAAGGGCGTTCATGTAGCAACACTAAACAAAATAGATTTCTTCAGCTGTTGTTCTCTCATAAATACCGAACATACCTGTGTTCATTTCACAAGTACCCAGGGAAAGACTTTGTGAAACAGACAAGAAAAGAACCTGCAGTCCTTCTTATTACTTACATGTGGAAACTTTCTAGATGACAGCAAAGTCAAAGGACACTGGGTACTAAATAATAAATGGTCCTCAAGGAATTTGTGTACAGTGACACGAGCACCTTCAGAACTGCAGGAAAGAGGAAGACACTGTCCTGTGTTGTTAAAAGAGATTTTGCAACTACAGGAGTTATACAGCATTGAATCAGATGTGAATAGTGGGTAGGTAAGAAGGGAAAAGAAGACTGAGGCATTCACCTAGAGAAATAAAACCATGGAAAAATGTACAAACTTACACATGTAACCATGACAGTCTGTATACCGGTAATATGACACAAAGTTTTGAAGTTACTGGCAACTCTGAGACCAGTCTACTCTCCCGAACTTGGTATAATGATATTAAGGACCATTCCAATGCCATAATTTTTAAGTCATTAAAATTGGTAACAACAGCACAGTAGATGCAGATATTTGGAGGCAATTACTTAATGCAGGGACTTAAAATGCTGTGTAGGTAATAGAACTCAGATGAAAGTGTAACTTTTTTAACATAATATTTTGTAAACAGTGAAAGGGTAAAATTGTGACTGCATGAAATCCTTGGCTTCCACTTTCTTGGTGACAACTAACGAACTAATGCAGCTAGGGATCATGTGAAGTTTGCTATAGAGACAGACTGTAAATTTAACTGTTCACAGATGCAGTGCTCTTGGTAAGTGACAACTACAGAGAATTACCAAGCCTTGAACTATTAACTGACATATTTTGTGTAGGCAAAAGGCACATTTAAGTAATAAGTTCTCCCCATCCCTCCTCCCCTGATGATTATGATGATGATCAAGAAGAAGAAGGTGGTGGTGGTTGTCGTCATCATCATTGTCTTCATCATCATCATCATCACCATCCTTACCTGTAACATACAGTATTTAGATCCTATGATTGCAAGCAATAAGAGTCTGACTCAACCACAACTTGACCTTATTGCCATCTACACATGAGGCCAGCACCTAGCCCATGAGCTGAACTGTAATTTACCGAAACTTGGCATTAATGGCATAAGACGTGTAGGACTGGAAGTCAGTACAATATGGAAGTAGACTTTGTACATTCTGCTCACAACCACTTCTATCTGTTTTTAACTATTTGAATTTGTCACAACCTTTAAATGGTTTCAGTTGTGATTCTTTAAATAATTCCCGTGCATTCAGAAGATTTTATGTGTGTGCTAAATCAAAAGGAAACTGATCCATCAGTTTGACTCATTCAGTAAATAGGCCTTCCTGTACATAGAAGACTACAAATTGATGCAAAGGCACAAGTAATGACACAGGAATTGATGCAGATCAAGTTCATGGTCTCTCTAGATACTAAGGAGTAAATTAAATTTTAAATTTATACTTGCTGCATTTCAGTTGCCATTGGAAAGAAGCAAAATGAGGAAACAGGGAAAAGAGAAAATACACTGAACCTGACTATCAGTCTAGAAACTAGCAGTTTTCAGCACATAAAAGCATTATTATTGTATGACTCCAGAAAATGAAAAATAAATACTAGTAACACAAAAAACTGAAGACAATATAAATGCAAATAATATTACTGCAAATACAAAAATAATGTAAAACAATCACAAAGTCTGTATTTCCATAAAGTTAGGCAGAATACTGATGTATACACAAGCTAAATCAAAAGAAACTAAATAAGAAAAGTAAATCCTTTGTAAGAAATAACTGCAGTAAAATGAAAAGTGAACAAAAGGCAAGCATCCTCACACAGAACATGCAGGGTTGCAACCTGGCAAAACACATACAGATCAATGAACTGGTGGGTTCAGCTGAACAGCAGATAAGGTGGTTATGATAAACTGACAAAACTAAATCCTTCTGCATAGTCAGCATGAGATTCAACATGAAACAAGCACAACAGGACATAATGATCCTGTGCACTGTGGTGAGTAAATGTACTCAGCATACATTTGCTGTAGGTAAATCAGCTTTTGCAAGATCTATGGTATTTTTTATGTTTATTTAGGGTTTATTTATGATGTTAAAACTTGCTCTAACTATACAACAACAAATAGCAGGAAGACTGATGAATGATAAAATTGAAATGAATTTGAAAGCATCTGGAAAGAACATGTGTTGGCCTAGATGATATATTATCCTACAATTTGCCTAAGGGTCTAAAGAAAGCCACGCAAAACCTTCACCTGGACAGCTGGTGTCCTGGCCGAGATTTATACAGGGCATCTCCCAAATACAAATCTAAAGTGTTACCATCACACAACCTGCTCAGTTTGTGGTCCCACTGAGTGGCTTCTGTTTACATGGTAGCTTACCCAACACATCCCAATGCCTCCCTCATTTTTTTGCAAAGAGTAAGAATTATATAAGGTAGTTGAAATGTAGGACATACAGTACTAGAGATATAAGTCATTGCAGCTACCACCTGTTTCATCATCTTATTGTTTGCATATGGTGTCGAGACCATAAGAACCATGTTTTAACATGATTCAGCTCAGAACCATAAAACTGTTAACACTGTTTGCTTTTCAATTTATTTTCCTTCCCTATAGTGATACATATGATGAATACAGTTACTGATAACTGCACCTTGACCTAAATACTGCAGAGATGATCCTGTTTTTCCCCACAAACAGAAGGTGCTGAACTACCAGAAGTTTAATCTAGGACATTATATACACATATTTTTTTGTTTTTGAAAATGGCCAAGTTATGGAGACTGGATCTGACTCTGTTAAACGGAGATACTTCAGAATTCTCTGATGACGTGGATTTGAAAACTGGTTTCAAGAACAGCATTATTGAACATGATTTGTCAAGTAGTGATAAGGATAACAAACAAGAAGGCAATGCTGAAAATAATGCAGCATTTCCATTACCCATCACAGCACTAATGTAGTTGCAAACAGGACAACACTGTTCTGTGTGACACAGAAAGAACCTGTCCACACAAATTCAGTTTCACATTTATAAATCTTGGACTTAATTGGACAAAATTTCACTCTGGTACAAAGGAAAGTGAGATCTGTTACTAGTCTTACAGAGAAATTGATGAAACAGAGGATAGTGGTGAACAAACAGTGCAGTTTGGGGCTGCTGTCTATCTCAGTGTTATCCATGAATCTGAATAAGGATACAAAAAATATGATATAAAATCTTGTCATGGAAATGAAGCCAATGAACTTAAGAACAGAGATGAGAGATCCTCACAATTGACATCAATATGTTGACTGCAGTTCTTGAATCAATTTTATCAGCAGATGACGAGCAGTTCAGCATATCAAAGTTCTACCATCAAATAGTATTAACAATGTGATTTATGTTTGAAGCAAGGCAAACAAACTCAGACAGGGCCACATGAAGTAAACAAAATATTGTAGTTGTTGTCTGTATTCCTAACCAATAACAAATTGGGGCTGTCTCTTATATTTCCCATAAAAAAAACTTCTAACACTATTTTTCTGTTGCTTATAACCTGAAGAAGGAGGCAGCAAGAATCTCCGAAACATTAATAATGTTTACCACTTTAAAGTGATTTTATTCCCAATGACACCACAGTGAATATGAATTGTGATAGAAAAAACTCAGTTTTTAAGAATAAAAGATCCAAGCAGATCAAACTCTGTTAGTGGGAGTGAGAGTACTTTTAAGGCAGTCTGTCATCATTTTGAGTAAATTAGTGTTTTCCTTCAGGTTTTGTAGAAAAATCATGTAACAAAAAGCAAATATTATGTTGAAAGAAAAGTATAGTTAAGGTGTTACATGTACAGTATATTCACTTTGTTTGATTTTCATAGAAGGCTATTTTTGACAGCAACCTATTTTCCTGACAGTATAAATCACACCACTATGCCAGTTAAGAAAAGTAATGCCAAAATAAAACAATGGCTTTCACAAGCTCCTTTATCAGTCTAAGGGCCTCTTTTACTTTGAAAATTATAATCAAAGCTGTGAAACTGTAATTTCATTTTAGTCTAACAAATTTTCAGTCTTACAGGAAACTAAAGGTATATGTGGCAATGATGTATTTGAAAAGCTTTAATCATATGGTACATCCCCTTCTCATTCAAGATTAGTTACTTTTAATTTGCATTTGCTTAATATGCAGGTGCCTGCATGCATTTGTATACCACAATGAGACAACTACATATTAAGCACATGGAAATTTAACTACACATAACAATGTGTGACTATTATATACATTGTACACTGTACAAACATGGCTGCAAAATCGTTATGGCACATTGTAATTTTACAGTCTAATTGTATATTATCCATTAGGTTTTAAATATATTAGTGTACACTCCCTGATGATGGTGTACAAATGCCATGACACATCACAGTAAATAAAGCATGTTTTTGTATTGTGCAGGCGTTGGCTTTGTAAATGGAGTTGTTATGAAAACTAGCCACTGTCCAATGTTTTGGGGGAAAAAAAAAATCTCTTTCCTCTCAAGTAATAACTATTTGTAGTTGTAACTGTCTCCCCAACAAAGTTGCATGTCTAAATCACAGTGACCTTCCTGATTTCTCTACCCTAATAATAATGTTGAAAAAAGTTGTCTTTTTGCATGCCATAAAGGCAGAATGGAGGGATATTTCATGTCACTGTTAATCTGGGTAACAAATGGAGGTAAGCATCACAGCTCAGCCACTTTTCCCAGGTGGTGGTGGCGGCGGCGACGGCAGGGGTGGTGGTGGTGACGGCAGAAGTTCAGTGACATTAAATTCCACTGCACTGCTAACTCAAGTGGGCATAGGTGTGATAATATAAATTTCATAGAATTTAGATTGCCCTGAAAATGAACCTGGGCCACTCTCAAGGGAAGCTTCTCATGAGCTACCTAAGGTACAGCGTGGCTGGATGAATGATTCAGTAGAGCTAGATTTACTGTGTCGCTAAATGTAGGAAAACATGGCAACAGATTACCTAGGCAAGCCTGCCCACATGTTCACTGCAGTGTCATTTTTGGGAAAATAAGCCAGGCAGCTGGAGTGCAGGAGGTCTCAGTGTGCAAGAAAAGAGTATCCAATTGAGCAAACTGTTCATTTGAAATACTTCTGTCAAGATGCATCATGGAAAAAAGTCACCAAAAGTTTGTGAAAAATATTGTGTCAACAGTGTCACATAAAAAATCAATGTACAGAATAGTGGAAATTTATGAATGACACTTTCAGTCCTGGAAAAGGGAAAAACACAAGCTTGTGTTTTTGTCAGATGAGGCAAGGTGTACATGAAATAGGAATGTAAACAGTCAGAATAGCAGACACTGGTGTTTCAAAAATTTCCATGCAGTTAATGCAGTTACCTTCCATAAAGTTGAAGCCAAGAGTCTAGTGTGCACTGAGTGTGCAAACAGTCTCAGAGCCCACAGAAACAATAACCTCTGACTGCTATGTTCAATTGATAATGATGCCATTCTTCAGGGAATTAACAAAAGAAGAAAGATATGTCACTTCGTACAGGGTCACGCCATGGACCAGAGAGCAATTTTATAGTGACTGCCTCAGAAGAGGTCCCCAGCAAATGGTTGATAAGTCAGGTACTGTGATACCAAACCTCCAGATACGAATCTATGTGATTAGTATTTGCATGGAACATTAAGATGTAGAGTTCATGTGAACAATCTGCATTTTTTTTTTCAAGAACTGAAAGACAACAGTCAAAGAGAAACTGCTAATATTTCAGGATGAGTGCTGTTATGAAATATTTTCAGAAGGTGCAAAACCTTCTTAGAAGACAGATGTCAGCATTTTGAGACTGTTGAATGAAAGACAGTAAGCTGGACTGCAAGAGAAAACAAACTCCAAATCCTAGATGATGCTGGCTTCCCGCATGATGACTTTTCTGTGATGGTTGCTGTGCTCAGGGATACAGTAAAAATTACTCCTTGTGGTTAATTACGTAAATGTTTCTCAACCCTAACATTAAGGCCTGCTTAGTATGCTTGCACAAAAGAATCAGAATTCAAATATGTTTTCCAGCTAGAAACATAAGCTTTTACAAAACGGCACAGAAATTCTTTCTGTGTCCTGTTTTGTCACCTTACAGGCTCTTTTTCTCTTTTGTTAAATTCTTGCTGCCTCAGTACATTTCACAGTCACTATATTCAGAGCAGGCTTTAATCTTATTCTGTTTAATAATAATTAAATGAGTTGCTCCTAACATATTCAGCTATGAGAAACTTTCTTGTAAACCACAATGAACAACCCTAAATATTATTTGCAAATTGGTTTGCGAATAATGGACTCTCTTTAAACCTAACAAAAACTAAAATCTTAAAATTTGAAACTACTTCTCAAAATAACGTGTTATTCCAATTACAATGCAAAAATCAGCACTTGCAAGATGTAAAGAATATTAAATTTTTGGGAATAGAAATTGATAAGCTTATGAACTGGAAAGCGCATGTTGAACAAATATTACCTAAACTTGGTAATGCATGCTTTGCAATCAGAAATATGCAGTCTTGCAGTAATATTGAAACACTGAGGATGATATACCTTGCATACTTTCACTCAATCATGAAGTATGGGATTATTTTTTGGGGTAACTCGGCAAAAGCTAAGAAAGTTTTCCTTTTACAAAAAAGGACTTTAAGAATAATGGTGGGAATAAATCACAGAAATTCATGCAGGCCAGTTTTTAAAGAATTAAATATTTTAACTCTGGCATCACAGTATATATTATCATTGACGACTTTTGTGAAGAACAACTTGGAGCTCTTTACCTTTAGTTTTACAGTTCATAATAAGCTAACGAGGAATAGAGGAAATCTTCATGTACTCCAATCACGCTTATCAATAAGGCAAAAAGGAGTACATTATATGAGTGTTAAAATCTTTAATAGTTTACCAAAGTTTTTAGTTGATTTACTAGAGGATGGAACAATGTTTGTAGAAAGGCTGAAAGAAATTTTAATACATAATGTGTTTTATTCAGTGGATGAATTTTTAAATTATTGTCAAAAAAAATATTAACAGTACCATGTTTGTATCTGTTTTCAAATAAATCTAGCATTACATTGTGTAAATATTAGGCAAGGGAATCATTTGCGTAGTCCAAGGGCATTAGGTATTCTACCATAAAGGTTTTTAGTAAATTACCTGTATGTATCAGGCAATTCCAATATGATGAGGTGCAATTCAAAAAGTCATTGAACAGTATCTTCTTGTACCTTCCCCCCCCCCACCACCATTAGAAGATTCATTAGAAGTGCTTGGTGATGATAAATGCTTTGTTGTAGTATATTTTGAACTGGCAAAAATTGGAATTGTCTTACCTTTTTACTTTTTACCTTTTACTTTTATACTTTTATATATTTTTTGCATTTTTGTATTGTATTGTATTGCTTGTACTGTGTGTGATGTCGTACTGTGATACTGTTGCTGTTGTTTCTTGTCTGTGCCTGTCATTGATGTTGATATTAGTGATATTATGACATGTTTCATATCCAGCAGCTGATGGGCTGATATTGGATTGATGAAATGTAAATGAAATGTATGTATGTATGTATACAAATAAAAATATAAAGAAGTATGAAGATGGAAGGCATCCAAAATGTGATGATGTGTTACTGGATGAGTAGTTCTTGGCATTTCAAAAGATTGTAGTGCCTTCAAAAAGTCAGGAACCACCTGCCGCACAATACAGTATCACATCACAGAAGACTCATATCATTTGCAGTATCTCTGTCAGAACCTCAATCTCGCATAAAGAAGTATGTATGAAGAACACTGTAAACATATTTTATGCCTCTTGAGATATTACAGTACTTCTCAGAATTTGCTCTTCACTAAAATAGCTACAAGTTTATGGGATATTTGTGCCCAAGTTGAGGTACTATGAAATGTGGGAGCAGCATATGATGACAGTGAACAATTGCCATGAAACTTGGGCTCCTTGAAGAAGGTCAGTAAGAAGCAATGATGGAACAACAGGACCAACATGATTAGTTAAAGCATACAAGACTAGAAAAGGAACAAATCAGTCTCGTCACTCCTGGTGTCAGGAATCTCACCATAGCAAAGTTGGTAGCACCATTCTCCAGGAGGTCAGCTGCTGCCTCCAGAGATGCAGCATGTTCTAGCTCACACTGGTGTTTCTGTTTCTTCTTGTTTTCACTGTGCATATCACATCTTGATGCGTAGTTAACTAAAGCAAACTCTAGCAGACCTCCAAACACAAATGTGAGGCAGACACCAGTCCAAACATCGATAGCCTTAGTGTAGGAAACGGGCGGAAGTGAGGAGTTGATCATCGAGGTTTGGGTCGCCATAGTGAGGAGGGTGGTCACTCCAAGGGACACTCGTGCGGGAATGGCATTCTGATCGAGCCAGAAGGAGACCCATGATACAATGACCAGCATACAGCAGGGGATATATATCTGTATCAGGTAGTAGCTGAATTGTCGCTTGAAGACCAGGTCCACCTTGAGGCAACTGTACTCTCCTGCAATAAGAACAAGACCATCATATGCCCAACTAGTTACTTGGTTCATCAACTTACCAGGTTTTGTGATGTGTCTCCATTTCTTAATCATTTAAAGGATTTTCATGACACTTGCTTTGAATGTGATACGCAAACCCACCTTTGTGACTTCCAGCCTCCTATTTCCAATTATTCTACCACAATGTCTGGCAAAACTTCTGAAGCAAAACAGACACTAGTCTAACACTAGTGTAGAGTCTTTAAATTTGGTGTAATAAGAGATCTTAAAAAAGTGTACTCCTTTGGTGAAGATACTTTTTTATTTGTAGCAGAACAGGCATCATAAATTCCTTCCCTAACTTCTTCTTAACTCTTTACAAATTTACACTGTTTTTGTATTATGAATTGAACTGCCACAAAACAGATAGCAATGAAGAAGAAAAGGAAACCTGCATTATTTATGTTAAGTGTGTCATGGCATTTTATAGCTTAGAAGATGCACAACGGTAGATTTCGACAAATATATTCGACTTGGAATTAATATTTCATTCCACAGTTAGCTCTTAAATATTGTATGTAATGACTTATTCTGTACACAACAGACTTTCCTAGTACAGACTTGTAGAATGGAAAATAAATAAATTTTAAATTTTTAAATTAATTTTCATGAGCAAACATCACTGTTGGCAGCTTAAACCTACTACAGCACATGAATAGCTAATATTTTGTTATGTGTTACACACAAATTTACTGTTTTCTTTGCTAGGTTCTACAAAGTTTGTTAAGTTTATAATCTATTAAAATGTGGCAAGTATGTCAGTCTACTAAATTACCATAAGTATGAAAGTAATGGATGGGCTCTGTAAGACACGAACAGTCCCTAATAACTCATAATATCACACGCCTAGAACAGCAGACCCAGAAATCACAAAACTAGAATTTTATAATTAGAATTCCAACAAATCCAGTCAAAACACAACCATTTATTCTATTATTTTCAACTACACATTTTGGCATAAAAGGCCATCATCAGGTTGAACACAAGAAGAAAGGAATACTTCATATGGCATCTCTTATCTTTGTTGATGTCTGAAGGCCTCCTGCAAGAGTGCTGAGTTTTGAGTGTTCCTCCACAGTTCCTCCACAGTACTCTTACAATAGGCCTTCAAACAACAACAAAGGTCACACTTTCTACAAAATGCCACACAAGCAGGTCTCATAATACTAATTTCACAAATACAAGAACCAAGTGAATCCATAGCGGGATGCAACCATACTCGTATTCCAAATAATAGTAAAAATCTGTAGAAATATTTATAATCTCTGATACACGTAAGTTTTTTAAAGGTGTTACTTATAAAAAAAATTTGTTTGTTCCGTACAAACTATAATTTAAATCACCCCATCCCCTCTTTCACTTATAAATAAATACTATTTTCGGGCCATCTGAAATATCAATATAAGAACATCCCACTTAGACACCACATCTTCAAGCAAATTCCACCTTCAAATATGCGAGACCACTATAAACTTACATTGGCCATCCTCAGGAGAATTACCTACACTTCTACTCATTTTACCCTTTCACATTCTATTTTTAACATTATTATTTATATTTAACATTTACATACTCCTGATTCAGTCTTTTGAAGAATATAACACACAGCTATGCAAATTCTATTCCCAAGGCTATTCTTCCCATGTCATGTATACCCACATAACAATATCAACTGTGAGGTTTTGAGGTCTCAAAGAGGAAATATGTGTTATTTTGAGATTTGTGCTTTTCTGGGGTATAACACAGTGTCAAGTGGTAATCCTTTACCGACGTTTCAGGTCAATGTATCGGTCCCATCTGCAAGGGTCAAGAAGTCCAAGAAAAGTTTACTCTCTCTACTCTTCTTGGACTTCTTGACTCTTGAAGATGGGAACGATACGTTGTCCCGAAACGTCGGTAAAGGATTACCACTCGACGCTGCGTTATACCCCAGAAGAGCACATATCTCATCAGCATTGTGGCAGAAGCCTGAAATCATGTATTATTTTATTCTTGCATTCAATCTGATAATGGACTTTCAGGCCAAAACATGTGGTTGAAAATAATAGAATGAATTTTGTGTTTTGACTGAATTTATTGCAATTCTAATTGTTAGAAAGCACAACAGGGATGAATTATCTTAAGACAGAATTTTACAGGATGGCAACTGGTAATGTGCACATGGATTGAGGATTAATACCAAAGGACATTATTTATTAAGGCCGTTCAAATATTAATGGCAACATGGTGCTGTGAGGCACTCCAAGCCGTTTTGTGAATATGAATGTGATGGTGAAAAATGAGAGACACTCTTTTAATGTCTCAGCTAGTTTGCATGAATCTGCAATCTGTTTTAAGTGCCCTTAGTGGTGTCGGTCACCATGTGTCACATGTAAGTGTCCTAAAAACATGTTCAGAAAGTAAGAACAATGTTTACTCATCAGAATCCGGGTGCATATGGATGAAATGCACAACAATGTCACAAATCATTAGAGGAACCTAGCAATGAACAAGCACTGTCTCACCCCCCTCTTGCTGATGGATGCATGCCTTTGGAGTGGGAAGGAGAATAACAAACACAATCTAAGAGCCAGCAGGCCACTTACAGCAGCTGATGAGGTCCGCGTTGTGAGTGTGGGGACATTACTGGATATGAACCAGTGGTAGAGCACACAATGACTGGTATATCAAGAAGGGATGCTAACAATGGTGTCAGAGATCGTCCACATGTGTCATAACATGTCTGCAATATGGCAGCAGAGCTTAAAAATAAATTCTGTTCATTTTGGAAGAGTGTTGCCACTAATTTAGAATTACTTTAGTATATCTAGCAAAATGACAGAAACCACATATATGACCTTATCACATGCTGTGACAGCAACTGTGGATTCCAAGTGAAGCCATAAAATATTTTTGTTTCTAACTGGGGCCATATTATTTCACATATGCAAGCGTCTGAAATACCAAATAATAAAATACCATCTACAAGACTTTTCACAAGAGCGCCCATACAAAATTCATATTTCTGCTTAATAAGTTATAATCAGCAAAAACAGCAGATGAGTTTTTTTTACTATTAACCAGCAAATGCACACACCTCTCACAGGTTATCAATAATATATTTAGAACTCTACATTCCTGCATGTTTCACACCTTACTGGTTGATCATCAGGGTGTACATCAATTGTTACTGCACAATACAATTACGTAACAGTATTTTTGTCTCTCATATAAGTAGCACTGATGGAAATTCTCTGTGTAGTGAGTCTGTGCAGCAGACAGAACGGTTACCATATAAATTAGAGGAGCATGTGGGTACGATGGAGGTGTTCACGGTACCATGAAGGACCAAAAGAGAGTTAAGCAATTGTTTTATGCAACAAAAATTGATGTACTCCCTAGTGATGGACCAGTAAGATCCGAAACATGTAGGAGTGTATTGTTTTAAATATGTTACTGTGAATCTATGATGACTGTGTGCATTTGTTGGGTAATAGTAAAAACTGACTTACAATGCACAGACTGGAAAAGAAAAAAAAAGCAGATGAGTTCCATCTTTTCAACACATGGGAAACGCTACACACAAACTGGGCCACTTGCATGTACCTGTGTTAGTCTTGCTGTTGCACGAGTCAGTGCGGAACTTCTCTAGTGTGAATTGGGGCAAGTGAAGATTCTTCACTACTTGCACAGGGTCTCCATCCTTCCACACAAATTCCAAATCATCAGTTGTCCAGCCATCTGCAATCCAAGTGATATTTCCATTATGCCACTTTCTTACATGCAGCATCACCAAGACCACAGTCTGCTGTTAGTTATGATGCTTTGCCAGTTGCATCACATTTCTCTCTTAAAACCTACCTCCCTGAGGTCTGTCTTAATTTTATCTTACAACTTTCTTGTTAAGTAGAAATTTTCTAAGTGGTTTTCCCCGTAATAATTGAATTGATTCCTTCCTCCTCCTCTCCAGTGCATCACAACCTCAGAACAGGATTACCAGTATCTCAGACTATGTAATCTGAAGGGTAGGGTGATTGGTAAATGATGAACTGGAACAGAATCAGAAGGAAGAAGCCATGGCTTAATTGAGGTAATAACCTACAGCAATTGAGTAAAGCCATGAAAAAACTCAATCACAATAGCGGGTACACATCAGAACTGGGCACCTCCTGGATACAGACTAGACTGTTACAACCACACCAAGCTGCTCAGTGGTTTGAATTATGGCAGAGGATTTATCAGCTTACCACTTGGATGCTACACACAGCAATGCTTATGTGTAGATGCAACATCAGTTTATGTATGATGTGCAACTATCATCATGAACTGCACACTGTCACATCACACAAGACCATAACTTACAAAATGACTTCACTGTACCCTTTAAGTTAACCCCTTTCAGGTCAAACTGTTTCCTAAACACAACAGTGTCTGACACTTCTTTTCTCGGAGTGAAAAACTAGATGTTACAGCTGTACAAATAGACAAATGTATGCATGTATGTAGGTTTGTACATACATATACATGTGTGTGCATGCACGCACGCATCCCCAACTACTGTTTTCCCCTTTCTATGTCTTTCTTCTCTAAGCTCTATGCTTCAATGTATCCTGCTTTGACCATCACAAGACATTAAATTAAATGCTAAACATTCTATTTACTGACGATTTGCACTACATTTTATGCCCACTGGCCTTATTACATAAATTATTAATTTAATGTGCAGAAATATGCGTTCTGCTAGGCCTTTGTCTTTCTTAATCTGTGTCACTTACTTACGCAAATTATGAATTACTGTGCCAGCCCGTGACAGATCTGTCTTCACGACCTTGCACATTTAATATGATGTTCAGAATGTCTGAGCTACAGCCACAGATCACACTCATCTCTGTATGGACTTGATTAGAGATTATGTGCACACATCAAGAAAAAAATCTGCAATTTATATAATTTTTTAAAGAAAATTATTTGTCCACATATTGACACATTATGATAAAAACTTTAAATCAGAATTCCAGTGAACAATAAATTGCAGAAAAAGAACAGATATACCTTATTTTCTCACATGTCTAGCTTCACCAGCACAACACAAGCAAGTTTTGAGATATGTATTTGAGTAACATAACTACCCAATTTGGATTAGTACTTACGCAAATAAAATGTATGCAAAGAATAAAACTCATCCCAATAACAGAGCTTGAACTGACATATTAGATCTTTGCATTAACACTTGTTTTCTGCCCACTTCTTTAACAGTGAGCTTGCATGTCCAAGAGAAATACGAATAGTCTTCACCTTCATTCTTCTACAGAACCTTGGAAAAGTTGTTATTATTAATCCATGTTACTCTTCAACTTAGCACATATATAGGCATCTCTGTGTAACAGACATCTAGAATAATTAACTGTAGTCAGTGCAAGGTAGATAAGAAACATGTATGGAGAAATACAATAACATTACGAATGATTATAAATATAAAACCAGTTACATGCTTTGTTCACTGTTGTACAGAGGTTATGTACAATAAATCCTGCACTACGCAGTATTAACACTACTTCCAAGCTGTATCATCACTCACAGCTGGCCATTCGCAGTGTACAGATCTGTCGGTCAAGTGGATATAGCTTCAAGTTCATGGGACACGCCAGCGTCAGGGAGATCCTGTAAACATCAGAGATTATCTCATTACACATACCAACTAAATAATACATTTTTTCCATCCATATCTCTTTGATAAATTTTATTCTCATCGTAAATGTGACTGCGAAATTCCTGGGCTTAAAACGAACACAGAGCTTTTGCAAAATACTAATTTCAATGACTGTACTTACTCTCATCCGCAATTACAATACAAGTATAAAATTTTCTCCACGTTCAGTTCTGCAACACAGACCTTTTTTGCAATAAATTGTAGTGAATATTAAAAGGAAGTTATACAACAAAATACCTAACCATACAAAACCATGGGACAAGAACGCATTCTGTAAAGAAGACACAAGATCTTTGCTGCTACAGCATACTTTTTATTCAATGGAGGAACATATATCATATTAAATGTCGTTTATATTTGTATAGGATAAAAGCACAGTTGAGGAACTGTCATGTGTTTCTATGAAGAAGTGTTTATATAATTTTAACAAGGTTATGGGTAGTTATGTGTAAATTGTAGTTGACTGAAACTGACATCCCATGTCAGGTATTGGAATGAAATGGATCAACAATAAATCAAACACAACTACTCCTATATGTAAATGTATAACATTTTTCTTCCGTCGCCAACTACAAGCGGCTTCTTAATGTACGTAATGACAAATGAGGTAATTTGAGAATGTGAAGTGCCTGCAGGTCTTGCAGACTTTAGAGGAAGAATGTGAACATAAAAGTCAAGAAACGTGTTCACTGCATAACAGTAATTAGCAAGACATGTTTATTGCTTTCGTTTTATTTTGATGACAACCCGAATACTTACACAAGCCATGTACAGACACTCCCCGACTCACGTAGTAGTTGCGTTCCCGCAGGCCCAGTGGGAACGGGAATTGAATGTGCGTGTGGTAACAAAATGTTGGTATATTAAAAGAGCTCTAATTCAAGCCGTACCTCCAACACACTGGAACCAGATGGACCGCGACCTGACCGCCCCGTATCCAGCATTAGCGCAGCGTTTACGGTGCACTGTGTTGCCTGAAGGCGATCACATATTTCGGTTTCCTCTACTAGGTGATAAGACGTGACTACAGCCAGTGCAATGCAGAGCTTCTGCTGCGACGTATTTTGTTGTAGATCGTGGATATGCAGCACAATGTAGTACACAGGATTGTTATTGTGGAAACTTATATAAGGAACACGCAGCGTAAAGACTGTCGTCGAAATCTATACAAGACAGGCAAGGTAAGTGTAACGTAACATTCAGGCGCGTTCGCGTAACCGTTGTTGCCGTGGAAAAGCAATGAGTGTTACACGTTATGAGTGTGTCTGTAACCTTAGTTATGCATCATGCAAAGAGCATGGGCCGTCTTATATTGCCATCTGTAGCCTGTCCGGCTCTATCATATTTTTCAACATTATCTCGTAAACGGTACGATTTTGAAAAAAAAAGTTACTGAACATAAAATGTGTTTTGATTTTCTCTACAACTTTTTTGTGAAACATTTCTCATTCTAAGAAGACCTGAGCGAGATATGATCATAAATGTACATAGGCATTCATGTAAAGCATCCGTTATTCTTGTCAGATTTTAATGAAAGTTCAATTTTTGACAGATTTTAGAAAAATACTCAAATATTAAATATCATGAAAATCCGTCCAGTGAGAGCCAAGTTGTGCTACAAGGACGGACGGACAGACATGACGAAGTGGATAGTCGCTTTCCACAGTTTTGCGAGCGCGTCTAGAAACGTTTTCCAGTGTTTCAGTACCTTTGAAATCAACAGTACGTCGACTGTAAAACACACTTCGAGGAACAGATCCCTTGCTACAAAAGAAGTGACAGCAAACGCGACGTGTTCTTTCGACGCTACTGGAGTTTGAGTGCAAGCAGCTTCACAAAAATCTTAACTTTGCTGACTTCTTCATACACTTCAGCAATGCTTCGGATAACTTGGTAAACGTTAGGATTTCTAGTATTCGCGAGAAGTCTGGCCAGTGTCGGTTTCATCAACTGCTTGTGCAAATCTTCTTTCTATCTGATAGTCTTTAAATCTGGTAGTGAATCCTTGCGCCATAGGATGGAGGACTGGTGTAACGTTGGGATCAAGAAACACGACGTCTGCATTTGAATGAAAGTCGCTGAAATGTGCGGGATGGCCAGATCGGGGATAAGCTGAACACCGAAAGTAATTTCTAGATTACCCACCCCCTCTGCGTGTACATACCACAATTTTCAGTGTATGCAGACAAACAAAACAACGTTTTCCTTGTTCTTGATTTTATTATCATCTTAGGAGATGTTAGGCCCGTATAAGGCGACCGTCATCAGGTAAGGGTACCACAAGTGCACAGGAAAGCAGGTGTTATGCAGAGGCTTCCCGTCTTACAGTAAAATGGAAAATTATTTCCGTAGATTATAGGGTTACAAAAGTGCATAAAGACTGTAAAATTGTAAAATTACGAAATATCCAGTGGTCTATTATTTCCTACATGGAAATAATATGCATTATATGCATTCTACAATTTCTGTGGATGTTTTAAAAAATCACACATGTATACGTAGATAAGAAGGGGTTAACAAGTAACCGACGACCCTCCGGCTTGTAGCGCAGTGCCTCGGGCCCCCCCCCCCCGCGACTGCAGAGAGCAAAAGCTCAGTTTCGCGAAAAAATTTAATCCTGATTCTTCGGTCGCGCACGCCACATGTCATTATACTGGCTGAGCTAATCAGCGCGACACAAGTGTGTTATTTCCACGTTTGGCGTCTGCGAAACCGGTGTGATTCTTACCGAGATAAATGTTCTGAACGACCCCGGCATAATGAATTAATATGGACATTTTTAATCTGGCTGGAACATCAGGAACACTGAAAAGACTCATCTGAGGTTTCCCCACTGTGACTTGTTTAGCCTACATGTAACAAAACAGCTGAACCAGCGGACAGTGCAACTCACCGTATGCTGTACAAAACAGCTGAACCAGCGGACAGTGCAACTCACCGTATGCTGTACAAAACAGAGCCGTCAGGGTGGATACGGATGTACAAGTTTGGCATGGTGATGTTGTGGAAATGTCCTTCCTTCTCATTGGCGAAAAACAAATCAGGCATCCAGACCCTGGCCGCGTCCGTCAGGGTCAGATACTTGATTTTACCTGCACCACAGAACATAACCATCATTCATATCTCTAGCATATCATTTCTACAAATTCTGTCCTGTCAGGTAAGGCAATGAAACGGAGTATGACGTATAAACAGTATAGATCATTTGTCAGTTTGTGGCCAATGGAGTGTTCAAACGGAGAGCTAGAAGCGAGTCACACTTGTACAGCAATAGCTACAGCGAATGGGCGGGCAAAACAAAGCAAACAAACAGCTCCTGCCACCTCACGTGCAGAGAAAAATGCTCGTTCGCCAGCTGCCATATACACACCAGTCAAAAATTAAAGATGACATACGAAGTTTAATAGCTTCTCCACTTATTTTAAGACCATTATATAAAGACGACTTTGGAAGTGGACGTATAATTCCAAGCAGTCTTAACCTTGGAATTAGTTGGGGTGATTGCAAGGTACAAGCATAAAAAATAACATAAGGAAGAAGAAATATGTAGCTGAAGAAAGTGGAAGAGAAAGATAGAAGGAAAAGTAGGCAAAAAGAAATACAAGGAAAGGCAGAAAAAAAGAAGAGAATGAACGTCTGGAAGGAGAAAGTTAAACCAGCACGAAGAAAAACAAAGAAAATACGGTGGATGGAACTGAAGAACGTCGAAGACACAGAAACAGTGCCAACAAGACGACGGGGAAGCCGATACAAATTACCGGGAGCCGGCGCTCCGGAAGGGGACACGGGGCCCGAATATATTGCATATATATTTGCGTTTATCTGTGGTAAAATTCTTTGTCCGTTGTACAGACTAATCCTTTCAGCCGAAGCCAAAGTCTCTCTGCAACTGACAGTCAGTCTTTCAGATTTCGTGTGAAGATACTGAGGCGGTCCACCCATACTGGCTGGCCCGAAAATTTTTGTCTTTGGTCCCGAACCCGCTGTCAGTGGCCAAGCCCAGGAAGAACATGAGTGACACTAACCTCCAGCGTCGTTGAACTTGAGCCGCTCGTCATTCCACTGCTCCCTGAACGTTAGCTGGACGCTGTATTCCTGCAACGAGAGGCACTGTGTACACCTGTTCCTGCCCTGAGTGTGTGACGACGAGCTGCAGCTGACGTGTGGGACCTGAACTGTAGCGCTTGTGCACTGGCTACAAAATGTAACCGTGGCGAAATGGCAATATCCTACCATCGTAGTGCGGGTTTGCAAACCACATGAAAAACCCTTATGCAGATAGCGTTAATTACCTACGTTCCCAGTACAGAGAACTTTACTAGTCCTGTCGCCGTAGGGTAAACAGTATTGCAACATTGAGGGACGAGTTCTTGTTCGCGTCGTAATTTATTTCATGAAGCGTCAGGTAAAGGTAAAATTGTCCATATGCTCAGCAAAGCACCAAGTCATGAAGGTGTATGAAGGAGTGGAAATGTATTTCCAGGAAATCTTTATCTTGGGATATGTGTGTGTGTGTTGTCAGGCTGTTTCTACGGCCCCCTTAGCTCCACGAAAATAACTCCCAGTGTCCAATGGATAGGAGGCCGAGTAAGTCCCACAGAATGTCAGAAAAAATGTGGAGAAAGCAAATGCTCTTGGCACTGCCAGGAATCGAACCCCTGTATGTCAGTCGTCCATCTTGTAGCATGGTCATTATACCGACTGAGCTGTCCCGACTACAATGGTACTTTATGGGCTGAATGTGTTAAATCGTCAAATCACAAGTTAATTCTGAATGATGTACTGGCAACGAACTGACCGTGACTCGACGCTATGCCATAAAGGTTCTGTGGTACCGATGAAAAATCACAAATTGCATAAATTAGAATAGCCGGTTTCTGTATCGACAATCAAACCCAAAACTTCTGAACGGCGAACTGGAGGCGCTATCTGCAGAATTTCACTTCTTACAGATCAACAATTACTTGTACGTCAAAACTAATTATTGAATTAATGGTAAAGGTCTCCCCATAACATGCCACGCAGGCACAGAGGGAGAGCAGATGTATGGCCTCGGCGTTAGGTGGAGGTGGGTGGTCAAGGCTGCGCCTCGCCCCGCCCCAGCACCCATTTGTAAAGGACGCTGGGTGCGCGCCAGGCCCGGTACGGACGGGTGTGTAGACGAGAAAATCACTTGTCCTCACTGGGGTTCTAAGCCCGACCTGACAAACCCACATCGACTGCGACATCCTGGGCCACAATAATTAGATTATTCTTGAATGTTTATCATTCACGACTACGCCAGTGATGTCGGTAGCAGTAATAGCAATTAGTAATCAGTTGTAACGAGTTATTTGCGAGCGGATGTATAGGTCCATCCTTCGTAGTTTCGGCACTTAACAGAGGTGAATGGTTGGCTTAACGATCTGGCACTTACTCAGGCCTTTCTGGGGTCCCAGAGTTGGTCCGAACTTGGTAGTGTAATAAAAAGTGCTACTGTTTGCCAACAGTCCTCCGTCCAGTCGTTCAGCCGTGGCCTACTATTATTCAGAGTAATAATAAAATAATAATAATAATAATGACATTCCTTTATTAAAGCGCCAGCCTATAAGATGCAATAAAATGCGAATACACAAAAAATTAAGAAGTAAACTAAACGGCGAACTTAAAGACCGGCACCAAACAGTTATACCCTTTATCGGCAGTTTAAGGAAGTTTCCTTCTCATTTTCCTACAGTTCGGGTAACGCTACCCTTGAAAATCTTGTGTTGAATATTTTATCAACAATTAATGTGGAAAAATATATAATAATAAATATAATAATAGCATTTATTTCTTCTTTATTTATATGCTGAGTAAACAAATAAGTGAAAAAAGGAAATAATAATTATTTGGAAAATACAGCCCTTTTTCGATTCCAAATTTGGTGAAATTTCTTCAAAGGCTTGCTGCTTTAAACGCTCATATCGACAGATGGCTCCAACACTCTCCCGTGATTTTTTACTGGAATTGAAATACAATGAACGCTGTTCATCTGTCAGTTCAGTTCAGTTCAGTCGAGTTCACTTCAATTCAGTTCAGTCCAGTTCAGTTCAGTTTAGTTCAATCCAGTTCAGTTCAGTCCAGTTCCGTTCTGTTCAGTACGTCAGCACAGCTCGGACTTGTCACACACTTTAGTAATTCACTAATTCTAATAGCCTGACCATGTTGCTAGCACAAACTGGATCACACACACACACACACACACACACACACACACACACACACACACACAGCAATACGCACACCACATGTATACACATACAATCACAGCGCCTGCCGCAGTAGTTCTCAAATCATGATACGCGAGGTTTCGTGGTGGGCTGTATTAACTAACTGGTACCACAAACATTTAGTTTCTTCACCGTTTAATTAAAAATTTCGAATACTTGAGATTCTTATTAACAGAATATGATTAAAGCTGTTAAAGCTCACACAGTAAAACCATAAAAAATATTTAGTGTTTGTGTTGCCAGCCACTGTCTGAGAACTATTCCATACTTGGAAACATCGACGATACGATCAGCAAAATGATTCGGAGCTGTCAGTACAATGATATTTTTACTTCGTATTTTAAAAGAGTAACGCAAAATTATGCGTATACAAAGGTATCCAAGAAACTAGAAAATAGAATATGCAGCTGTTTAGCTTCTTCGTTACGAGCCTGAAAGTTCGACATGATTAATACCAAAGCTCACACCTATACACTGTTATGGAAACTTATTCCTCTAACACGTAACTTTGAAATTATCTTTCCGTCTCATTCTTGGCCCTCCAACAGTTTCACCACCAAAAGTCTGCACAAAAATACTAAACACACACGGAAAGAAACATAGAAGCTCTACTTTTATGTAGTGAATATACCACCAGATTTTATTAAATTTTAAAAAACAATCATAAAATACAATTTGCATGCTTCATAAAATAAGGTAACGTTGTGATTTTTTGATGATGCATATTTTATTTCGATGACTTATTTTAACAAGTAGAAACTTTAAATAATTTTAATGCACTCTACAGCTTTTACGTAGGCCCAGTTAAGTTAAAATCCTCAAAACTTTCTTGGAAATTTATTGATTATAAAGCGGCATTTTTTTCACCAAAGTTTGTCCAAACTACTTTTCATTCCAAAAATACTGAGTCAAATAACACACGACATGCGCGTAGGGACGCATGTCGATCATGTTGTCAACTGTCCGTTATTTTTGTCCGATTTTAACCAAGACTGTAATGCTTTAGTTAAAGTCTTCAGCATAAAACCTCATAAAACCGGTCCAGTCGTTCTCGAGTCTCGAATGGACAGACAGACAGACAGACAGACAGACAGACAGACAGACAGACAGACNTCGAATGGACAGACAGACAGACAGACAGACAGACAGACAGACAGACAGACAGACAGACAGACAGACAGACAGACAGACAGAGGAAGACACATGGCGCAGGCAAGGGGCACACTTTTGCAGTTTCTATTTGGGAATAAGCCAAAAAACACAGCAATATGTATCAGGACACGATGCCATCGCCACGTAACAGCCTGATGGCATAACAGTAACAGTATTAGGAGGATAATAATTATATAATATTAAAAGTGATGGTGACGACGATGATGATAAAGCAACAAGTAAAATATCTTGAAATTTATAAATAAATATGGCACGAAATCCTACGCCACAAGCAGTTTTGTAAATCACATTTTTACAGTAACCTTAAGGCATCAGACGTTTTAAAAATGAATATCGTATAAACTAACTAACTAACTCCATGGAGCAGAGGCCTTCTTGAGAAGCTTACAATTTCTCAGCTAGTCAAGAAATTCGCCGCATTTTATGGAACCCGAAGGTTCATTGCCGCATTCACAAGAGCCCGCCGCCTGTCCCTATCCTGAGCCAGCTCAATCCAGTTCATGCCCCCATCCCACTTCCCGAAGATCCATCTTAATATTATCCTCCCATTTACGCCTGGGTCTCCCAAGTTGTCGCCTTCCCTCGGGTCTCCCCACCAAAATCCGGTATGCACCTCTCTCCTCCCCCATACGTGCCACATGCCCCGCCCATCTCAGTCTTCTCGATTTGATTACCCGAATAATATTTGGTGATGAGTACAGGTCATTAAGTTCCTCGTTATGTAGTCTTCTCCAATCCCCTGTCGCCTCGTCCCTCTTAGGCCCAAATATCCTCCTCAGCACCCTATTCTCGAACACCCTCAGTCTTTGTTCCTCCCTCAGTGTGAGAGACCAAGTTTCCCATCCATACAGAACAACAGGTAAAATTATAGTTCTGTATACCCTAATCTTTGTGTTTTTGGATAGGAAGCTGGAAGACAAAAGATTCTGCACTGAATGATAGCAAGCATTCCCCAACTTCAGTCTGCTCTTAATTTCTTCATGAATGGGCTTTCGATTCGTTAGGGTTGCACCCAAATATTTGAATTCTTCCACCCTTTCAAAGGATTTATAATCTATATTTATGTTGTGACTGTGTCGTGCATTCTGATTTCGAGACATGACCATGTACTTAGTTTTCTCAGCATTTACTTCTAGACCAATCTCCTTACTAGCAATCATTAAATCGTCTGCATTTTTCTTTATACTATGTATGCTTCCGCCCAATATATTAACATCATCAGCATAAACCAGAAGCTGATGTGTACCATTCAATTTCAAGCCCTCCTGGTTTGCCTGAACCCTCCTAATGGCATATTCTAAAGCAAAGTTTAAAAACAATGGCGACAGAGCATCTCCTTGTTTCAAGCCATTCTTAATAGGGAACGTGTCAGGCAGATGTTTGTCTACCCGAAATCTGCTATACATTTCACTTAGGCACATTTTTATTAACCTTACTAGTTTCATGGGGATACCGAACTCAATGAGAATATTATACAAAACCTCCCTCCTAACTGAATCATAGGCTTTCTTGAAGTCTATAAATAGCTGATGTAATGCCTCATTGTATTCCCATTTTTTCTCAAGTATTTGAGGAATGCTGAATATATGATCAGTATTTGACTTGTTACGTCGAAATCCACACTGATGATCCCCAATAATTTCCTCTGCATATGGAGTTAACCTTGCCAAAAGTTTGTTGGATAGAATTTTGTACGTAATTGACAGAAATGATATGCCTCGATAGTTACTACAATCTGTTTTATCACCCTTCTTATAAATAGGCAGAATGACTGACTCATTCCATTCCTCAGGCAATTCCTCCTTATTCCAAATAGAAATAATAAGGTTATGGATTTCAGACCGAATAATCCTACCCCCTGCTTTAATCAATTCTGCTGGAATCTGATCAATACCTGGTGATTTGTGTCTTTTTAGCTTTTCAATAGCCATCTCAACCTCAAAGGCACTGGGCTCAGGCACTAGTGGCTCTGCCATATGTACTTCAGTCTGCCTAGCATCATTAACCCCATGTATATTCAACAGCTGGGAGAAATGATTCCTCCACCTAGCCAAAATACTGTGGGAGTCCGCAACCAGGTCACCCTTGTCATCCTTTATTACGTTAGTTCTAGGCTGGTCCCCCTCTTAATCTCATTGATACCCCTATACAAGTCTCTGATATTCTTGTTCTTACTGTTTGTTTCAAGTTCATTAATTTTAGCTTTCAGATATTCCTTCTTTTTGTTCTTGAAATGTCTACTAGCTTCATATCTTACGTTATGCAGATTATCTCCATTATTTTGGTTTGGATTCTGTAACCACTGAATTTTAACCTGCTTCCTTTTTTCTAAAAATTCTGCACATTCTGCATCGAACCATGGTTTATGTTGCTTCCGTTCGTGTGGACCTAGACTCTCTTGAGCTGAGGTTTTGATATTCTCTTTAATGTTTTCCCAAGCCCTATTTATGTCCTCACTAACATTTATGTTTTCCATAGCTGCAAACCTGTTTGAGATCTTAAGCTGACACTGTTTCCTAACCTCTAGTTCACTTAGCTTCTTGAGATTAAATCTCTCTGCATCAAACTTCTGTGCTGCTTGTTTACTTACTGCCAGTCTTTCCGTAACTTTCGCAACCACCAGATAGTGATCAGTATCACAGTCAGCTCCCCTGAAAGATCGCTCATCGAGTATACTGGAATGCCATCTCCTGTCCATCAATATGTGATCAATCTGATTGTGAGTCTTCCCATCAGGAGAGGTCCAGGTGTATTTATGAATATTTCGGTGCGGAAACATAGTGCTCTTAACAACTAGATTCTTTGATGTGGCAAAGTTTACTACTCTAACACCATTATCGTTACTATCCTGATGTAAACTCTCATTCCCAATAGTCGGTTTGAAAATATCCTCTCTCCCCACTTTTGCATTAAAATCTCTTAACAGAATTTTCATATGGTACTTAGGAAAATAATCAAAACCCCCTTCTAATTCCTCATAGAAACTGTCCTTTGAATCATCACCTTTCTGTTCTGTTGGTGCATGTGCATTCAGAACAATGATGTTACAACGGCGGCCTCTCAGCACTATATATGACATCCAAGCACTAACAAACTCCACTCTCTTGATTGCTGATACTATTCTCTGGTGTACAAAAAACCTGTTCCCAATTGATGATTTTCCTGCCCTTTGCCATAGAAAAAAGTATACTCCCCGGCTCTTACAGTCCCTTCTTTGTCCCACCTAACCTCCTGTACACCCACTAAATCTAACTTATACTTAGCTAATTCCCTGGCCACTGTCATAAGTGACCCTGACTTATACATGCTCCTCACATTCCATGTTCCAAAACTCATATCCTTTTTCCGTAGCTGGGGTCGTACCAAAGAATCGGTCCAGGTCCGAGGCATTGTGTAATGGTTCGTAACATCATAATTTTTTAGGGTGAGGAGTTGTTAGCACCTCGCCCAACCCCCAACTAGAGGACCACCCCGTGTCGGCTGTCCGCGACTGCTTATTCATTGTATTCGCAGCTACCCTCCATACCTGGAGGGCGTTCCTCCATCCGCAACCTGAGGACGAGCCATGCCGTGGTGACAGGGACCCACTTAACACGGGAATGTCATATAAACAGTACTTAAAAATTGAGTTCCTACCTCACAGAAAACAAATGACGTGTTCGATGAAAGGGCGAGCTAATAAATACAGCTTAGAGTAAACAGTGGCTCCTTTTTGCGAGAACTGTACGAAAACACATTGAGTACACAGTGAGTGCATGCTAACAAACACTGCAGGTGGCTTGACTAAGTGTGCACAGGCATGTGCTGTAAGTTATCTTGTGAGCGGTCACTTGGAAGGCCAAAATAAAGACAGAAGTGTACGGAGATAGGCCAAGGGCTGTGATGTTATTGATCGGCTTTTACTGGCTCAGGATCATGTCACTGGCGGTGCTGTTTTCTGGGATGTGACAGCGTGTATTTTGATAGACAGGCTGCTACTGGAAGACAGCGTCTATCTAAAACACCACGTGGCGCCCGTCCTAACGCATAAGGCAGGACATTTTGTTTTCAGTGACGTGAGACTCTCAAATCGCAAAGTTATTACAGAAGCTTACAAATGTAAAGTACGGGGCGGGCAAACAAAGAAAGGAGTATAAATCTCACAGAAGCTGTCACTGTGGTCAGTACGACAAGTATTGACTTATATGGAATGTGACGCCGTGTAGTCTGGTAGATAGCTACCAGCGGTTTTTAGAAGCCTTCTGCCCGTATCAGTTGGTTGGAATAAACCTCTCTACTACAACAAAGGAAGCAGAAAGGCCTTCCGAAACGGCGCTAAAAGTGCACCAATTTACCCGGCACCAGAGCCCAAACGACAGTACTCAAAATGTGAACATTTATTTCATCGTCGGCGTAGGTTTCCAGACTAGCACCAGTCTGAAGGGTTACAATCCACTGTCGCTTCTTAGATATCCCGTGATGTGCCACTTGGAAGGAACTGTCCTAGTTCTGAATCCTGCCGAAACTCTAAAGTCGAACATTTAGAAAGGGACCTGTGCTGAGAATTCACAGTTCGCTCTTCACTTACGATGTGAATGGACCTGCTTTCTGTTTTAGAGCGATAATTATTTCCGGAATTAATTCCTGAACGCTGGAATTTACATCTGGCGCCTCACACATAGTGTTGGTTCTCGGAAATTAGCCATGTCAGTGTGAATAACAGAAAGATGTTACCCGAAACGTCAGATAGATTTCAATAATCTATTGATCGTGAAGAAAGCAAATGTAATATGAAGAGACAGGTTTGCTGTTATGGTCTAGTGGCGACATGGCAGTATTTCCCTTGGATATGGTACATTTGTTTAAAACATTTAAAATACGACGTCTCATTATATTCTATGGGAGCTTCACTCTGAGCTTCTGTACAGTTGCCGCCCTTCCCTTACACCACGAGATAGGCACATCCAGCCCCCAAATGTCGTACTTATAGTAATTCTAATTAGCATATGTGCAGTTGCACTTCAGTGCACTAATTTTCTTAAGTTTCTTGCCACAGTCCCACCTCCAGGCACAGAAGTATCAAATATAATTACAAAACATATAAAGCCGAAATGTTTTCCTGTAACGCACTTCCTGTGGCAACTTTCTTTAAGATAGGCCTATTGTCGGCAGTCATGCGAAGCATGTAAATACTCGTAGTTATATGGCCATACATCACATAAACAGGCTGGGATAGCCTACGCTAAATTGTGTGTTGTCATTAAGACAAACGTATGTTTCCCGACAATTTGGAGGTTAAAGCAATCCCATTACAGGCCTGGACAGGCCCTCAGGGCTCCAGGAGGTTGAGGCTCCCAGATTTCAAGACAATCGGCACATGAAGCTTGTAAGGTTGTCAGCCCTAGGCACCGGCCGACTTTACCTCCAGGAAATATTCCTGGTACTCATTTCCTCTGAGTCGACCCCAGGCCCACAATGCGGCCGGAAGGATTATGTCAATGAAAACTTCCAGTGACACCATCAAGAATCGAACCTGCGACCTGTCGGCTTGTAGCGCAGTGCCTCAACCAACTGCGCCAACACTTCGGAGATGCTTTAAGAAATACCGCAACCAAGATCCGAAATCCAAGACTACGTATCTGTTGAAGTGACAAGTGGATTACCCTGCAATTTGACCAAGAAAACAGTGGATTCTTGACACCTTTATATTTGACCAAAACGATAAAAGCAGTATGCGAATAGGTGGACTAAATCTTGTAAAACATCGACCCTTGTAAAATGTAACGCTGTCACTATGCTTAATTAAACACCACGCCATAAAGGCGTATACGAAAATTGGGTTATAGATCCAGATATTCTTAATATCGTTACTAGAGAGATCTTTAAGATTTGAGGGCTTTATTCCATGGGAAGAGGCCTCTAGTATCTACTGGTGGAAAGGCCAAGTGAGCCTCAGGGCTCTTAAGGACCTGTGAGGACAGAAATCATTCTTCTTTGGTGGATATGTAACACGGATCCCTGCGCTATCCTGACCCTTACCAGTGTATGGTGTTCGGCACTAAACGTCTCAAAAAATAACATTTTTACTTATTACAGCAGGTATATTGCGACCCTCGGACACTCCTTTCAATTTTTTTCCACATATGCACGCACGCACGCACGCACACATACACACATATTTTCTTTTCTAATCACCAGAAACGCGTATACTGTAATTACTTTAAGAACACAAAAGCTGAACATTGAGTGAAGTCAAAAAACAGCAAACGGCTGGCATGCAAAGCAAGAAGAGTGTCACTACTGGTACCTGCAATGCTCCATGACCATTGGGCTGCAGCCTCGGAACAAAACCCGACCCCGTTCAGCGGGGGTTGCGTGGAACTGCGGGCATACAAACTGCATGCAAAAGGTGGAGGGAGGACATGCTAAGGATGGGAGAGTGGAACTGCTGCCTTTTGAAATCTGACGCAGTGAATTTGGTAGATAAGTACAGATGTTTCGGAGGTACGTGCTGCTTTCGCATTCATGGAATTCATCTTAAAATACAGGCTTCGTGCTTAGACTGTAAAAAAGAGGGATCTCCATGTGCGTCTGGAGTCAGTCGAGAAACGGACACAACCAGCAGATGGAAGCAGTCTGTCCGTCCGTCCTTCCCCCTGTATCTGCTCGGCTCCTACCGGACGGATTTCCGTGAAATTTGATATTAGGCACTTTCAAGAAAATCTGTCGACATAATCCTGAATTTAATGGGACAAAACTGTCGGGCACAAGACACGACAAGATAACCTGAGTTCGTTTTGTTGTTGCCGGTGCCGCCAAATCGCTGTAAAAGCGCTCTCTGTGACTGAAATGGTATCAAGCTGCTAGTCCATCCGTCCGTCCGTCTGCCCACATTTATCAGCGCGGGTGCCACTGGACGGAGTTACGTGATATTTGATACTGGGGAATATTATGAAAAATCTGCCGACGAATTCCGAACTTGGTTAAAATTGGGCAGAAATGTCGGGCACCTTACACAGGTATATTTTATTGTCGCCGGCGACAGTAAGCGCTCTCTTCGGGCAAAGTGGCATCATGCTATAAGGGTAGCCAGGGAATAAACAGTATGCGAACGCGCCACGATGTTGCGTTGTATATATACTTAGAACAGTTGGAAAACCTAGTTATGGATGACAGGATGATATTAAAATGTACGAGGGTTGCTCAGAAAGTAATGCCCCACATTTTTTTCTCATTCCAGAATGAAGATAGCAAGGTGAAAATTGAGAGGTAGCAACACTGATGTTTATTGCACACATATGTGTAATTACACGATCGCCCGACAGATAGCGCCGCTGTAGTAGTCTGTGAAAATGGCGTCTGTGTGTGACACACGTTACAAACAACGAGCTGTAATTGAATTCTTAGTGGCGGAGAGAGAAAGTGTAGGGAACGCCCGCCCTCCCACAAGTCTACGAACCCAGGAGGCAATCGCCAAATTTGGTTGGACTGTGCTCCCCCATCCTCCCTATAGTCCTGATCTGGCGCCGTCAGATTTTCATCTTTTTGGGCGACTCAAGGATGCACTGCGTGGGACAAGGTTTGAAGATGACGAGAGCGTGATTCGTGCAGTGAGGACATGGCTACGTGAACAGGAAACGAGCTGGTACAGGGAAGGAATGCATGCCCTTGTTTCGCGCTGGCGTAAGGCTGTAGACGTAGATGGAGATTATGTGGAAAAAGTAACATGTGTAAAGGAAACATCCAGTTATACTGTGCGTGAATTTCATACATTCTGAATAAATAGTTTCCGAGAAAAAAACGTGGGCATTACTTTCTGGGCAACCCTCGTATATGAGGTGGTAGGGTTTTGACTAGATGCATGTGGGTCAACATAGGGACCAGTGTATGGGGGCAGCGAGCACAGTGATAAACATGTGGGGTTCCTGAAATGCAGGTAAGTTTCTAACCAGCTGAGCTACAACTGATTTCTTAAGAAGGATTCTAATGCGTGGACTTAATTATGACGGGTGTCAGCAGCTCAGACGAAGTCTCAGGTAGCACCGAACTGAAGGATAATTGTGAGTTATGGCTTGACAAGGACTTAGAGAAAAGTGGCAACGTCGTAAGTTGACGTACCATCCAGGCATTTGTCTAGGGAACTGAGGAAAATTACGGAACATTTCAGCTATGGTAGCCGGTTTAGGGCAGACATTTGAACCCGAGGCCTTCCAGTGTGCAGCATGTAGTGCTGCGTATTACCGTGCATTTCTAGTTTATAAGCATCAATAGTTAACCAAAAAATTCACTTCTCATTTGGGCAAAATGTCCCTAAAGTTACCACCTACACGTTTCGGCTCACGACAATTAGCAAGGAGTACAAATAGTAATGGCCCTGGGTGCACCGAAACATGGAGGCTGTGACATTTAGGAATTGTTATTATTATTATTATTATTATTATTATTATTATTATTTCTTACTGCAATTGGGTTTTCACCCGGTGGCAGCAGTCTCACAAAAGTACAGACACCACAATAAAATAACACATACATAAACGGAACAGCACAAATTGCAGTACACGTATTGGCAGTTCACCTACACAATACAATGTGCCTACACTAATAAAATATACCTACATAAGTACAATGTACCCAATAAATTACAATATACCCACAGTAATAAATATACCTATACAAGTACAATATACCCATACAATTATAATACACCTACACTAATACAATATACCTGTAAAAGTACAACATACCTATACAATTATAATATACCTACACTAATACAATATACCTGCACAAGTACAATATACCTACACATTACAAAATACTTACACAAATACAATATACCCATAAAATACAATATACCTACACAAATACAATCTACCCATACAAATACAATATACCCACACAATATAACATACCTACACAAATACAATATACCCACACAAATACAATATACCCACACATTAAAAAATACTTACACAAATACGATATACCCATAAAATACAATATAACTACACAAATACAATCTAAACATACAAATACAATATACCCACACAAATACAATATAGTACACAAATACAGTACAATACTATATACCCATACAAATAAAACGTAATATTCCCACACAAATACAATATACCTACACAAATACAACATGCGTGCACAAATACAATACAATACTATATACCCATACAGATACAACGTAATATTTCCACACAAATACAATATACCTACACAACAATATACCCTCACAATTACGATATACCTACAAACAAAATTGTATTTTTTGTTTAGCTATTGATGTTTGTGTAAGTTAACTCTTGTATCTTTACACTGAGCTTTCGTTACACCCAAAGAACAGAAGTGAAACACGCAACACTGCTCCAAGCTTTCATTACACCCAAGGAACAGAAGCGAAACAAGCAACCCCGCTCCATGGTTATGTAAACAAGATTAACACAAGAAACGTTAAGAGCAGACTGCCTGCCCAGTTCAGCTGGGATCACGTATCTGTGCTCGCAACTTGCTACGTTTTAAGTTACAGGCCTTGCGATGGGCTGATGGCACGTCCAAGAAGTCTCATACAATTAACCACGACCCCCAAAGAAGTATCTAAGGACTGCTTTAGGATCGCTTTTGAACACAAACACGACACGGTTTCTGATCGCTACGGGTTTGACAAGGCGTCGGGTTCGCTACTTGCTAATCCAGCTCTGTAAGGCGTGTCATTCAGCATATATCAGCGCCACACAGTATATTCTGCGCTCCATCTAGTTTGTTAAATAGAAAGACTTTTGGCTAAAAGGCACTTTTATGTGGGCACTGCTGTAAGCTGTTGCTCAGAAATGATTGCATTACTGTAGCTCAGTGTACGGCGTGACTCTGACGGTTAGGGTAGATTCTTCCGTTGCAGTTCATGTTTCATACTTACTGCTGTAGCGCGTATTGGAAAGGGAGCCTCTCCTGACTACAAGAAACATTTTACCTTGATTTTTGTAACAGCCCTAGTAGCTTCAGTAAGGTTGCGGTGACATTCGAGAGTTATAATAAACATGTTTCATATTTCATTTTAAGTTTTGGTAATATTTTCGGTTCCCACAAAGAGGAACAACAACATGCAGGACGGAAATTAACTTGGCCGCATGGAAAACATGTGGTAGTCGCGGACACCATTGCTTTCAGTCTCAGCAGCACGTGAATTTGAAGCTATATTTGAAGCTTCATAGAGGTAAAAGTGCCAGTGAGGCTCAGTGACAAACATTATAATGACAAAAGCAGCAATTTAACGGGAAAGTGGGAGAAATTGGATGTTTAGACGGAAGTAAGGAGATGCTGTCTGACCTGTGTGTTACAGCAAATCAGCTGGCCTACCAGTCAAATGGAAAATACTTTCCCGCGTACGCAACACGAGAACCGTTTATGTTCTTATCATATCATGACTACTGCAATTTACATAATTGTCGGAAAGAGATGTCTAATAAACGGGAAGTCGGAAGGGACTTGGCGGTTTAAAGTTGCAAATGTGATGAAATGTTGGTGTAGACTTGCGCATCAGAAGCTACACTGAGGACCAACAACACAAACAATCAGACAACATACATGAACGGCAATGTTATCCAGTCACAGAGGGACTGACATTCAAATAGTGAGACAGGTGACAGTCAAAGTGAGCACGGCATGGGGCCAGGAAACATCAACAACACATTGCATTCACACACAATTTGGACTGACCAAATCATTGCGATACGTTTAATATTTCCACTTAACATGGTTCCAATGTTCGTACTCCATAAAGCACGGATTCAGAGATTTCAATTAACAAGGCGGGAGGAAAGATAAAATTACGAACATGCCATCTGGAAGAAATCTCTGAATTTTTTCAGGTTTGTAGCTGCCTTGAAATCACCTGTCCCCAGGACTGCAGGCACACAAACCTTCCTCAAAATCCACCAAGAAATATAAGTCACCAAAATTCAGTCTGTCTCACTTAAACCTTCACATGGCCTTGCTATTGCAGCATTAATTTATGGCCTCAATATGAAGTGCTTTTGTTAGATATTAGTACAGTTCAATAGAGCAATTATGATTCCAATGAATATAATCTTCGCAAAAAGAATTGGAAAATAAAATGGTCGGTCAGAACGTCATTTTACAAGGCTTACTGGAAGTGATATTGACAGTACGAAATGTGTTGACAAGAAGGGACTACTGTCAAAATGCGAAATAACACCCTCGTTCCGGACGATTCCATGTGAAATGGCAGAGAAAACCCCCAGAACCCTTACATTTTAATTCTTTATTTTTGTATACTCTTTGCGCATCTGAAGAAAACAGTTGTCGTGAAGTCTGAGCCCTCAACGTCGATTAATTTTCTAAATATCAAGTGCCGAATTGGTCAAATTCACGCCTTCCGCGATTTTTTAAGATACATCGTCTTCCGAGTTTTTATCTTACGGAGATAACGGGAGCTTATTTTAAACCTAACGTTACGTGCCGTATAACAATACGCAACATATTTAAGTTACTTCATATCTAAGTAGCGATAATTACCTTTATGCGTTTGTTTTTTATTTTCGTCTTCCTTCACAAATTCTACATCATGGAAAAAATAACACAACATTCTCCGTTTTCTAACACACAAAACGCTTTTAAGAATATTGTGGGCTGAAGTGTATGAGGTGTCAGAAGACAACGCAGTTCTACGCGCTGCGATGTGGTAATGTGGGCAGCACTGCGCAACGCTAGTCAACATATCCCGAATAGTGTCTGTCACATACTTATATATCTATGATATACCTAAGGTTGGAAGAGTGTAAAACGGTAAGTAACAGACAGCAAGGCAATATGAGAATAGCTCAATAGGAAAAGGAGAAAGAAATATAATTGCAGCGTACCGTTACCTCACGACTGGCTCCTTTCTCATGGGCAAATGCACAGCAAAATCTCCGAATCACAAGAAAATACTTTCTTTTGAAGTTTCCTCTTCGACCCAGTAATGACACATGTGCTGAGACAGTTACTGGCATCAGGCTTACGCGATTGGACGCGTGTTGCAGAGCCTTTTGTGTTCTAGATTGATAAATACATTAGCTTCGTCATGTCTGTCTGTCTGTCCGTCTGTCCGCATGCAACAACTCGGCTCCCACTTGGTGGAGTTTCATGAAACTTGATAGTTTAGGATTTATATAAAATGTGTGGAGAAAATTTGAAGTTTCCTTAAAATCAGACAAGAATAGCGGGTGCATTACATTAACACGTATGGATATTTACGAAATTATCTCGCTAAATTAGTGTTAAAATGAAATATTTCATGAAAAATTTCTATATAAAATCAAAACATTTTATGTTCATTGCCTTTTTTCCGAAAATCATGCCGTTTATGAGATAATGGGGAGAATTATGGAAGATCTAGACGGGCCACTGATGACAATAAAATACGGCGCATGCGCTTTGCATAATGGATAATTAGACTACAGACAAACACTCGGAATATGCAATACATATTGTTTTTGTATGGCAAAAATGGTTAAGCGAACGCGCCTCAATGCGTACATTCCCCGTCTTGTTCAAGTCCTATGTCGTTGGACGCAAAGCACGCGTGTCCACGTACAAAGGCCCGTGCAGGGACACACACGATTCTAGCAATACCATGACGATCTCTGTCGCTAATGCTTCTGTCCGTGTTATGTGATGGTCTTGCACTTCCAGGTTATGACTTTCGTATTCTGGTGACACATAAACACACAGACGATATGTGTACCGGCTGTAACACAATGCACATGTCGCCATATTTAGAGAAATGTCCTTTGTTTGTACCAGTGGACAAAGAGAAATTTATATCCAGTTTTCTTTGCGTATTCAACCACAGATGATCAAGCAGCGAAACACAAAGTGTGGAACCATGCACACGATCGCGCGCGCACCGTGCTTGGAAGAGCCTCAGCACATGCTTTTGTTGTTGCATCGAGGAGAAGACTTCATATAAAAGTCCTTTCTTCTGCTTCGGAATTTCGGTAGGAATTCATGTGGAATATATATATATGTATACAGTATTTTAATTTTGTACAATTATAATATTTATATTTTGCTTTTACTTCTGCTGCGCTCTTTTCAGAATAATTTTTTCTTCTTTTTACTATTTTTCACTTTTTTAATATCAGATATACTATAAAAATGCGTTTATGTAACCGACGCCACCAGCTGATGAGGAATTTTCCGGGCACATCTATTGTTATGGCGTGGAACTGCCCACATAGCAACCTCGTCACCCCTCTCCCTTCTAAAAGGTACTGTGTAGGGCAGAAAAAGGAAGACTGCAATTATTGCATTCCATTGTGTCGAATTTAATAGCAAATTCCTCTACTTATATGTGAAGAAACTTAAACATATTTACCTTTCAAACGACCTCCCCTCCCGTTCTTTATTTTAAACCTTTCCGGAGAAATTTTGTTCCGCGAAACTTTCTTTCTTCAGATCCCCAGCCAGCAGCTACACAAAATCCAAAAATAAACGTACATTTTCCCTTTTCCACTTATTTTTATATGTATGTTATTTTGATATGACGTGAAAGTGCTCATCCAGAAAAGTCCGCGGCTACTCCTTGCCACCCTAATGTAGTGTTATTGCTTCTCCCTCTCTGGCGTGACAGGTACGTTTCACGTGTTAGTACGAGAACTTCTTAATTTTGATATAGCAAAACCAATAAACTACACTTTTAAAAAAAATTTAATTATGATCTGACACGTTTCGGATTAACCGTCATCCTCAGGGAACACAGTAATATAGCAGGAATATTTAAAGACCTCTGTATATAAAAATAAATAAAATATAACATGGCGATGCGGTTGCGAACAAGAAAACCGCTGAAGTTAACACACACAAACAAATATCTAAACCGATTAAGATATACATTGCCCTACTATATTTAATGCTTTGTGTTGCACTTCACAGGTTTAATTGTTCAAAGTCATATGCATAGTTATATTTTACTTGTTTTTTTAACACTGAACGGTCTTCTAATTTCCCTTCAGTATTAATGCGAGTCCCGAGGATGATGGTAAAGCCGAAACATGTCGTATGGTACGTAAAAGCCTATGAAAATTGTATATTCTTCGTTTTACTATCTGATTACACTGGTTTACACGGTAGCAATGTCTTATAAAACTTCTTAGTTTTGTCGTAAGTACATTACATTACTATTTAAACAAAACCCGTATTCGGCTCATGAAATGTTGTGTTATGTACTTTTAAGACTCAGTACGCATGTTTTTCACATGCACTTTGTGATGGCCCCTCGTATTTATCAGTGACCAACATAGGCTGAGCAAGTAATTATTACTGGGTTTAGTTGGTAGCACTGGAGAAGCAAACTTGTCAGTGTGAAGCTACCAACAAAGGTGCTGTTTAGATAGCTTTACGGCATGTGAAGGGTTAAGATCGGTTCCTGTCTGGCGGAAGGACAGACAACAGAGCGAGTTGTGAACCGCCCGAGAACCAACATTGGAAAGCAAGAGTAAGTCCACAGAACACAAGACACCAAGCGGTGTAATATATACAGTAACACACAATTCGATCAGAATGGCTGTTAGTCAGTTATCGAAACGGATGACGTCACCAGACTCACCATTTTATAATCGTCTATTTTGCTGATTGATCGTAGATAGATGTTCACACTGACCGAAGTTGCTGCGCTCACTGATGGAAAACAACAGAAAAGAATTATGCATTAATTTTATATTGAAATGAGTGTCAACATAAGCAGTTTATTTTGATCTGGAACTGCGTCAATCAGCAACACCACGCATGCGCCCAGCACCAGCCACTCTAATGCGACAGAAAATATGGATCTACCTGCTTTTATGCAGATGTCCTCTTGGGTAGCGCCGGACGGGGCGAGTCACACTATGTACCGTGACAGACTTGTTGGACCAAATAAAACCAGGACCTGGTGCATGTACCACAAGTCACGCTGATGCCACCTTCACCCTTGGCACCCAAAGTACAGGAGGTGACAGGTCACGGACCTTATGCACTACGTGTCTGGCTGCAGAATCCGAGAGATTAACACCACTGACACCGACGCCACTATTTGACACGTTCCGGAGCCAGTTCTATCCACCCCCTTTCCTCACAGTCTAGTCTAGTTTCATCCAATCCATCTTACTAATTACCTAACTCTGTGTTAGCACGAAAGTTTTATCGCCGCTAAACCAAAGACATCTCACCGGACAACAGGTTAAGCCAGCTGCATCCAAGTCCCATCTGCACAACTCGAAACCAAAGTCATGTCCTTCTATACACTTCTTTGACTCATAAGTAGTTTCCTTATAAATAATTTCCTTGTCTGAAATCTGACCACATTTCCTGTCTGTTAACCCAACTACGTGTCCGGCCCGTTACAGTTTTGTGTATTTCAGCACCCTCACATTCCTAGGTGAATATACACGAAGAATTACCTCGTTGCATAAAAAGGACTATCCCAAATTGCTATTTACTCTTTGTGCATCCGTGGTACTTTCAAATATCTGTGGCTACTTTACAGGCAAGATCCGATGAGGCTAATGTGTGAGTAAGAGCAGTAAGGACTGCAGTGGTTATCAGCGTGCCATAATTTGTGAATTTGGTGTCGTTACAAGGACAAAGGCAGCCGGGATGTAAATCTGACCTCTTACTTCTGTCCGGCGCCGACATCAGTAATGCGGGCAGGTTTACATCTCTGTTTCATTGCAGGTTCATGGCTTGTGGTGCTCTGCGCTGGACCTGCAGTGTTGATTGGATCCATCTTGTCCATGCGTACCTTCAGTCTGGTGCTTCTTGCGTAAAACGGATGGACAGGACACCCCGAAGAAAGTGCGCCTAAAGGGAGCTAATTCAAAATGCAGTAACAGTGTTCCACTAATGAAAATAATTGTAGAAAGGAGAAATAAAGCGACGTGGCAACTAGAATAGTATATGAAGCAACATGAAGTGTGTGTGACGCTGCATTTCCAAATCATTAAGAATTGCACCTATATGTGATAAAACCCGGGCCTGCACGCGTGATGTGTTCACGTGTGATGGTCTGATTTAGCTCTTTTAAATGTTCTGTAGACAGGCAGAATTTACTTCTAGTTAAATCAATTACACGAACAGGATATTTGTAAGAGCATTTATTTTAAAATCGGTGGGACTAACAAGAACTACAAATTAGTAACTGAAGGAAGTATTCAGATATTTCTATACACAATTGAAGGAAGTACTCAGACATTTCTATACATAATTTCACCTAGTGCACTTTTCCATTGTGTTAAATTTGCCAGTTCTCACCTCAATGTTTGGCACCTGCCTCATATTCGTCAATCATATGCAAAGTAACGAGGAAATTACCAGTCAAAAATGACAGAAAATCATCCATTTCTGCGTTTATTTTATTCCTTTCTTATATCTACCTCCTTTCCTCCCCTCTCCGTTATGACTTTCCTATTCCTTGCCCATCCATTCGCCATTCTCAGTCCATTCCCTTATCCTCCTTTACGCTGAAACACTACCCCACTTAGGTTCTTTCCATTTCGTACCTTATACCTAATCTCCTTCCTCCCATATCCCATTCCCATCCCTGTTATTTGTCCGTTCGTTTGTCATTCCTCACCCCGTGACCGAGCAGCGCTCTGTAGAGTTCTGTCTGAGGGCCAGCATTTCTACCATGGTTCTCCACCGCGCGACCCACGGCCACATTTGTAAATTATACACACACTATACAAATTACACAGCAGTACAACTGTCTTCAGTTAGAAAGAGTCCACGCCGCACATCCACATGACATGTCTTAGCTTTGTGGTGTTTTATTTTTCAGTTGCAATTCAGTCACCTTTAGCGGCAGTAGTTCTGTTTGTGAGAATGGAGTTTCTAGTCAGTTTATTTTGCAGTGTTAGTTAATTTCAGTTAATACGGTATAACTCCAATTATCCGGACTCCGTTCATCCGGATCGCCAGTAATCCAGATCCGTTTGGCCCTTCTGGTAACTTTGTCCAGAATTCTGCAAAACTAATTTGCCTTGAAAGTATCGGTTATGGGATTGAGTACAGTACTGTAAAGTGTTATGGCTGCCTAGAACTTCAAATCAGGCACGGTCAAAAGGTTTAAACGCAGGTACATACTGTAAATAGTAACACCCGAAGGGGTTCCCATATTAGACGAGGAATTCCCAGTTGTCAAGTACATTTAAAGAATTACGTATTAAGGTTTTATTTGTACGAAAATAAATATGTAGCCTAAAAATAGCCGTTTGTAGAAATTTTTTTCCACTTTAAACTGCCATGTAGCCTATTTTCAAAGAAAAATCCAATTATCCGGATTCTCTGCATATCCGGACGGCTCGCGTTCCCAATTATTCCGGATAAATAAAGTTACAGTGTAATATTACTATTTATTTAAGTGCTTAATGTGGCTTCCGAGTCTTTTAGACGAATGTAGGACATTTCAACAGCGGTGGACGAAGGTACACGTTTGCACTAACATGACGCAAAAGCCAACTTGTTTTACGTGCAAAAAGCGGTTTCAGTTCTTAAGGAATGTAATATTACGACCCTGAATGTACGTCTCGATTTAACAAATTTGACGGCCAATTTTCGTGAAGAGAAGCTGTCAGAACTGAGAAGTAATTCTTCTGGACAGCAGTTATGTAATGGCTGAAATCATCGCCACAAAATTAAAATATTTTTGTAGGCGAATTTGTGAAAGAATATTTTAACCATGTTGCTAATATAATATCTGGGGAAAGAAGCCCAATTTGCTAAAATAAGCTTATCACGAAACAAAATTGCCTGCGGCATTAATGAATTAGCCACAAGGGTAGAGGACACTTTAAAATCTGAAGCCAGAATTTCAAGAAGTGTTCAATGCAGCTTGATGAAAGTACAGATGTTAGCGACACTGCCCTCTTAGAGATCTTTGTACGTACAGTGGATAGAGATTCTAGTATTGCTGAAGAAATTCATGCCGTAGTCTCTTTCAAAGGCACCACAATAGCCAGTGATTTATTGAAGAGCGAATTTGCAACCTTCAGCTAACTCGGCCTGACTCTGACAAATCTGTCAGGTGTAACAGGTGTCAGGTGCAGTGGTAGGCAGAGGAAAGGCGTTCATCAAGTTAATGCAAAAGAGAAAAGGAAAACTGGAAATTAACTCTGTTACGCAGTGTCATTGTTTAGTCAACAAGAAGAAAGTTTGTACGAAGTCCTGAAGGCCGCAAGTCTCATAGCTGTCGTTGTTAAGCTGGGAAACTTTGTCCGTTCCGAAGGCCTGAACTGAAGGGAACTGCAAGATTTTTAACACAACTTGGAGACACAACTTAAAAATTCGCTTTTTTACTCCGAAGTCCGATGGAGGACGGTGGGAAAATGCTGAAACGAGTGTTTGTTCTTAAACAGGAAACACAAATATTTATGGAAGGGAAAGGAAAACCAGTTGCCGAATTGTATAATGATGAAAGGGTATGTGAATTTGCTGTCGTCATGGGTACATCTACCCACCTGAATTAATTAAACACAAGTCTTTAAGCAAAGACAAGTCAATTAATTATATGTTAGTTCATATGAAGGCCTCCGAGATAAAATTACGTGTCTGGAAATCACAGTTGAAACAAAGGAATTTCGCATATTTTCCAGCTCTCAAAACTGCATCATAATTACACGGGAACTGAAGCAGCATTTCGACACCAAGTTCCAAGACTTCTAGAAGAATGGCTTTACTTTATGCCTTTCTAGCAGACTTCGTCCTTCATTCCTGACAGTGGGAGTCTTGTGTATAAGAAGCAGTGTCAAATCTCATTGCTACGTTCCACAGTGCTGTTACTCCATCTTGTCGCAGTTATGTTTTCATTTTTAATTCTGCACTCACACAAACTCTACTGTTATTCACACACTCCACTGTTACGGACCTCATACCGTGCCGTCTCGTTCTATACTGCCAATCTCATTTTGCCTGGCGTACTCAATTTCTCACTTCCCAATACAACAATGCTACCAGCACAACACAAACACAAGAAAACAGTTCGAAAGTGTTGTCCGTAGCGCTCGCATTGATATCTGGGTGTTGGAGGTAAAACAATGTTTCTGGGTTTAGGATAAGGGACTTTAATCTGGACAGTAACATATTCTCTGAATAGAGCAGTACATATAATATGATAATACATGTATAACAAAACTGCATCAGTTTTTGTCTACACGCCCCTTGCGACACGATATATAAAGGGAAGACACAAGAACTGTGTCACAACTCAACTTTGATAATTACAGTGCAACCTCCTTGTAACGACATCGGTTTATACGACACATCGTCTGTTACGTCAGATATTCTGTGGTACCACTTAATACCTCACTGTTAATCGTAAAATTATACCCCTCGGCTATAACGACACTCGTTTATAGTGACACGAAATATTCAGTGCCCTTCTTGGCGTTATAACCGGGTTCGACTGTATTTAATGTTTAATTTCATTAAGTGTTTCGGCTTTATGTGGCCATAACCAGGTACTTGTGTTTATAAAAACATTGGCACAAATACTACAAGACAAATACAATAACACAAATAAAACTGAGGTCTCGTTCTTTTACAAAAGTGCGTGAAGCTTAAAATTGTTTTTAGTGTTTTTAATTTAATTTCTTGCCGACACATGGGATAATCTGCTCTCAAAATGTGTAAACAATTGTGTTAAAATTGCTACTCCCTAGAAACGAAACATTTTGATGTTTTATCCTGCACTGTGTAGGGGTAAAAAACTTTTCAACTTCCGCTGGCTATGTCGAATAATATGCTGGGGGGTTTCAATTAGCGAAAAATGTTATTTCCCGAAGGTTCCTTGAGTCATGCTTACGACAGAATTTTTCCTTATGAATATCAAATTGATTTTAGGAGGGTAATATTATACAGATATAAAATGCTCCTGCACCGTGCTCAGTATCTGATTTTAAATAAGTGTCGAAGTTGAGTTTTGATTGATGCTTCTTGCACTTCCCTGTTATAAAATCCCGTAATATGTGTATTTTTCAATTTAAGAGGTAGGTACACCACTTATAGTAATTTCTATACGTGCTACCCGCAAACCAGCTCACAATAACGGTTGTGGCCGTGTGCGGAAAAAAGGGAGGCCCATCACATATATGCATGTAGGCGTTCCGTACGTCACGCGCAGGCAGGCCTATGTTCAGGTCATATCGCCTTGTGTCAGGCCGCAATATTTCTACGGCACCACCTTCAAACCGAGAACTCAAAAATTCGCTTAGCCGCCATATTGGTATTAATGAGTAAAGAACTGTTCCAAGCACCGGAGTAGGCTGTATTCTAATGCCATGATTTTCATACCACATACTTGGAAAATCCTTAATTTATTCAAGAGCAGTTCGGCAAGTGTGGTAAACGGATCTTATGTATCTATACATTCGAGTAACTCTGCATTACGAAATAAAAACAAGATGAGCAGTGTACGTAGAACGCAACATAATTTTTGCGCATTCGCGTAATTATTGTGGCAATGGAAAAGCAGCAGTGCTTTCTGTGTGTACTGTTGAACTAGAGGTCACGTTCAACAATATAAAGAACTGAGTGCTGTATAAAAATACTTTTATGGTCAATTTATGTCGCCGACAAAAATGAAAGGTACTAAGCGCTTCAAGTGAATTGCCCGATTTCGACCAAATATGGGGTCTCTTGGCACATTTTCATGAAAGTTTCCAATATCAAATTTCACGGAACTCCGCCGATACATGCGGACGGACATGCCGAGGACAATAGCCGCTTTTCGCGTCGTTGTGAACGGGCCTGAAATGTAGGCTGGAAAGCGAATGTGTAACTGCAGGCCGACAGGACTTTTAGTAGCGGGGCTGATCAACGAATTTGTCTGTCCCAAACGCGGCTAGTCTTTGGCTGTCCGATATCCAGTGCGGCCTAGCTACCACAACGCTATATTTTCCTTTAGATATAAATATCACCATATTCTGGTTAATGGATTAGCATATTTTGACGTGAGTCATTTCAAATTACGCTACCATAGTATTTACAATACCTTCACTTCAAAATAAGCCCTTTTGTCTTTAATTTTTACATCTGTGGATAATACATATCGACGATACAAAAAAGACAGGTCAAATTCACGCTCCAGTCGCTGTACCCGGCAGGAGGTTGGGTGGACGTGGAAGTGAAGACGGAAGTCGTTTACCTGTGGTTCAGCCTGTAGGCAGTCACTGTATAATGATTAAATGACTCCGGTTCACCGCACTTCTCACGCAACGAAGGAGATATATCCCTCTGAAGCAGTTTCGTCATGTCTGTTTCCTGAATTCTGCCATTTGTGTGCTGAAACGGTCGCAGAACTCATTAATCACACGGCGCACGCGAAGGCCAACTGCACGAAAAAGCAACATTCTGTTTCAGAGACACGCATCACAGTTATTCATACGAGACTTACTCAGTGGTACCTTGCGGCACGCAACTTTGTTACATCCGGTCAGCGCTCCATGCGGCCAGTCCGGATATATTTCCTCGCCAAACGTAAATGTAGGTCCGTGATACAGTTAGTCAGTCAGTCAGTCAGTCAGTCAGTCAGTCAGTCAGTCTGAACAGTGTACTGTCGGACGGCAGGTGAGTGGGTCTGGACCGTGCAACTACCGGACTGGCACTGAACCTTTCTCATGCCAAAGGCTGCAAACTCTACATAAATTTCCAAACACACTTTCAGGTTTATTACATTTACTGCACAAACATTTGTTTCCTTATGTCTATTTCCACTTTTTAAATTATCACTACTTTGTTTTCCCCTTATTCTTCACCGAAATCCCGCTTTCGCTACGCTCTTTTAATTTCTCTGACTTTGTCGTTCTTCCTAACCCAGGCTTCACCTTCAAATGAAAGTGTAGGGAATGTCGAATTTGTCCGTTTTCTTATTTGTTTTTACGTTCTGTGTACTGCCGCATATTTCATAATAGACATAGCAAAAAAAGAGATGTCAGCCCAAAAACTTTCAAGTGAAAACTGAGATATAGACACAATTGAATTTAGTTAGAATTTCTTGTGAAATATCGGTTGCCCATGGCGGTGACGGTGATGCTGTGGGTTGTTACACTGCGCCGCTTGGTAGGCGGGTACCCAGGTTACGGAGGAACCGACTGCCTTCATTTTGTGCTAGATATTGGAGTTAGATAATGGGAACGGTGATTCACCTGATAGCAAATTTTGTGCAGTATTTCTGTGCATTCAGGATCACAATTCTAGTCACAACAAAACAGACATTACAGTTGCCGCCCAGTGAGTAGCCTGTTACACAAACGAACTAATGTTCTGTGAATGTTAATTCGGTGTAAACATTCAGGAGACAGATTTCTGTACTTGTCCCAAAACACATGTGAATGCTGTAGCCATTCAAACAACACGTGGCCACGAAAGGCGGTAATCAGATTCACTCCAAGTTTCAAGTCCCTGGTTTATGTAGATGTGGGGCAGGGCGAATCGACGACACACATTGTGCTATTTCAATCAAAATTTGCGAAAATAATTCATTTCATTTTATGTGATCGAAATAAACGCTATCGGTATTTGAGATACTTCTTAAAAAGGTGTTGACGCGCACAACTGCTGGTCCATCTGATGTGGAAGAAAGGGTTGGTTAGTGGTAATCACACGTGTTCAGTGGCAAGGGTTACCGAGGATTGGTCTGCACGTGCACACGTACGTATATATGTGCGCCGGGCCATCATCATCACGCAGTTTTCCCGCGACCCTCCCCCCCCCCTTCTCTTTGGGAATTGAACCTAATGTAGACGTAAATGTTGACTGAAATATTTCCCACAGTGCCACATTTTTGTTGGCTTATAATGCCATTTACATAAATGCACAGGGAGGGAAGTAAAGAAATTTTTCTGTAAAAAAATTACAGACCATTTCCTTCAAAATGTACATGACGCAACCCGCCAAACTGTCTGCTACGTGCACTGACCTTTCTAGTTTTCTCTATATTGCGGAAGGGTACACAGAAAACACTCATCATAGATATCACGTGTGATTAAGGGCTTACTTTAAATTTCCAGTTTTGTAACTGAATCAGTATCTGCTGAACGCGTGTCTTGAACACAGCTTAGGTGAATCCAGTCTTATACACTGAACGGATCGGGTGTCAGTATGCGCCTGTCAATTCAGCTCAGATTTTAGTACAGCAAAATTTCTCATGAGCCGACCAGAATGGCTAAATGCAAGATCTGTATTTTGTCACGGATATTCCAGATATCCCATCAAGTCCACGGCTGTCCCTGCTGAAGGCACCATCGCAGCCTATAGAAAATCGGACAGTTCCACATGTGACATCGTCCAGTACTGTCTGTGGGGCAATTTGATGAAGATCTAAAACTCATCGGATTCCTTTTGTAGGATGTACCGTTTAAATCAACAAAGACTGGAAATCTTTGTACAATATGAACTACTTAATGAACCTGAAGGACAGCCTGCTTCAAACACAGTTTTGCAAGCAAGAGCTGCTAGTATTCATGCTCCCATGCACTGCTGGCGATATGCACAGCCGTCTGCAAGGGTCATATCAGAACAAAAATTGCAACACAAAGTCCACAAGACAACTAATAAGAAAACTGTACGAATGTTGGCAATTTGAATACAGCATCTTCCATCTGAAGGCTAACATGGCCACCATGCTAGTGGGGGGACATTGATAAGCAATGGTGTGTTTACACGGTCGCGCAGTCACGTGAAAGTGAGTTACCAATGACAGTAGCTGTGTCATCTATCGGAATTGTCACTTCGAAGTGGAAGGCGATAAAATGTATCATGCAGTAATTCAAAATGTTAGATCTAAAGGCATTTGTGTTTTCCAAATACGTAAAGCAGATTTGGTCTCAATCACTTACAACCAAATAAACTGCTCTTGATCAATCAATTAAACACATATTTAATTGTTAGGGATTCACGTCACTAATTTGTAAAACTGCGTTAAATTCGGTAGCTATACAAAGTGCCCACTTGTTTCACTTTTCCGGCAGCAATTCTTAACATAAAGTCGCCTATAACGAGGCTGTCTTTCACGTGACTGACCGCACCCTTCTGACACGAGTTAAAAATCTGACAGGGTGACGCATGGCCACACTGGATGATTTGAAGGTGTGAAGAGGGAACCGTGTCAAAAACATCAGGAGACTAGGGCGGGGAGACGAAAAACCAATACAACTGCATTTCCGGCTATTAGAGCATCACCTTCTTCAGCCCATCAGGAGCGAGACCCTGACACCATCTTGGTCACTAATTGCTGCAATGCTTCTGACAAAGTGGTTTACTTCAACTTTAGCTGCTCCATCTAGCAACATACCGTTAAAAAAAGACAAAACAAGCACAAAAACATCTCAAACAATGAAAGACAAACAATTCAAATCACAAGTTGATTACTCTGGACAGGTCAGCAACACAGTGTCATCCTGTCAGCTCGACTGATGGGATTACATGAGGAAAACACAATAAAAATATAAGGCTCGTTGGTGGTATCAAAACTTTTTTACCTAACCAGTTCGTGTCAAAAGATGCGGAACTACCCGAAATGTGCACATGAATCGTCAACTTCAAAACCTTGTAAAACAGTAAATGCTCATCTTCTTTGCTGGATTTGCAGTGGAGAGTATTTTAATGAAAGAAGGAAAGGAAGACATAGTGAGTGAATGAATGAATGAATGAATTAGTAGGAAGGCTTAAATAAAAAAGGACGTGAAGCAAAGAAGGGAAAAAGCAAAAGTAAAGAGAAAGAATGGAGACAGAATGAGATATATGTGACACTCCAAATTAGAAAATACAAAAATGCCCAAGGTCATGCTTTTAAGACGACGCTGTTCTTTTTCAGAATTTTACTGTGTTTAAACGGAATAACATACAGCCTACATATTGGCTATTTTGGAAATATCAACAAGGTTACGCGTCGTTCTTACGAAGTTAGCGGCTCCTGTGGCACTCAACACACGTCTTACAGTCCCTCGAATTCATTAGCCACTTTCGCCAGTGCCATATTGATAAGTATTTGTACATCCTTCCTACACACCCGAGTCTTTGTTAATTTCTATCTCGGACATCTGAAAAAGGACCCCCTGTGTCCATGGGATCGATCACAGACTATAGGCGACTGAGGACTCCGTTCTTCTGACATCTCATATGACGCACAGTCAATGCCTAATCGAACTCCGAAGTTTCAAGTAACGAAGTTTTCTCATTTTCAAGGGTTGAGAATATCTACAGAACCTTGAAGATGACGACACTGCACTGCGTCGAAACGTCAGGATCCGTTTACCCATTGGCCCAGCCTGCTAGACCAAAAAGAGCAGAATCTTCACCTAACTCGCTGCCGAAACTTCGAAACCCAATACACGTGATTGGTTTTACAAATAGACTTTGTTATTCTATAGGATAGTGTCTAGGGACTGACAAATTCAATGTGATTTGGGGCTCACTGCTTGAAGGTGACATATTTTAACGCTTAGGCACAAACGGTTTTCAAACCCCTCAGTCCTAAGCCTTACAAAAGGAGAATTTTTATAGGGGCTTCGTTACAGGCTACTGTAGTTACCTTACCGGCTGGTTTTAGATTGGTTTTGATGATGTTTGTTAATACTCTAGTGAAAGGAAGTAGTTTCTGAAAGTTTCGAAAACTTTACTGCTAGGTAAATAATGTAAAACCCGCAATGAGGGATACACTGTCACGTAAATGTAGAAGTTAGAAGGGTATTCGCAGTACTCGCATGGAATAGAAGAAAATAAATAAGGAAACGCAAACGTATATAAAATATGTTGTACAAACTGTGTATTAGTGGATGAAATTCTGTTGCCATAAATATATTTGGTCACTATAAAATGAGGTTACAATGGTTTTAGTAATCACCATTCGAAGAATGCGAGAGCAAGTTGACAGGATTTGTTAACATGACAGAACTATACAAATATCAGTCCCTGTAACAAGACACATGGAAATAAGCACAACCAGAAACACTTTATGAAACTGTCACATACCACAATGTATAGCAACCTGTCTGCAATATACGACATTACATGAACACATGAGTGCTCACTGTGTCACAGCATGTGGAAAACTACAGATGCATCGTCTGAATTTCTGTAATACAAAGCTTCTTGGCATGTGGAAAATTTCGCGAATACTGCAGGTAAGGGTTTTCATTTTGTTACCCCGTTTATGTGATGCATATACAGCCACATAAAGGAGACATAAAAATTTGAATACAGGCACTGGATCTGGCATCACAACAGTGACTAAACTGGTGGCTCTTTCCGCGTATAGAACATACCAGTGTTTCGGCCATGCGATCATTGTGTCGGGCCAGCACGTTACCATTACTCTGAAATTTCCACAGCTACCGCCAGTGTTTGTGTCGTGACGCATTACACAGCGGCTGTGATTTCTTCCTTTTGTCATTCATCCAGGGATACCGGAATCCGATAATGACATATCAACGGTTACCGTGTTTTATGATAAATGTATTAGTTTCAGTGCAATTACAGCGTCCCTTTATGAGCAAATAAGATTTGTATTTATTAATTGTTGTTGGGTTATTTATTGTGTTCCTTCAACTGCGTAATTTAAAAGATGCTAAAAGCTGGGGTTATGTTTTAATTGGAGTGGTGTGGATGTGGGATGACGCAGCTATACGATATTTTAACGTTAATCGCATACAAACTGCTGATTTTAAATTCCGCTGTGCCACGCAGCATTAGGCGTTTAGCACAGCAAACCTTGTCCAAAGAGCTAGTAATTTTTGCCTTCCTGTCTGCCATCTAAAAAGGCGAAAATTAAAAAGCATGTCTCTATATTTGTGGCTGTTGCTGAGTGTGGTTTTGTTACTTGGATTCTTATATTAAAGGNGACAGAAATAGTCCAGTGGGGGCCGAGTTGTTCCGTGCAGACAGACAGACGGACAGAAGTGAGGAAGCTAATAGTCGCTTTTCGCACTTTAGCGAAAGCGCCTATTAAAATCGAAATCTCCCTCGTGCTGCTGACTCCTGAATTACAAGCGCAGTGTACAGAATCCACCGTAACATACGGCACTCCGTTTGTCGTTTTCATTCAACAGACATGATTCTGCCGTTCGCTTTCTTGAAGAGTACTTGGTTTTGGAATTTGTTACAAAACTAAGCAACAGTTGATGATGATGATGATTATGGTCATGATTCCGTGAAGATATACCAAACAAAACTGGGTACAAAATAATCGTCTCCCCAATCGTGCTACATACGCCGCTTATTCTTCGTTTGATGAAATTAATATTATTAATATGAAAACATGAATGCATTTGACGTCTTTGCCATTCATATTACAAAATTTATCCACTTCGCCTCTCTTCATTTAGCCATCATATAGTACTAAGCGAAGAATTCAAATTCTGAATATTCTATTTTCGTAATTCTTAGAGGTATAAAGTTTACTTTCAGCCTTTCATAGAAGCTCAAGTAGATCTGGGACAATTATGGCATGTTATATATATATATATATATATATATATATTTGTGTGCTCTGGTAGTCATGCCAACCGGTGAATAGTTGATTCTTCGGGTGACGCACGCGGCAGTGTGATAAAGGAAATTTTTGTGCTTTATTTACTGCAGGCCGCCTTGCAAACAACAATGTGAAGAGGATCTTTTGATTCAAGACGCATATTCTGTGTTGATTCAGACATCTTCAAGCCTGCTGCAAACGGTGACGGATCCACAGCATTGCCCAAATTTCCCGTTACTTTGTAACGGGATGTAAAATTGTTTCTCTGTTATTACTTCGTACATATTTACAGTACTCTTGAGGGATGTTCGTGTGGGATTTGTGGTGAATAAAGTGGCAATAGGGTAGGTTTCTGTGTGTTTATTTGGTTTCCCTCTGTCATTATCATTCAACAAATGCTTTCTACTCATATTCCATTCATCGCTCTTCACGCCGTATAGTCCAAGTACTGGCGGCGTCTTTAAATAAAGCACTGGAGGAAGTACACCACAGCAGAACGTTCAGACAAAATGGCTATGAACAGTAACAACAGGATTTTCTGGAATCTGGTGACGTACGAGTAGGTATCTGTGGTGCAAAGAGGCGCAGTTGATTGAGGCACAGCGTTAAAAGCCGTAAGGTCGCGGGTTCGATACCCGATGGAATCATTGGCATTTTTCATGGACTTATCCCTTCCTTCCGCACTATCGACTCAGCCTCTGACAGAAATGAGTACCAAAAGTATTTACTGTCGGGGAGGGGTAAAGGCGGCCGTACCGATTGTCTGGAAGTCTGGGAGCCTCAACCTCCTGCAACCCTAGGGGTCTGCCCATGCCTGTACAGGGATAGTTGTACCTTTACCTTTACTAATAGGTACTTACAAGCTCGAAAGGGACAGCTTTCCGCGGCTTTAGGCGCGATTTCTAGCTGTCTCTCCGTCTGTCCTGCACAGAACTTGGCTCCACTGGATGGTTTTTTATGAAATTTTATATTTTAGTACTTTAGGAAATCTTCCGAGAAAATTCAACGTTCAACAAAATCTGACAAACATGACGATTACTTTACATGAAAATCTATGTAAATTTATGATAATATCTCAGGGAATTCTTCTTAGAATGAGAAATGTTTCAGACAAATATTGTACAGAAAATCAAAACACACATTTTATGTTCAACAAAATTTTCCCGAAAATCGTGCCGTTTATGAGATAATGCGGAAAAATACGGTGCAGCCAGACAGGCCACAGATAACAACATAACAGGACGCATGCGCATTGCATGCTCAATAACTAAGCTGCACAGAGACACTTATTATATATCATGCTCATTGCTTTCCCACGACAAAACTGGTTACGCGACCGCGCCTCAATATCACGTTTGTACCTACATTGCCTGTCTTTTACTTTCTCGGTCCAGGCAAAGCCGGGGGCAGTGACTGGAATTACATCAGCGCCGCTGTCTTTTCCACACGTAACAGCCCCGTTGCTGAAGGTTATTGGTGATATATCATCAACTGGACGTTGGTAATTAGTGGACTAAACTGGACTTAAAGTCTGAAGAAACTGTGAAAAGGTCAGCAGTGGCGTACAAATTACTTTCATAAGAACGCCACTGTACTGTTCCATGATAAAAATGCAACGAAAATGTCATTTAACAGAACTTGTCCGACGCGTAATTTTAAAGTGAACAGTGATTAAACATAATGTACGTGTGTCAACGTGCTACGTGTTTCCAAATTCGCGTTTACGTGAAAGTAATGCGTCTATCGAAATTTTATTAAAGAATATTTTCGTTTAAACACACATCAAAGCATCGCGCGTAGGATCCTTAGGCGTGGATCTCCGGACGTTCTATGTGTAAATTTTGTCTCGGAAGTATTCACAATACGCAGGGCCAAAAACGTTGTTTGTACTTTGCGAACATTTTACCACACAGTGGAGATTATACGTACCGCCTGCTGTAATGCTAAAAAAATTTGCATTCTTCCAATAGAGTATAATTACATGCCTCTTGTGATTAACAGCATAAACACGGGCATCCGCCGATCCCAGTGGCCGCGCGGTCTAAGGCATAGGTCCGCGGCCGAGCGCTTGCTGGGATCGTGGGTTCGAATCCGACCTGGGGCATGGCTGTTTGTCTCTTGTGAGTGTTTGTGTTGTCAGGTAGAGGTCTCTGCGACGGGCCGATCCCTCGCCCAGAGGAGTCCTACCGACTGTGGTGTGTGTGTGAGTGTGATCAAATGAAAAACAAAAACCTCAACACCTGCTGTGGATAGGCAGAAGACGGAAGGACTACGAAACGAAACACGGGCATTCCCACTACATCGCATTAAATTTTCGTGTTTGTAGTGGAGATGGACTGTTTCCTGTAACGTAAGAATTACACTTTTAGACTATATGTTCACTATATATATTACTCTCGGTTCAAATCTTTAGATGTTCACCACATCGAGAAGTATTTCATGTAAATATGCATATTCAACTACAAAAACATTCAGATTTATGTGATTTATTGTTTCAAATGAACGCCCTTTTCGCGAACGCAAGGTCAGGTTACAAAAGGAGCCTGTTGTCTTCACCATACCCCAGTTTCCGTCCGTTCGCACGGAAAGACTCGAGAACATTCGAAAGGGTTTTTGTGAGAGCTGATAGCGCAATATTGTAAAAAATTGTTGAAAAATTAAATTTGGTTAAAACCCGTGAAGTACAACGGGAGCTTACACGAAGATGTATAAGGATTTCTGCGAGATACTCTAATGTAACTCGTTAAAAGTAAGTCGTGTTGGTGAACGGCTGGAACACAAATTGTGCAGAGAAATTAAGCACAGGTTTGATGTCCAATAAAATCTCCCTTAAGATTAATTGTTTTAAAGTACTAAAAACCAGGCAAAAGCTGCGTAACTGGTATGCCATGTACATATTTTAATTTTTTAATAAAATCTACAGAACAAAACTGGCTTTTCAAGGAGGGTACAAGTTACATCCCACAGACACTAACCACTGTGAAATTTCATAAGGAAACTTAGTGTAGATTTTCTAATACGTGAATCGATCCAAAATAATCTACTGTCTACGATTTAGCAGTTCTGCAGTGTGGCAGACGATCAGGGTACACAACTGTCTGTATGCATGTGCGGCGTAAAACTGTAGGAAGAACTGCATATGGTACGCCAGCAGATAGGCAGAATCCAAAAATACTCCGTCTGATCGCTGCGGTTTCAAGGCTGGCCCTGCTGTGCTGAAACTGTGCCATACGCCCTTCTTACAGCTACGCGCCTTTAACACTTGATTACAAATGTTGCACTTCAAAGACATAAGCTAACAATTTACGAATGCCATGGTGGGGTTCAAAAAATTAATTTTATTTTCTGCAGTACAGTTCAGCGGGAGGTTCACGGCCTAACAATGTCACAAGAATAAAACCCACAATGAAGCTTCAGACGTTCTGGAATATTACGCTGTGTCATCAGGTAAGTAGTTTTCGACGTTTCGAATTATCGTGATTCCTTCATTTTCAGTGTGAATTAGCCCAAGAAGAACAGCGCCACATTGCAGCTGTACCGCTGTGAGAACCTCGCACCTTGTCAAGCAAATAATGAAGCAACTCATTGTGTAATTTCATCACCCCTACTCCTTAGATACTCCTTTTCTTGAGCAATAGAGTCTCTACCAAATTATACGGCGTCACATCCCAAAAGAACATAATCGTGTCTAAGATTGCTTGTCTTCATTCTCTGTCAGATGCACAGCGCAGGTGGGCCTACGCCAAACTTTCCGTCATTCATTCGCAATTGTTAAGTAATCAAAGTATCGGCCAAGAACAATTAATTTTAACATAAAGTGGATGGTGGATATTGTACAGGAATTTCGGTTTAAAACCGAACCCCGTTGCGCGGCTAGCTTAACGGCCCGACACATTCGCATGTGATGCGTACAGTGTATGTAAAATAACTTACCACATATTGGAGTAGGTGTTGGAACTGATTTCCTGAAACTCTCAGGCATTCTTCATTTCGAAAGAACTGGAACAGCGGGAAAGCCTATTATCAGGTTCCTACGATATTTTTCTTATGATTTCCTCCTTATGCAGGTTTCTACAATGCATATCCGCTGTATTAAAGTGTACTGCCTACTCACGAACAAAAGGAATGTAAGTTGCACTGTTCTTCACGTGTTAAAAACAGCAGATTAAAGTGGAATGAGTCAGTAAAATGACGAAATGTACTTTCCACGCAGCGATAGGACTGGCAGTGTGTGTCACGCAGCTGCTGTTAAACTTGCCGCGCAGTGTCTGGAATTTCTACAGAAGAACTTCCGAAAGTATTTAAGAGTCTGCTCAGGTGTCAGGCGTGTATTAAATTTGAAGGACGTTATTTTCAACACCTACTCTGACGTGCGGTAAATTAGATTATATATTATAGTGTATCAGAAAATGTAAGGCCCTTAAGCTGGCCATGCGTGCGTGTTAGGATTTCTGCTGAAATCTCTGTATAATTTAAAGCCGAATATTAATAAAGTTACCAAATCAGAAAGTCGAGTTTAAAAGTGCATGCAAGCGTGCCTCGGACAGAAGGGACATGCATACAAATTTATTGCGAAACCGGAAGTTAAGGAACCTCTAGAAATGAGTCGTAGGTTCGAAGACAATACAAACGTGGATATGAAATAAATAAGGTTGGATTGTGGACTTAATTCATTTGGCTTGAAAAACGGACAAATGCGAGTTCTTGTGAACACGGCGAGAAACACTTGGGTTCTTTAAGATGGAGGTTATTTCTGGAAACGCTAATTAATTTTCGCTTGTGAAGAAAGCCTCTGCTCTACTGGATAACTTAGTGAGAAATATTGATTCTTCTCCATATGTTGATGGCACGGCAACCTACTCACCTGCTGATCTGAAACAAGATACTGAGTGTCAGCAGCAGCAGCAGCAGCATGGAGCTGGTGTGACCACGCAGTGGCCATACCGATGGCATGGCCACAGCGGCCATGCTGAAGTGGCCTGCAGGCCGGACGACTGGCGCGCTGCAGACGTCTGCAATACAAAGATAATATTTCAGTTCGCAAGCATTATAAATAACTTCTTTCTTTTTCCCATATTTCCAGTGTTATTAACACTAAAGATGCCAGGTTTCTGCTAGATTTCCAAGCCAATATATTTTTGGTTTTGAGAACTGTATTCCTTACATGGTAGAGTCAAACCACCACAGAGAGCCACTGTTCGTTCACCGCAGTTTGTGGCTGTATATGGAGGGTGGCCGTAAATCGCAATGCTGTGTGCAAGGGAATTGCTGTTCACAGAACTTCATGAGCGCAAAGTGAGGTTGGCGCTGTATCAGAGGGCGGTATATCAGGGTTCAACTCTAAACACACGTATTCAAGGTATCTAACGAAAGAGCGTCAAATGTGGAGAAAAATTGCCTGCACATACTTGGATACATTATCAACAGGTTCCACACGCTATCAGATGCAGTAACTTTTGTGAAGGTCGAAATTTTCGAATCTTGGCACTTGCAGCACAAACATCGCAGGCCGACACCATCAGATGTCTGTACATAAACAGGCTCTGTGTTCCCAGTAGCTCTGAAAGCTAAAAGTGTAGCCTTTCAAGGGTCGCCGTGTTGCCTTGTTGACGTGAGGTGACCAGGTCATGTTCGCTACTTGGAGAAATGTTTACACACGACAAACTTTCGCTGTTTGGAAACCAAAGTACTGCTCACGTACACCCTTACATGGAAGCACAACGTCAAAATGCATCTTCAAGAGATCCCGTTGTGATTGTACGGGCTAGATCCAACTGGCATAAGATAGGATCTAATGCCTGTTTTTGTGAACACTGTGCTGAAATTTCCGGAGAAATATAATCGAGAAACTCATTCAATTATAATTACATCATGCAACAGAATCCTTGTTGAAAAATGGGCACTGCATTTCCAAACCAATAAATGTCCGTCGACGTACAGAACTGCATATTCACTCCTGAACCAAAGAAGTCCACTAAGCAATCCCGAATCACGTTTAAGACATATTTTAATATGATCCTTTTATCACTGTCTAGGTTTTATTAGTGGTATTGTCCTTCAGACTTCCCAGCATAAATATTGTGTGTATTTTACAGATAGCCCACAAATGCGAAATGCCCCGCCAATCGTATATTTCCGTGGATCATCTTATGGATATTCTGTGAATAATACAAGTACAGGGGGTGAGTAAATGTAGAATACTGGAGGGAGATCTATGCCAAAGAAGAAGTAACTTGGCATCGGACCGATCGATGGACCAACCACAGAAAAAAGAACATGTCACTGAAAGAAAGGACGAACGACACAGTAAGTTGCCGATTCCCCAGTGTTAACCACTTCGCTGGATCATCGCGCTTGTTAGTCGGTGTCGTAAAGAGTTACAGTGACGTTCGAATTATATACGGAACATGCAATGAAGAACACAACCCACGAATGCAGACGTCAGAGAAGGATTTTGAAACACAGGGTGAAAAAGAATAAATACAATTTTAGACGCGTTTGCAAAATTACGAAAAGCTTCATCATGTTTATCTGTCTGTCTGTCTGCCTGTCTGTCTGTCTGTCTGTCTGTCTGTCCGTCCGTGGGCGTGAGGCAACTCAGTTCCCACTTGACGGATTTTCACCTATGTACATTTATGATAATATCTTACTCAATTTTTCTTAAAATGAGGAACTTTCAAAGTTGTAGATAAATCAAAACGCATATTTTATGTTCAATGATTTTTTTCCGGATATTGCGCCTTTTATAAGATAATGTGGGAAAGAGTGTTAAATCCAGACAGGCCAGATGAAAATGTAGCATGGCGCATGCGCTTTGCATGCAGGATAACTAAGGCTACAGCCACACACTCAGAATATGCAATACATATTGCTTTTCCTCGGCAACAGTGTTAAAGCGAGGGCGCGTCGGTGCTACTTTCATGCCTGTACCGCCGGCCGTGTTGATTTTGTCTTTAACGTGGGAACTTAGAACAGAAAGTAGCAAACTACAAGTGTCATTTCTAACCCTTAGCAAAATTTAACCTCAAACCCCGGTACCGGAACTACAACAAAAAGGCAGATTTTCTTTAGTTTTACCCAGGCACAGCAACTGTGCCGTGTACAGGACACACATCCGCCACAACACCCCTCTACAGCTCCCGCGCTGGGGACAATTTTTTAAATTCTCCTCCCTTCCGTCCCCCAAAAAATTGTTACTCGTTGGTTCCCTGTAGAATAGTAATTGTTTATTCTTACAAGAGTAAGTTACTTCGCTTTCCCGTTGTCTTTCCTCTGTGACTTCCTAAATACTTCGAACATCTTGCATACTCCAAATGCAGCACGCACCCATGCAGTTTGGCACAGTCGCCACATCTATGCGATCCATCGCATATATCTTATTTGCTATTTTCAAACATTATGAAATCTATACTACGGACCTGCTAAGTAATTAACTCGATGGATGAAACTCCTCCTTGCAAAGCTGCAACCTGTACTTACGCGGTTAGATGAGAAACTTTCGGCTGCGTGTCATGGAACTTTTTTCAAACACAGAGCGGCCATCTGTACATGTGAGAACTGCTAGTACCACTGTTACCACTACTACTACTACTACTACTACTACTGCTACTACTACTGCTACTACTACTAATGCTAATACTAATGCTAATACGACAGCATTAGAGCCTAATTTCGGGTCCTGGACTCATGAATCCCCCCCCCCCCCCCAGATTTTCCCGTCTAGTTCCAAACGCCTGTACGCTGCGATTCCCAGCAGTTTTTCTGCTATCCCTGTTTACCGCTTCTACCCACCTGCCCTTTGGCTTCCATATTTTTCGATTACCATATATTTTTCCTTTCAAGATTTTCCTTGATGTTCTTGACCTGTCAAACCAGCAGACGTGTCCAGCCCATTCCAATCTGCTAAGTTCAATATGTTCCTACATCTATGTCCTTACACAAGCCATAGATTTTATTATTATGGCGGATACTCCAATGTAAACGTCCCTCTATTGGCTGTCAGTTCGACTTCATGGCATTAAATAACAATAAATATGCGCTGTCGGGTGCCACAGTTCGCCTTTGCAATTCTATAGCGTCCCTGTACAGTACGATGACGGCGATATCTCAGTCCAATTATCCAATCTAATGCCAGACTGAATAGCACTGGGGCAAGTCCATCAGTTTTCTAATCCACTGCACATTTTAAATAGTTTTCGGTGCCTCCTTCACTTGTGCCATTTTCTGTGACACAGTCATTCTTACAGGTCTGACCATTTTCCTTCGTGTGCCTTGTTGAGTCAGTATTTTATGGCGCCTGCACCTGTTTGTGCTCTGTTAGGTTGTCCCGAAATCTATAAACAGGTAAGGGACGCCAGCTTGCACTGTACTCCCGAACTTTCCCAGCCACGCACCTCAACGTGAACATTCGGTCAGTGTCCCAAACCACTGAATGGAATCCCCCCACCCCCACCCCCCCTTCCGGTAATCACAAGTGATTCATGCCGAAACGTTTTCGCATCTTCTTCACACTACAGATTTTGCGTGCTGGACAGATGAGTGTGACGCCTCTGTGGTACTGCAGTCTAGTCGACTGCCTGTCTTATACGTATGTGGCACACAGGACTCCCATGTTCCATTTCGCTGCAGCTGTTCTATGTGCCAAACAAGTGTGACGCGCTCCCAGATGTTTTCCAGCAGGGACATTCTGCCGGTACGGTATTTATACCAGGTGATTTGCCGCTCTTCTGCTACTGAATGCCTTCTGTTTCTTCCTCTTGGTTTAGTGGCTTTTCGTCTTCTTTCTAAGTGTGTGTCGGTCGGTGCTTTTCACTGTCTGATTCCCTTCCTCTGCGCTGCTGAAGATGTGATTTCAATCTACTGATCACTTCTCTGGGCAAACCCATTATCTTCTTATTTTATCCCGTACCAGGTTCCATCTCGAAGCACAGCCTTTCTCAATAAAACGTACTTACAATTAAGCTTACCATGTGCGAAATTGTACAGCGTAAAAAGGACACAACATGCACACATAGTCACATAACGTATATAAATAAGCACACGCCGTACCTAACAACCCTTTGTAGCAGTGGCGTAGCGAGGCGAGTAATCACAATAGCTGTTCCTAACAAGAATTATGAACTTTAGGACGACTATAACAATCGTAACTGTGAATTTCCTTAACTCAAATTTGTTGCTAGCGGAGAATTAATTTTTTCACTTATAATATTTATTTTGCAGCCCATTTAGCCGCCCTTGGACTCTGTCGCACAGAGGGGCGGCACCACCCCCACCCCCGAGTTATGCGCCTGCTCTGAAGAGTTGAAAACGTATGTTATGTGAGTAGTGGATTTCTTTATAAACCGGGAACATTAATAATGTAATATAGGAGAAGCAGAAAACAAGAGGGCAGACTGAAGTACATATGGCAGAGCCACTAGTGCCTGAGCCGACTGCCTTTGAGGTTGAGATGGCTATTGGAAAGCTAAAAAGACACAAATCACCAGGTATTGATCAGATTCCAGCAGAATTGATTAAAGCAGGGGGTAGGATAATTCGGTCTGAAATCCACAAACTTATTATTTCTATCTGGAATAAGGAGGAATTGCCTGAGGAATGGAATGAGTCAGTCATTGTGCCTATTTATAACAAGGGTGATAAAACAGATTGTAGTTAACTATCGAGGCATATCATTTCTGTCAACTACGTACAAAATTCTATCCAACATTCTTTTGTCAAGGGTAACTCCATATGCAGAGTAAATTAATGGGGATCATCAGTGTGGACTTCGACGTAACAGTTCGACTACTGATCATATATTCAGCATTCGTCAAATACTTGAAAAAAAAATGGGAATACAAGGAGGCAGTACATCAGCTATTTATAGACTTCAAGAAAGCCTATGATTCAGTTAGCAGGGAGGTCTTGTGTAGTATTCTCATTGAGTTTGGTGTCCCCATGAAACTAGTAAGGTTAATAAAAATGTGTCTAAGTGAAACCTATAGAAGAGTTCGGGTAGCAAAATTTGTCTCACACGTTTCCTATTAAGATTCGCTTGAAACAAGGAGATGCTCTGTCGCCATTGCTTTTCAACTTTGCTTTAGAATATGCCATTAGGAGGGTTCAGGCAAACCAGGAGGGCTTCAAATTGAATGGTACACATCAGCTTCTGGTTTATGCTGATGATATTAATATATTGGGCGGAAGCGTACATAGTATAAAGAAAAACGCAGAAGATTTAATGATTGCTTGTAAGCAGATTTGTCTAGAAGTAAATGCTGAGAAAACTAAGTACATGGTCATGTCTCGAAATCAGAATGCAGGACACAATCACAACATAAATATAGATAATAAATCCTTTGAAAGGGTGGAAGAATTCAAATATTTGGGAGCAACCCTAATGAATCGAAACTCCATTCATGAAGAAATTAAGAGCAGATTGGAGTCCGGGAATGCTTCCTATCATTCGGTGCAGAATCTTTTGTCTTCCAGGTTGCTATCCAAAAACACAAAGATTAGGGTATACAGAACTGTAATTTTACCCGTTGTTCTGCATGGGTGTGAAACTTGGTCTCTCACACTGAGGGAGGAACAAAGACTGAGGGTGTTCGAGAATAGGGTGCTGAGGAGGATATTTGGGCCTAAGGAGGACGAGGCGACAGGGGAGTGGAGAAGACTACATAACGAGGAACTTAATGACCTCTACTCATCACCATATATATTTCGGGTGACAAAATCGAGAGGAATGAGATGGGCACGGCATGTAGCACATATGGGTGAAAAGAGAGGTGCATACAGGATTTTGGTCGGGAGACCTTACGGAAAACGACCACTTGGGAAACCCAGGCATAAATGGATCTTCAAGAAGTGGGATGGGCACATGGATTGAGCTGGCTCAGGATAGGGAAGGTGGCGGGCTCTTGTGAATGCGGTAATGAACCTCCGGGTTCCATAAAACGCGGGGAATCTCTTGACTAGCTAAAAAACTGTTAGTTTCTCAAGAATGCCTCTGCTCCATGGAATTAGTTAGAAAATAAGGGGGAAAAGGAAGACACGGAAACGTAGAAGAAATAAAGTGATTTCTTCTATCTTTCCTTCTGTCTTCGAAGTTCTTTTTCACCGTCATTTTACACAGCTGCGTAACACATGCGGCGTCCCTTGCCATACAAGGAAAAGATCTGTGACTGATCTGTTACAAGAACACAAATCGACCGCCCCAATATTCATGATAACAATTTTTGGTGCGGCTCCGGCAGCATGCGCACGGGTCAAAGGCACGAGAGCAACACGCGCTGGGTAAACAAACACCCCGCTTAGATAATTTCGTAAGATGATACTACTCAGGGCGTATGCTTTCTGTTCGCTTGGATCTTCGTTCGCCTTAAGCATCGCGTTCAGAAGGTTCCTGAATCCGATATCGAGACCGATCCTCTTGTCGAGTGCTGCTGTTTGTCCTCAGTAGGTACCGGCCTGAAAAGCGACTTAGTATCCGCTCCTTTACAGTGCATTCGTCGTGGCTTGTCTAGTCCGCAGCTAAATCAATGTACAATGGGAAAAATTTTTGTTGGGAAATATGAAAGAAACAGAGCACTTGAAATATCTAGATGTAAATGGGACAGAAATATTACAAGAAACGGTCTGAGTGGTAGAATATGGAGTGGATCAATTTCGCCCAGAACAGGGAATTGCCCGCAGGCTCTCGGGAAAAATGCAAATAATATTCGTGTTCTAGAAAATACTGGAAACTGTCTTGTGTGTGAGCAACTATCAGCTTCTCATAACGGACTTGGAACCATGGATTTAACAAAGTAAGGTACCTCTTCCCCACTGGCACAGCAACCCCTAGTGGGCCAGGGTGTCCTCATTATCGAGGCTTCACGTTCACAATCGGACACACCAAAGTCGTTAGGACTTCTCTGGACGAGGGATCGGCCCGTCGCACAGACCTGTACCTGACAACACACAGCACTCTCAACAGACAGGCACCCATGCCCCCGGTGGGATTCGAACCCAAATCCCAGCAAGCGCTCGGCCGCAGACCCACGCCTTAGACCGCGCGGCCACTGGGATCATCAGCAAAGTAAGATAAAGTTAAGTTAAACTCGATGCAAATAAATTCATTAGCTGAAGTACACAGGAAGGCCAAGTTATTATTATTATTATTATTATTATTATTAAAGTTAAGCTTTTTCTGTGCAGGCCATGAAGGCATATGGCGCAGTAGAGGCATGGCTCCACTCATTCTTAACCTCGACACTAGATGGAGGTGTTTGGTCAGCTTCAGTCTCCGGCTTCTTTGCCCCGGGGCAAATAACCCTCTGTACCCATTGAACACGAGGCTGGACGGGTCCGAAAGGCGGTCCGGACATTTCGGACAGAAGAAGAATCTTATTACCCTACCGGGAATCGAGCCGCGTATCGTCAGTCACATAACGCAGATTCTGTACACGCTGTCGGTTTGTTTGTGAATGAAGACGTCGTTCGCCAGTTTCCATTCAAGGTCATCTTGTGACGTCACACAGTCATTTACTCTCAGTTCCTAAACCGCTGGAAGTGAGGACATTAAAGAGTGTCACAAATTACTGTTCAGTAGTGTCGCCATGTTGTGTCTACGGCAGGGTACAGGCTTGCCTTTCTTGCCCCTTCACAGTTCGCCGTTAGGAAGGCTGCAAGTCTAAAAACATTTCGCGAATGAACTGCGGGCCGCTCACGCAAATGATTTCACTGAGTTCATTCACACATGAACCTCTTTCTCCATGGAGCAGACTCCTTCCTGGGAAGTCAACAGTTCCTCAGCTAGTCAACAAATTCCCCACATTTTATGGAACCCGAAGATTAATTACCGTTTTCACGACAGCCCACCACCCGTCCCTGTCCTGGGCCAGACCAATCCAGTCCATGTTTCCCCATCCCACTTCTTAAAGATCCATTTTAATATTATTCCCATCTACTCCTACGTCTTCCAAGTGGTCTGCTTCCCTCAGTTTTCCCCGCCAAAACCCCGTATACACATCTCTTGTCGCCCACACGTGCCACATGCCCCGCCCATCACATTCTTCTTGATTTTATGACTCGAATAATATTTGGCGAGGAGTGTAGCTCTTAAAGCTGTGGTACCAAAGGACCAGTCCAAGTCCGTGGCCTTTGAGTGTTTCGTAACATCGTATGTTTTTACAGTACGGAGATGTTACCACTTCGCCCAACCAAGCTGGATGACCGCCCCTTATCGGTTGTCCGCGACTCTTATTCAATATATTCGCAGCTACCCTCCGTAACTGTAGGCCACTTCTCTATCCGGAACCTGAGGACGCGCCGTACTGTCGTGACAGGCAGCCACTTTTGACGGATTCACTCACGAATTCCGCCCGGAAACAGGCGTACTGGCTGGGACGGTCCTTGCTCTGGGCCTGAAATGTCGAAATTGTGTTCCGTGGAGTTTGAAAAGAAAGGGGGAGAGGGTTAAAAAGAACGTTATGGAGAATAAAAGGATGTAGTGGAAAAGAAGGAAGACAGGGATGAAGGAAGAAACAGAACGATAAGAGGAAACTTAAAGACGGATGGAAGCCGTAAAATGAAAAATGAAGAAAAATAAATAAATCATGAGTGAGTGAGTGAGTGAGTGAGTGAGTGAGTGAGTGAGTGAGTGAGTGAGTGAGTGAGTGAGTGAGTGAAAGACAGACCGACAGAATGATGCGTAATTTCACAGTCACTGCGCCAGTCATCGAGTTAGCGGATGTAATGCATATGGGCTCTAAAACGAAAAACAAACTACATTCTGTATACAAGTTTTAATTAAAGAAGGTCCTTTGTTTTTGACTGAACTGTAATCTGCTCTCTGATGTTGTGCCAAGCTCTGTAACTGGCTGCAGGCATAACTTTGCCCTCAGTCCGCCTGAATCCCAGCTGGCTGACAAAAATTTTCAAATCACAGGGATGGGAGGCAATGTTTCTGCGTCACGAGTGCTTCGATTCCAATTTCGTGTCCCAACCAACACAACAGCTGTCACGGCACAGCGGTCAGCGCCGTCCTTGCTATAGGGGGTTCCAGGTTCGAATGTCAAACGTAAGTCCCTTTATCTTGACTGAGTCTTGTGGGTACTTCTTTTAGTCTGTCCAGCTGAATATTAAGTAACACGCAGCCAGCTTCCTTGCGAATACCATCCTGCACGGTTCTCTTGTTATTTAAAGGAACACAACAGTTGTAGTTGATATAATATCATTAAATTGTTTACATGCAATCGAACGACTTCAGAATGACAATATGTCGGTGTTTTTGGTTGACATAATACCTACTATTCTGCAATTAATAACATCAGCACTAACAATTTCATCCTACAAACGCCAAGCTCTGGAAGCTGCACATCTATAAACCAGCTGATAATATGACAGCATGAGGCATGTGCTGGTGCTGTGTGCAATACATAGCCAAGCACCACACAGAATAACGTTTGCCACACCTGAAATTTATAGGCAGATTTTATGTGCAGTACTGGTAAATGTTCAATGATTTTTAATATGTTCTTACACATTTCCGCTCAACAGCCATTTTACGCTCCACTTGAAAATGTTAGTCTTTATCTCGTACGGCACCAGATCTTCCAGTTATTGCGCTTCTTGTGTTACGAATGCAAACAAGTGGCGTACAATCAAACCCTGATCTTGCCCTTAGTCAGTTACTGCACAGCACTCATTGCGGCGCTGCTGTATCTCCCGACCAAGGTATTGAAATACCAGCACGCAAGACTACAGGTAGCAGTGTGTGCGGGACAATATAACACCAAGCATTCTAAGGCACTAAACCTTCACGCAGTATATTATTTTCCCACGAAAGAACAGCAGCCCCGGCAACCCAAAATGCGGGACAGTACTGTGGGAAACAGCCGGAACTTCCAGGATTAATAGTGCCGGGACAAAAGACGGATTTCGGCTCTATTGAAATAACTTCAGTGCTTTTACCATTATGATATTCACGTACCAATCACATCTGACATTACTATTAATAACAGTGCAAAATAAAGAAACAGTCGGGAGATCTACAAAAACAGCAACCATCAACACGGAACGATGGCACAAGGATAAATGAAACTTTCTCTTCGGGATATCACCCCAGTTGCAATTTCGCCGTACTGAGGCGGCAACTTCTCCGTTACTGGTGTTAGGCGCGCAATCTAAGCACATGCTGTCTGCAGACTTGCCTCTGGACACAGGCTCAAGTGGCGGCGGGATGAACGTACCGTCGAGCCACGTTAAACTGACAGCAGGCGACACGACGCCTATAGCGTCAGATATTCTCTGGTACCAATTAATTCCTCGCTGTTAGCCATAACATTATGCTGCCCGGTTATAACAACACTCGCTTATAACGACACAAAATATTCAGTCCCTTTCATTACATTATAACCGAGATCCAATCTACGAGTATTGTAGAATGGATAAATCGAAGACAAAAATTTGATCAGTGCCTTTAACTACACCAGTTCGGCAACTAAGAGTTAGTGAAAGTGAAGGCGGTGTGGGACGTGGAGTTATGGAGGATGATCTGCGTAAGTTTTGCGGAACTTCAGGACGTTATTTTATGAGTAATTTTGAGTAAAAGATTCTACACCAACACCTGTCCGATGGCCAACCGGTATAACACTAAGAACAGTGCAGTGCTTCAAGCTACTGTCGGATACTCCACGGTGCTGGTTCTTACATAACAGCTCCACGTTCCTCCTACCGCCGGCAAATACTACGATTTTGTACTCCTTGTTCTTTCTGGTCCAAAGGCCAGGCCTGCAAAGTCTCTAGATCTCACGCCCTTTGACCACATCTTGTACACAGGAAGGGCACAATCTGCTGGCAAAAATCACAAGCAGGAGAGGAACTCTTGCAGTGAATCACGGAGTCCGCTAATGGCATGAGGAAAAACGATGAACTTATCAGAAGGACAATAAGTTCTTTTTCAGACGTGCGGAATTTTGCAAAGATGTGGGTCATTTTAAAGAGTAACTACAAATCGACGTTCTTTGATATTATCTAATCAAAACTGATATTTTTCCAATGCTGTCACATAACGACGTCCACAAGCATAAGTAACTCGGTAACATATCCAAACATTGCTGTCATACTTTTGTGGTATTGTCTGACAAGATATTGTTTGATTTTGTACGTACTGTAAGTAAGACTGAGTTGCTGCATTTGTTTAGCGGTGTTGCCGGTGACGTTTCTATAAAATAGGTTAAGATATCGTCGTTGCATTTCCTTATGCTGTTGTATGATATATGCCATTCTTTTTAAATGTACAGTATGAAAAAACATGTGTATTTTAAAATTTGCTTTCGCAGCCATATACGTACATTAAATTGCACGTAGCGGCGTGCGGGTAGATAACTGAAATTATGTTGATAGAGAATTTTTACTCAAAATATCTCACAGTAACATTCCGCAGTTTGGCACGCTGTGTGCGGAGCACTGTGGACTTTTGATCTCATGCTAATTGCTACATTATAACCAACTAAATGCACTATTCACTGTTTCAACTGATTTTCACTTCACTCGGAAATGTTTCGACATTCGCGACGTCATCTTCAGGGAGTTCACCAGAGATTTTACATCTTCTGGCAGGCTCGTCGTGCTACCTTTATTTGCTGCTTTGTTCCTTTTACACGAGGCTTGTAGGAGACAATCAAGTGGCTAAAACACTAAAACCTGATACACGAAAATTTGGTTTAAAGCTTGAATAAAATGTGCTTTTCGGGTAGTCCATACTGGTCATCGCTGTTTCAGGTTGTGCGGTTTATTAGTTGAGTGGCATTGTATAGGCCGAGGCAATACTTAAGACTTTGTTACGTATCTTGTTGTTTGTTGTGTTGTTGCCGGCAGTGGACTGACAGAGCAGCGTAACAGCGTAAGAACGCAGCAAACGAAGACATTACGAGCAGCTTGCCAGCAGATATAAACACTCTGGTGTACCCCTGACGATGACGTCGTGAACGTCGAAGCCTGTCGGAGTGAAGTAAAAATCAGTTGCAACAGTGAATAGTGCATTTAGTTGGCTGTAATGTAGCAATCAGCATACTGACAATGCACGGAATTAGCAGCGCTAAAATTTCAATCCCATGTCTGGCCGCTTTGTCGTGCACGAAGGAGTGTCCGGTACTTACTGGGTGCGAGGGCATACGGGTACCTCGGCTGATGCGGGCGGAGTGCCAGACAGAAGAACCGCTACTCCACCAGAAATCTGAATGCATGTGATTTAGTTACTTTACATTAAATTTCAGTAACGATAACAAAATATTTTTGTGTGGCTGAACAGGGTGACGAATAAGGCCTGGCATATTCCAGAATTCACATCAGACGCGAAGAAGATACACGAGGAATCAAATCATGTAGCCCGGTATCGTTAAATTAGTACACTCACGTGGTGTCATACTCTGAAAGCGCTGGATTAACCTGGCTGAAGGATTTCGTCAGTATCTTCACGGTATTTAGAGTGACGTGTCTTCTAAACATCCTGATATCTTCTTGTCATAAACATCTTCAAAGGTAATTCGGCTCTATACGTAAACCCTAAGAGTTAATAGAGTGTTGTTAAAAACTCAATGTGTTTCGAATTACTCTTCCAGTGACAACACCAACATTGATCGCCTTTTAAGCTTCTGAGTCATGAATTGATGTAAACAGTACACGATAATTCAGTTCCTACCTCAAGTAAGCACACTCGTTTTCAATTACAAAGACCCAAATTTTGTTGTGTTTATTTTGAGAACCATATGAACAGTGCAACGCACAGTGCGAGCCTGATATTGCAGAACGCGAAATGTGGCGCTACAACAGGTACTGCCTACAGGTAACACTATGCTTGGAGATTTGTATCGAATCTATATTTTTAAGTATGGAGACGTTCCTAAGGCCGCCTTTGCATTGTATCACGTAAACTTATTTTCTGAAGATGGGAGCAGTGTGTTCCCCCGAAGTGTTGGTATCCACCTGCGTGACTACAGTGTCAAACCCCAGAAACCTCAAAATGAACCTTCACAGGTGTTAGCGTACAAAATACCATTAACAGCCCGCTATACAGGAAAAGTTCCAGAAGCAAATATGTCGCTGCTGAGCGCCTGAGCGTCCGTCTGTCTACTTGGGTGGCTGTAGCAGCTGAACGGTTCTCATGAAATTTTGAATTATGAAATTAAAAAACTGTTGACATATTTCAATTTTAATTTAGTATACCTGGTAAGATTACTATACCACTGTTTCTGCGTTAATGTCACTAAGTAAATAACGAAGCGAAAAATGATACGAAAACAAGCTGCAGAGGGGAATGTCATAGACATTTACGTTCACTGCATTTCTTTTCGTAAACTTTACGGAGTTGGCGAGACCACTAAGCAGATGCAGTGCAATTCTGTCACTGTACACAATTCAACAGAAGCGGCGCAATTCCGAACTTTTTACACAGTTATCTTCTGAATACACCGACCCAACTACCTACATAAAAAAATGAAAATTTGGTTGCCTCTAGACGGCGTTGAAATAAGGTTTTATTCGTTTCAGTAAATTTGTCCTCTATTTTAATAAGAATCTAAAGAATATATCAAACAACCTGTATTTACTTAATTTTCCACCAATATACCCAATAGCAGTCGATACTGAATCACCAGTACTGACTGTTTAATCACCCAAGTTGTAGTTTTGATTTCTCGCCAGTTTCAGACGGCCTCAGTATCAACTGACAGCGACACTGTCGCGTGTGAATCTAACGGCTATATGTATACCGCAACGGAAGCGTTCACAGGGATATTGATTATTCGATTTAGTGAAGAGTTTTGCTTTATTCTTTCGTCTTAAAGTGAATAAGTGTTATGCCACTTACAGGACATAACTTGTCCTTCTCATGTTTGCTGCGCTTCCACTTCTCATAGATAATTTGAAGAGAATGCCATTCACAAAACCAGCCAGACGCGCCCCCTCATTTTACACTGCACAGCTTTACAGTCTTTTTTTCACGGACAGTATCGCGGGTCAAAGTTTCATGCAAGGAAAAGTTTGTTTTAAATCCGATGTAAGTCGTTATTTACACGCAGACATTTGTACGTTACTCGAAATATTCAACTTGGACATTTCTTACACGGGCAAGAGATTTTTTTCTTCTCCCAAACGTCTAGCTCGGACCTTGGGTCCAGGCAGTCTCATATCAAATGCGTATCAAGAATTACTTCCTCGGGGTTAAGAAAGACGGAAGGCAAAGTTGGCCACTCTCCTCCACAGAGTGCTGACACTGAGAGTGTGTGCAGCTGCACCAGTCTTCGTGAAACCGTTCTTTATTAAGCAGAGAGAAAACTTTAATCACGTCTTGCAACAAACATGTGCTCCTTTATCTCCTCAGTCTGTCCTTTTCCCATGACGCTGATAGCTACGCCTTCTGAGCGTTACTTCCTCAGGAGAGAGATAGGCCATTATATTGGCACAGGCTCAGGGCACCACAGGTTGACCCGTCAATGCAGCAGCAGCGACATTTCTCTCAGTTTATTGTACCGGCGCCGTTTTCCTATTTTGTTTACGAATCTCGAAACAGTACAACACGAACAGACTTCCTGGCCGAAAATTGGAAGTCTTGTTAATGTGATTCTTCACCTGGAGGCCGGCTATGCGAAGTACACTCTTGCGTGGATATTCTTTTTCTTACTGTAAATGTTTGGGCAGTAACGCCAAACACAGCGTGGCCGTCACTTGTGTCTTCACTTGACGCTGATATTGTATTCATAAAATTTCTAACTTATTTATTAAAATAAGTCGACATAAAATCCTACCTCTACGAAGATGTTTGGGCCTAAGAGGGACGAAATCACAGATGTGTTGAGAAAACTACATAACGAGGAGATTTATGACATGTAAACCTCTCCAAATATAATTCGGGTGATCAAATCGAGACGAATGAAATGGGCGGCGCATATGGTGCTTATGACAGACAGGAGAGGTCCATACAGTGTTTTATTGGGAAACGTGAGGGTAAGAGACCACTTGAAAGACCTAGGCGTAGATGGAAGGATAATATTAAAATGGGTGTTAAAAAAGTTGGGTGGGTGTTGTGGTCGGTAGCCGGGTTAGCCGGTCTCGGCCACGCTACCCGTTCCGATGGTCCCGCCCTATTGCCATGCCGACGGAGGGACAACCCTACCAATACCCTTAGGCTACTTGCCCGCTTTCCAAGTAGGTCGTGTAACCATCGCGGCGTAGGTAAGACTGTGGTGAAGTAACAGGGAGGGGCTGGGTGTACGCAAGCTCGGAATCAAACTCAGGACCACTATGACTACAGTATGATACATATATAATCCCAAATTAATTACACACAGGTATTCGAGCTATACTAGATGCCTGTCGCCATATTCCCATAAGACATTGGACGGTTAGAGCCATACACCCCTCAGCAGCCTTCAGCAATGATACGGGTCCTACCTGAACTGCAGATGAGCAGCAGAATGGTGCAGAGTACGGCTCCAGCCATCTTGACCGTTATACTTTCACGAAGCCACTTGTTGCCTTCCTTCTTCGAGTCAACCGCCGACCGGCGTGGAGTCCTCCAGCAAGATCCCGTCTGCTCCCCGACCCACATTTCCCGGGGTTTAAAAATTGTATTTCTGCTGCCGCTGCAGTCCAGCTTCCTGGTTGCAGTAAGGCCTGCCCTGATTCCTAGCAGAGAAGTCTGCTGGCTTCTTCTTGCATTACATGGCTAGGTCCACTTACAACCAGGAACTTTCCATACTGCTGAGTGGCTGTATGGCACGATCGTACTAGTAGGCGTGTAGGTAACCAGCGTGGGGTTCGCGACCCCTCACATGTGTTTCATTAACCCCCCCCCCCCCTAACTTATAACATGTGGCTCTGTACTTATATTATACACTACTATGAGACAGTCGTACCTCAAGTTGGGTTCACTCCTACATCTTGACCTTATCCAAGATACTACAACCGTAAGGTCCCCCCCACCCCCTTCTAACTCAGATTAGTTGGTCTATCCGTCCAGTCTGGGTATAGACCTTCATTAAATTCTCCGTCTAGGACCTATTTGCCTCTCGATCTCATTATGTTTATTTGTTCTCACTTATCTTATCACCCGTTTAACCATTTGCACTTCACTGTTGATCATAACCGGTTCTTGGATCTAATACTTTCACTCGGTCGCCTTCAAACGCAGTTGGGCGTTGGGTCTGAAGTAGTCCTGGTCTCTCAGGCGGCGTACGTCACTTTCAGGCTCGGTCGAATCTGCCTCCGGTGTCTATCCCGGGTTGGGGCTCGTCGGTCGCGGTGGCTGGAACGATCTCGCCTTCGTGTTCTCCAGCGGTCGCGGACCATTCTTGTCATCACCAGCCCACACCACAGCACTATCATCAGCAGTGATATACCTGTCATCGTTGCAGGTTCCCATAACTATTGGCTGGACTGTCGGGCCTCTCTTTCCTCGCCAACTCGGTCAGGAGCTGATGCGTGTTTACGTGTAAACCGCGCTGGTGTAGCTGCTCCTCGTCCAACTGATCTAGGGCGGCCTTAGTGCCCTCGGGGTCCTCCTGTAACAGGCTTAATTCGCTGGCGGTAAAGAGCCCTCTGATTTAGGTATCACGATCTGGTC